>SJOL01006198.1:329728-502219 GCA_004794785.1 Opisthorchis felineus
ATTTTGTTTAGTAGCTGTCACCTGCTTCACGTGCCATGCTTAGGACCTTCAGCCACATCAGGTCAGGTTGTTTTCAACTGTCAAACAAGAATGGATATCCCTATCTTCACATTACACACAACAAATAGGCATGCAACTCGGCCCAAAACACAATCGCGCGCAGTGTAAGGAATCAACCAAGCTCCACAAGTCCACGGACACTTAGGGAACACGTGTAGCAGCAATACTGCAGAGGAAACACGCTTCGCTTCCGGACCTTCACTGAGGAACTCTCACAAGTTGTCCTCAAACGATAAGTCACCTTTTAGCTTATTCCACTTTTTGCATTGTATTTATTTTATGCATGACTCAACTAGTAACTGTAAACTACTGTCTACTCCAGTAAAAATTGTTAGTAGTGCATACACTTGATTCTTAATATGACCGTTCATAACCTGTGCACTAATAAACACTAATGGATCACTCACGGTCTGAAGTACGGCTTTAACAAAAACACGCCGATGTTAGCTTCCAGTTTTTGGTCGCTATCTCCATCAAAATCGAATACCTTACTTCTCTCTAGGTAGATGACCAACACAAGCTCCTATATTATGTTGTCGGCCTTAATCCCATCCGTGCCTAGACAAATGACGAGGGTCATTTTATTGTCAGATGTTTACTAACAGAGGAATCATTGAAATTTCGAATGTATGTGTTTGGAGGTGACCGGTGAAATACCAGGAAGTTGTCCATCGAAAATTAAACTCATTTGCACGGATATATCCACGCAGAAGCCCTGTAAATGGTGAGACATGATTGAAACTCCAATAAAATAGATTTCTACGCTGTGTTACTCATACAAATACGGTCAGAATAAAACACAACAGAGCGGAACTCAGCATCTGGAAATAGAGGAGTAAAGTTTGCATAGATTAACGTATCTGTATTGTGTTTAATGTCCCTAGTCAATGACGATCGAGTACACTCTCAATAATAAGTACTATCATTGCTCCCCTGCTTACAATAACGCACTTTCCAAAACGACGGAGTTTTTGACCCCGTATCACCCCCACATGCATCATTGCCGAAACTGCCCCGCCCCCCGAAGTAGACATCTCCTCTCATCGAGCTGTTTTGGCTAACGTTTTTGTCAATGTTTAACTAACAAGGTTAGACGTAGGTAATTAGTTCAGTCCGATGAATGTTGCTTCCTGATATAATGGCTCACAAAACGCAAAACAGGGAACTTGCTTTCATGGACACATAGACAGAAAATAATCGAACCGGTGATTGGCATTTCTTTTTGTACTGTGACACATTACGTTAAGTCGCAGAAAATAGAGGAACTGGTTTCACAAAATCTATGGAGTTGCGTATTTCTCACCAAGCACTCATACCCTCACTGGCTGTCTTTTTAATCAAACATCCTGATGAAGAATCCGAATCCGAATTCCTCCCCAGATATGCCATCTCATAACCTATCTCGGGTCATGCATGACATATCGGCTTGATGTGAACATATACAGCCTGACTCAAGCTGATAAAAAGTTATCAGAACTCAGCATTTGAACCCATAAAAACCTATGGGTTCGGATAGCAGAACTTACCGAGATCGTGCAACCAATGATAACGGTTATTCACAAACCGATGACGCACGGTGCCCCCCCACCACTATCAACATAGTTGATGGATAATTTCCTGCAATCACACTTGACAATTCAACATCAGGTTATTATATGTTGACCTCTTTGTACAGTGATAATTCCCCTAAAATTTGACTTTGAATTCAGGTATGAGAAAACTATCAGTCTGGAACAAAGGCGGGAAGTCTTTAAGATAATGAGAAATGGAAATCCATAAACAGTCCCAAAAAAACTTGATGTATGGAAGACTGCAATCCAGTTGTGCAAACGGTTGGGGTGCTACGCACTTGCCAGCGCTTTGTTCTCAGGACTTCATTCAGTTTGACAATTCTTACGCCATCACAAAGGAACAGCCCCGGCTTTCTAGCTTGCAAATAGTTATTTTCCCCTCTCCTGTCGGGTTTTTTTAGGAATCGGTTCATTTCTGACGAGAACGCTAGCAATCAAACATCTTCCACGACCCATATTGGATTATAGTCTCTTAGATGAAGGGTTACACAGTCCTAATTGGTGAAATATTGGACTTCTGTTTTGTCCTTCATGGGAACTAATGGGATTTCGGCTCAGATAAATCAACATCTATGACTGAAACCGACCCCTTATAGACTCCTGTGGGTTGCTCAAAGTTAGCAATAATCAAATGTAATCAGGTTTAGTGTCTTAGTGCATCTTGGGATTTTGGGTGCATATTTTCTTCATCCATATATGGAACTGGATTGTCTCAGGTGTTTAATTAGATCTCAGGCTATGAGGACAATGTGTGGATAAATTGGATATCACTGAGACCCAGGAACTGTTTTATTACGTCATCCCTCATGCTTCTGAGCACGGTCAAACCATAAATAAGAAAGTCAAGACAAAACCAAGCCGAAAACCGAATGCCCAACTATCTGTTTTAACGAAACTTGTCAGGAAATGACGCAAAATATGAAGCAGTTATCGACAAATGCACTCATTTGCAAATCAACTTGGTTTTCACGGGAGACTCGACTGAATCTCTCGCTTATGATATTCTTCAACTGAATTTGCTGCACAAAGGTCGCCTCATGTTTCAGTTGGTACGATATTCGAGATATTGCAGTATATTTTCATACAGGAAAATACTCACAGGGTGGGCTGTTGAAGAGTTTTCAGCAAAGTGTGTCTTTAGCTTATTAGGTGAGAAAATTTAAACCGACTCCTGGTCCGGAGAAATGTGCTGAGCCGACTGCGTGAAGTTTTTGGACATCTAGCTTCACTGGAGGTCTTCGTCTGAAACCACACTAAAACAGTAAATTAGCAGGAAGTTGCTTGTGAAGAATAATAATCGAATGATGGCAGAAATCCTTGAAAAAGATTGACCACTGCAACTGAAACGTCAGATTACAACATCATATTCCGTTGCGCTGTTTTGACTTTAAAATTTCCATGTTGTTATCAAGCCATTTCATTATTTTTGTTAGTTACGAGGAGATCTTTAAGTACCATCTGTGAAATCTGTTCTACATTTAAGGCCAACCTGAAGTGAAAAGGCCAGAAGCATCGTACAGCTCTTTGATCCTAATTGGGGATTAGCAGCTGTAGCATTTTCAACGGGATTTTTTTTGTTGTTTATCGAGAACTTGCTCCATCCTCCTCCACCATAACGGTACGTCCGTCGATACCCAAGTTATCCATCTGTCCCGTCCGTTATAAAATTGAAATTCGTCAATCATAAACCTGAAAAACGATTTCATACATGAAACGGTCTTGAGACTTGATAACTAGGATGACTGCAGTGGCCTCAAAACCACAAGTCACTTGATTAAACATCCCCCTGTTTGGTGCTTTTTACTTTCATTGCTGTACACCCACCACCTCCACATTTAACACCTATCATCTTAGTGGCTACGAGGTAAAGAAATTTGATGTATTGGACGAGAAAACACGAGATTTCATTCACTTCTGATAGCTGGAAATACAATTTGAGCAGAGCTGATAGACAAGTGCAAGTCATTTCACTAGCTTGTTCACGCCAGTATAACACTGTGAAATCTGCTATTGATGTCAGTTCCTTATGACCTCTTGTGAACGCTCCGTCGTTATTCGTTTTTGGAGGGCACAACAACTCGTTCATCATTGGAATCTTATCCCAGAACCGAGTTAGTTCTCACATGAAACCAGTCAGTACCCGTGCGGGCTATCATGCGAGAAAATAGCCGAAGCCAATGATTTGCTCCTGTTCGCAACTGTATCACCAAACATCACGCAAATCTGTCGCGTCGCTGACACTAAGGTGTGGACAAAGTTGTTCACGCTTGAGCACACTGGTAATCTGTTGTAAAATGAGCGAGTTTTGGTAACACTTGAATGAACAATGATAGTACAGAAGTCGAACGCACACGGTGGATTAACTTGAACGTAGCAACCGTTATGCTTTCGCAACATCTCCTCAACAGTCCGCTGTTAGTTAACCAAACAGTATCCTCAGTATGGTGTTGAAGGTTGATTGGATTGTCACTGTTAGTCCTGATTAAGGGGGAAATTATTCCTTTCACTTGAATGATAGCGGGAGCTCGCGTGTTCAAGCAAATCAGCGGTCATTCAACTTTGTGTGCGGTGAACCAGGTAATAAGTAATAAGTAATAGGGAGAACTTGCTAAGTTACGTCTGCAAACATCCACATTCTTGCCTGTTATGCATAGAGGGCCGATTCTGCAGTGGTTTCCCATCTTCTTTTGTCTACATTTCCATTCAGAGAAGTGGTTATCCTTGTACCCCTGAAATCTGGCGGACGTCTTCAATTTCCTAGGTCGTGCATGGCAGACGGTAAAGGTCGTTATGCAGTGTCGGTCCCCCCAGCTTTGAGAGGTTTACGGAAAAGAAATCTTTTTTCTAGCTGGTTTATAATTGCATGAAGTTCTGCTGTCACAGCTAAACCAGCTGCATAGGTCTTTATCGTAACATGTGAGAGATAATCGTTCAGCTGTAACACCCTTTCGGTGTCTAGCTGCCATGCCAGCCGAAGGAAGCACGAGAGCTAGGATAGTACCAGGTTGCCCGCGCCTAGACAGAAGTCGAGGTCGGGTTCGAACCACGGACCTTTCGTTCAGTAAATTCGCGTTCCAACGACTGAGCCATTTCGTCCCCTTATTTGTCCTACGCCCCGACAGACTGCAGTTCCAGGACTAAGAAGGACGGGTTTTATCAAGATCTCTCACGACTGCTTCTGTCAGCAAGAATGACGAATGTATTGAATGCCCAAGTTAGACGACTAAGTCCGGAAGATGCACTATTAGGTTGTAGATTTGGACTTCCGGTCAGTAAATTCGTGCTCTAACCACTGAGCCATCTCGCCCCGGTCTTCATCGTATGCTGGGGAAGGTGAACTATGTAGCTGAAATCCGCACGTCGTGGTCAGTAGAAGTAGTGTTGCCAGAATTCGGCTAAGCCAAGTTGGTAGCTGCAGTTAGCAAACTTTAGGCTTACAAAATTGTTTTTAGCCGGCGAAAAATTTCTTGTAACAAGGGCAATTCCCGTACTATTGAAGCTATGCATTCTGTTTGGTCACCATTTATTGTTTGATTTCTGCAACTGTTTCTAAAGCCTAGGCTTAGCGCTCCTAATTTTCTCCCGGTTGTTGTACATGCCAGGCGCGGAATTGTTTTGAAAAACGACAAACAATCTACAATTCCTTATGAACGGGAGACTCAAATAAATCCCATATGAACCTCTCGGTTATGTTACTCTTCAACGGAATGTTGCGGTTGGTGCGATATTCGAGATACCATAGTATATTTTTTGAGGGAACACACTGCTCACAAGGCTACTGAAATGAGTTTAGTACGCAAATTGCGTAAGTCTCGTTGGTCAGGTTGAACATAAGGTTGACGAAAAATTGGTGAGTGCGCCTACCTGCTAAGCCCCAAGAAGGACGAGAGTGGTTGTGGAAAGTCCAAGTTTTCAGCAACCTTATGAATAGTGTGATCTATTTAATCCATGAAATACTGATGAAATATTTTCATCAGACCAATGAACCTGACTCCATTCTTGCCCTTGTCCAGTTGCATCCAGAGTAGCTTCCTGGATCTATGTATTTAAACAGACTATTAGCTCTAGGATGTGATTGGGAATCGATCATCTGCCGGACATTGCATCAGATCTTCGCCAAATTTCGATGTAGTTTCCTCATGAAGAGTGCCTTCCTCATGGTCCACGACGCGGCAGTTTCCTTAGTCCGACGCGTGTTCAGAGGGTAATTCTTGTTTCGTTTAGCTACAATATTACTTTTTGTCAGTAAAAATACCAAGAACTCTGCGGCACAACAATATATTCCCTTAGTTGTCAGTGTGCACATCATGGATGAGTTCACATGTTTACAGATGTGCACTCAACTTTGTATACACACACATGTATACGAGAAGAGTTGACTTAAAGTGGAGGCGTTAAGAATTAAAGACTGAGTCGTTAACTTCATAACTTCTACCCAAATTACCATAACGGCGCCGCATTCCAGTTACGCACATTCATTACAAAGCAGATGTGGGCATTCGCACACATTACCTCTTCCAGTGAAGCGCTTCAAGTAAATGTAACAGGACACTCATGTTCAAAGCTTACGTTGTCAAGGTCAACACAACGCAGCCTTCAACCTAATTGGTGAGCGCGGCATGCACAGGTCTTTGGGCTCCCCGCCCACATTTAGGCGATGGGCTACTCGTGAGTAGTCTGATTTTCATTGAATTCGATGAACGTGTTAGCCCGTGTAAACATCGTGGACAGTTCTAACCTGAACAAGGTATGTAGCCGTTCGTCGGTAAAGCACGGTTGTCGGAAAGAAAAACAACAGCAAGCCTACCGCATACTTTAGCACTTAGCAGATCGTTGGCTAAATAGAAAGTCGACTCGAAAACCACGTAACTGAGAAACTACTGTGAAATCAGTGCGGTACTCAGGAAAAAGAGTAGCGTTCCCGATTTAGCTAGATGAAATGATGCCGAAATGATGATCCCTGATGGCTTGTGCACGTGTGTTTTAGAACTAACAGGAAGCCGGAAGGAAACCAGATGTTAACCGTTCAGTTCAACCACGGTGCTACAATAATGAGAGGAGCGTGCAACTGAAGCAGTGGTTGCCAACAGTGTGCACATTTCTAGTGTGGTATTTCATCTTCAGAGGTTGTTTCAAACATCCATTCGATCATAATGGAAAGGATGTAGGGCTCATTTAGGGAGGAGCATCACGTCTAGGGCATCATCGTGATTGCTACGGTCATCAGTTGTTAAAGTATAAACGTATAGACGCATTTTACGACGAAAAGCCACTGTGTCCTATTGTCTAGATGACCGTGTCCATCCTTACTGTGAAGTGGGCCTAGATCTTTATCCAAGAATAAAAAAGATCCTAGACCGACTGAGTTATCAAATCATTGATGCACGAAAAGTAAGCTGAGCGATATCGGGACCAGACTCATGCCTAATGAAATCGGTAATGTTCGACGGCCTGTTTTTGTTTGATGCGTCTAATTGTCGGTCAGGTCCAGTACGCCATTACGGCGCCCATTTATCGGTTTGGCTTCTCAATGCGGGCAAATGTATTTGGCAGTAACAAAGGTGTACCGACGCGGATCAATGCTCTACAACTAAGCAAACAGATTTCCATATCAGGTCGGTGCTGACGCGGGGCTCAGCTGAATCCCAGATGAATCTCTCGGTTGTTATTTTTCAACTGAATGTCTTGGAAAAAGACCTCCACACGTTTCATTGAGCACGACATTCGAGATATCGAAATATTACGGCCGACACAACACTAATTATGAGAGTGAGGGAAACAAAGAACCCCATAAGTCGCACGAGCCCTCCTTAGGAAGTCGTCAAATGAGAGGCCAGGCAACACTCGATCACGTGACGTGAAGGGCCTGACTGAATGAAGCGGTCTGTCCTGTCAAAATAGAGGTTATTCACAATATTATTGAGCCAGTCGTGGCCGAATGGCTCCAACTAATAAACGAAAGTTTGCGGGTTCGAATCAACCTGTAGATCTACCAGAAAACCCTTCCCTGTCATTTCAAGAACGATTAGGTGGCTTTACCGACGGCTTCATTTGAACCACCCTTAACAAGCCTCGGACCAATCACGAAGGTCCACGTGTCGGGCGAATTCACCCAAGAACGGAATGCAAAGTGGAATTGTTCGTGGACGTTTAACCTTCAAAAGGCCCTATATTTTAAATAAAATGTGGACAGTCCTGAAAAAGCCCAGTAAAGGTACAAGAGTCAGCGCAAGCAACCGCACAGTTTGCGACTGAGAATCACGTACGACCTCCATTTATTCATTTTTCATATATCCAAACCTTGCATTTTACTGTGCGAAGATAACGTACATTGGCAGAGGCAACGGTACAGAGAACAAACATCTGTAGAATAACAACGAGGTCAAATGGCCAATAACAGTCAGTCTTGATTGGACAGTTTGGCAACCGAGGTGTTTGACGGAATTGCAACCTAAAGGTTCAAAGGTACTTAAAGTAGATCCGTCCCGGACAACAAATTCAACTGCTTACTACCTAGTACAAATTTCGTATAAATCAGGCATCAACACCATTTGACAAAAATTGTAGCTGTCCTTTCAGCCACGGGAAAACACATGGAGTTACATTGAACATTCGCGAGGGGGAGGGGAGGGGAGTTCGAGCCATTGGCATACTGCACAGTTTAAGTGGTGGCTCCACTAAATGTCATTGGGATTAGAAGAAACTATGAAGTGAGGGATAGCATTCCATGGCGAAAAGTTCCTTCAGCAGACCAATCTGGTGAGATAGTGGAGTAGATTCAGGTTGTGATCCTGGGGCTGAATGTTGTGCAGAAATTCCCGAATGCCGCCTGGAAGGATTGCTATGATGATCCAGGATTCGATTGGGTCACTGTCTAGAAACTACACCCATGGATCTGTCACCAACCTTTACAAGCTGGATCACTTGTGTTTGGAGTGCGCGGAATGCTGTTTCGCCGATTCTTAGCAATAGCTGCCAAACTTGAGTGGTGCATTCGTTTTGGGGAGGAATATATGGTTTTTGGCCTATGGAAACCTACTGGCTTGATGATAGCGTAAGGAGATTCAGGGATTTTGATGGAGGTTTCGTCCTGTAAATGATGCCAAACTATGCTGAAAGGTGAGAAGCACTGTACAGCTGTTCCATCGTTATTTAGAATCATCAGCGGTGCGCATCTCGCGAAATTCCAGACACTCTCGAAGCTGCAACGCCCAGGTTAGTGGTTTGGACAATCAATCGTTCGGCCACAAGCGGCTAATCAGCAGTGTGATTAACTCGCATTTAGACAGGACAAATCGCTGCTCATCCTTCAACCACGTAGCCACACGTGTTGACCAATCACCCTAAACAACTTCAGTCTTCCAGCCCGCTGAAGAATTCAAATACAGCGTTTCTCCGTAGAGGAAACCTGCGTATTGGACTGAACATGTTGTTTTCTTCAGTCTACGAACATCGAGGTTGCTTTCTTCGAAATTTGTCTGTAAAACCGTTTGTCCTGGTAACGGGTACATTTCCCTTGATGACACTCGGACACGTTGAAGTTGGTGTTAATATTCATTGACTAGTTATACGTATCATCATTATCTGCCTGAATAACGAGATTTTCTTCCGGGGACCTGATTGCCCTTCGGATATTAAATTGTCAAAAAAGGGGTTTTGTGGCGAATATGAAAACCAAGTTGCAAATAGAGATTAAAAAATTGTCGAGGATCAAGTAGTGACCCATGTAACGCAACACATTTGACTGAGGAAGTTTGAAGTCCATTCTGGCAACGGTTCAGCTACATTGTAAGTCTATAGCTCAGAGAGGAGAATGAGGAGGCATACAGATCAGACAATTCTGAGAGGTCCAGTTACATTAAACCTACTCCTGTCAGCGTTCACCATTTCCTTGGTTATCCGCAGCTTGAATAGGAACAAATGCTGTTTACAGAAACTGTGTTGGTTCGGAGTTATAATAGTGTATTCCGAGGTGATCCATAATTCCGTCGGCTCCAATGAGTTCCACAGTTTTTGTACCACTGGCAACAGAATCGCAGGTATGTCGGCATGATGCGCGCTGTTCCCAGACAGAGTAGGGCGTTTCCATATTGAGGGAACAGAAGTTCCCGATAGGCTGCACTGAATAGTGTGAACAGTAGCTACGACCAGTATCTGTGACAGTGACTCCGGGACCTTGTGGCCTTCCTTGTGGAGGATAGTTCGGTTGTAATAAGAGTAGCTTCCTTCGGCAGCCCCTGAGAAAGAAATCACTCACTCAAAGATTTTGCGCTGGATAGAATGGTGTTAGAATGTTACGAAGGTCTCTTGCAGTTTGAAACAAGGGCACTGCTGTTTTGGAGCTTCTACTGCGGCTTCCGCTACCATCGCTGGTCCATTTGATGTAGTTCGATCCGTTGAGCTGGTTACAGTAGAGCTTGTGGTTCTTACCTGACCGATTTACTGATGCTGACAGATTTGCGCTTCTGGAAAACTTGTACAGCCTGGAGGCAGAGTAGTGTAGACGAATCATGTGTGGTTTGGTTCAGTTCAGCATGCCAGCTATAAACCATGTACCAAGGGTAAGTTGGTTCCAACTGCCACGGTTTCGGCCACCAGAAAATGGGAGAGTGTAGGAGACCTAAGAAAAAATTGAAGGGGGTGGTATGATCAGTTAGTTCGTATTGCATATTGCTGGGAGGGAACGGAAAAGTGAGCGACTGGGCGTCGGAGGCGATGTCTTTGATTCACCAGCGCCACTGACTACGCGAGTGAGCCACGTCTGTCGGCGTCAGTAACAACTGATGACTTAGGCAGTCGTCAACCCTAATGGGTTTACTGGTTAGTGTTTACCTACTTCGTTACCAAGTCGTGGGCCGTCCACCTGTCAGCCGCTGCCACTCAGCACAGGGCTGGGAGTGAAGGGTTCTTCGAGGCAGACGGTCCTCTGGCATGCGGAGTACATTTCCCAATCAGTATAACCTAGGAAGTGTGAGCAACTCATTCACGATGTGAGACTTCCTTCTTCCCAAAACCGTTTGGTTTGCCTCAGCATTGTTAATCCAATGTGCCCACCAGACCCGCATTCAGAGACACCAATGATCAGACGCTGACAGCTTCCTTACATCCTCTGAGCTTACAGGCCAAGTTTCTGATCTATAAAGCAGTATAGGTCACACCAACACAGTATACTCTGCTCTCGACAGACAAACCGACATCACGTCGTCGCCATAGGTGTTACCTACCACGTCGATTGGCTGGTCGGCAAGCATGAGCTTTGGGTTAGATCCCACCCAGCCTTGTAGCAGCACTTTACACTTTGCAAGTGTGATGCGCATATCAAAGCTTGCGGTAGAATTTAGAATGGTTTGCATCTCTGAGGGATCTGAACCAAGGAGACCAATATCTTCCGCACACTCAGTGTCTGTAAGCTATTGTCCCGGAAGCATTTCTTTCCCCAAAGGTTTCAGAGACAAGCACAGAAGTTTCCAGCGGCACATCAGTAACAAAGTTGAAGAGGAGTGGTGAGAGACAGCAGTCTTATCTTACAGCACTAGTCATGGTGAACTCAGGCGAAAGCTTGACGTAAACTCGTACTCGTCCGCAGAAGCTCGCATACAGTGCTTTCGCAAAAAATGTAGAATTAAGAGACTCATTTGATCGCCAAACGCCACCAGAGTTTCCGATAGTCGACAGAGTCAAAAGCAGCTTTCATACCAAGGAAAACTACGGACGTGGGATGTTTGGAAGAGTGGTGTTGCTGAAGAACTTGTCTTAAGGTAAAGATATGGTCGATGCATCCTCGGCCAAGGTGAAACCCAGCTTAATTCTCGCAATTTGCCTCTCCCTATACTGGATCAGCCTACGCAAGGTAATGCCAGAGAGCACTTTAGATGAGGTTGAAGCCAGGCTGATACCACAACAGGCTTTCGTATGCCATTCTTGCGCCATTTTCGAAGGCCGGGATGACGGTTTATGAGCTCCATACTACTGGCATTCTGTCTTCGGTCCAGATATTCTGAAGTATGGTCGTCAGACTATTCGCCAGGATGTTCACCGGGGTGCGGACCATCCTGACAAGGTGCCTTGTCTCATTGAAGGATTGATATCTCACACTGGATTTCATTTGTTCACGGCGGGCTGGTGTCAGTTCTCCATTAAGACCGCTGGGTTCTTCCAGCGGCTGCGTTGAAGGAGACCATGTGAGCTGTTTTTTTGAAGTGTTCGGCCCATCTTCAAGACAACTATTTTGTGAGTGAATTACCGTTCCGTCTTCTTCGTCTGCAGTTCCGCTGACACTTGTCATTTTTTGACTGGTTGATCTAATCAGCTAAAATAGGGCGCGGCTGTTGCCTACAGCGAAAGCTTTCGCCATCTCCTGGGCCTTCGCAATCCACCAGCGTTCTCTGTCATTCTTTAAGCTCTAGATTATCCGGTATTTGAGGGATCTGCGGGCACCACCACACTCGCTAGTTGCTGGTATGGCCTTTCTGGCAGCAATAAGATCTGCTGATCTCGACGATATCCAGTGTTCATTTAGTCGAGTCAAATGGCTTAGACAAACAGTTCTGGAGACTGAGAGCACAGTTTCTTTAACTCATTTCCATCCAACCTTTAAACAGTTTTTGTTATCACCATGACTGTGCGTTTCCAGTAGCTTTCCAACCAGATCAGCTTGATACTGCTATGCTACTGAAACTCATATAAGTTAGTGAACGCAGTTGCCCCTCTTTGGCACGCCTAATGGTGACGGAAAGCGAAGTGATAATCGAACCTGCACAATGGCATGATGGGAGTCAAGTTGCGTACTCTAGAACGAACGGCAATCTTTAATTGGGGCTCACCATCGGTAACTGACAACCACATGATTCAATTGAGTCCATGACTCTTTTGCGGTTGATGTCCTCCGAGCAGCTCGAAGTAAGCGTTTCTGCTGACAGTTCGTGCTGACCAGGAACAGACGCGGACCAGCATACAACTGAAGCAGTCACTCCCCATTATCCGTGAGCTGAGCACCGACTCAAAATCTATCACCTAATTGTGCTTCTTCCGGACTTAGCCGTCCAACCTGGCAGCTCATTACACCCTCTAGGATGACTACATCTGTTCTCCTCGCTGGTCGAAGAAGTCCCGACGGGTATCGGGACAGATCCCGCCCTCAGACTCAGAACTGCAGTCTGTTCGAGATTATGCTGATATGAAAAATACACACCGTTTGCCGCATCGACCTGCATTGATTTTAATTGAACCCGACAACTGTATAGCCCGAAGACGACTCTTTACCGGGATCCATCCCAGTAAAGCACTTTTAGCCTTGGGGGTGACTGCAGCTCTTACACCGTAGATATCCCAAGCAATTGCGTCATGATCATGAAATGTGGAGCACCTGAGCTCGTCCTAGGCGGCCTGAGGTGTACGACCCGGGGTGGGGTCGTGTATCCGTGTTTCGTATCGCATATCGATAGAGAGGGAAAGTAGGGTTTCAGCAAGAGGTACGTGTTGCCCAATCTGACAAAGAAATCGGATACTGAAAGCCGTAACCTGGGGCAGATCATTGAAGTTTAGTAAGGGATCATTTTGGTTAATTTTGCCGGGCGACGGTTTAGACACGGAACAACGGTTAGGGGACTGGCAGATGGGTAGATCGCACTGCATCATTCGATAGGTAGGCAGCAAGTGTGGATGAAGATGAGAGCTGATGGAAGAGGAGTTGTAAGGACGAATGATACTTCCTGGTTGCCCAAGCCGAAGAAGGGGGTCCAATTGAAGTACCCCATCTTGGGCCTTTGACTCAAAAGTCTGAATCGTGAGATAGGGGCTGTTAGGATTTTCTTGATGGACCCTTCCCGGCGCCAGTGATTCAACAGTCTGAGACATTTGGCTGTACTTGGTTGGTCTGGCCCGAGGGCGCAGGTAGTAAAGTATAACTGTCCGATTCCTAATGCGCTTTCGCATAGTGAGGACCTACTGAGAGGCACCAAAGCTTAATTTTAAAAGTATTTCAACCGTATTGAATAATGCGCCGGCGGTCAACCGTTGGGCGACCGGAGCGTGCGGTTTTTAGCTTCGACCTTTTCTAACCCGTCCTTCCTCGAGAGAAGTCAACATCGCTGCTCCCATAATTATGGACATGCTGATCGCCTGGAAGAAACGCCTTACAGCTTTCACATTCCTATTGTAGAGGACAGTACGACTGTACCTCCAAATAGCCTCGAAATACGATTTTTCTCAGTACGGGGTTCTCCGGTCTGCTCCCCTTTGGCCTTCCCAACATGGCTAACCCTTTTGGGACTGAGTTCCAGCCAACGTATTTCGCAAGATCATTGCAGCAGTGGAACCCGACCACCACGATAGCGTGACAGCTTTAGGTCAAAGTTTGTATCCCGTTTCTACAATGACTATGCGGAGTCTCGCACGGTTTTTGTATCTCCTAACATCATCTGGGAAACTTCATTCTGTTATGTACATATCCGTTTCATTTTTGGGAACCTTAAGAAAACTTTCACACACAGTCAGAACGTCCCAAAGAGGAGTCAAGTGGGACCAAAGTTAACTGACGCCTCCAATGAAACGCATCCAACATACCTCTAGAACTCGAACCAGACTATATTCTGAACAGATTGGCGTCAAAGATTTGGAGAATGCTGGTGAACTTTTCTTTCCAAGCATATGACTGCGAACTAATTGCCCACTTAACGATTTTGGCTGAAAAAAATGGGTTTCCTATACCTGTAAATTTATTCATTCTTGCTGCTTGATTCTCATAGATTAGTTCCCTATTGCCTAAAATTAACCTTTTTTAGGTAACAAACTATTTAAAAAAGTGACCGAACGGTAGTCAGTACGTCATATACTAAAAAAAACTCGAAAACATACAGTTGCACCTGCTCATCGGAACCATGCATAGATTAGAGGTACCATGTGAACACTTGAAACTGGCTCAGGATTTGAACGTCCACAAATGGAGAGAACGTATGATTTTCTTCGCTAATCGTGCTACTAACCACCCGCTCAGTAGACCAACGTCACTGCTATTTTCCCTTAAGTGAAAGACATTAGGCCCTCAGAGCGCACCGTGTGATTGGCCTCAAGAGACCCGGTAATTCGCCACGACAGTAGGGGGAGGCTAACATCGGGTTCCAATACACATTTCCGGCAAATCTGCGACAGCACGGTACGACAGTGGGTGGATGGCTGTTCTAGCTGAACCCATTATGAGGCATAATGGCATGATTGACCGAATTCGGATAGCGTGTTAGAGCCGCACGGTGTGCAGCAGCTGTTGGATAGTAGGTTGCACAGACAGAGTAGCGCTAGAGGGGAGAACTTCTGGTGAGCCTCGATTGGTGGGGTGATTTCAAAACCGCTTTGGTAGTGTGCTATAGTATCTCAACGCGAGCCACGATATTCCACCCGTCAATCGTCCTACGCGCTGCATCACTCTGGTCATTCCGAACAGATGGATGGTCCGTGAGAATCGTCAATATCTAGTTGTGAGTAATTGCAAAGGCTTGCGCTGTGTGAAATACTTCAGTGGGTACCTGGGAAACTCAAGCCAATAAACCTCCGACGGTATGATTCCATACATTCGTCCCCACAACGAATGCATCATCAAAATTTTGAAACTATTGCTAGGAAGCGATCAAACAACACTAGGTCACTCCAATCACAAGCGGCCAAACTTGTAAAGAGTGGTGAAAGGTCGACAATATCGGCGAATCCGGGATGGCCCGACTACCGTGTATCAAATCCTAAATCATCAGAACAATCATTCCTGCAGCATCCTAGAATTTCTGCAAAACACTCAACCCTGAGGTCACATCCTGACTAGCCCTTTATCTCAGCAAATTAGTCTGCCGAAGGAACTTCTCGCTATTGATATCGTGAATTTGAAATGCTCTTTCTCACTTCAGAGTTTCGTCTACACAAACAGCCGTTTAAAGAAGTGGTTTGACAAGTATTTTGAGCTTTCACGCCAAACCACATATAGTATGCAACACCGACAGCTTGACTACTCGCGTGCTATTACCACTACGACTGCTTTTGGCCAATTTCTATAAGCTGTATGGTAATCCTGTGGATGCCTTTAAACACACGCCTCTGTCACAATCTTTTACCATTGGCATCCTATTGAAGTAATCTTGATAAGTAAAAAATGCAATGTTTGGTGTAGCATCACATTTATAATAATGTAACACTAATTGTGGTTTATTCACGTGCGTCTGTTCCTCCGATGATATCACACAACCGCGCTGGAACGTCACCTTCTCCATCTGCGTGCACTAGTACATCAATGACTAATTAGTACGATGGTAAAGTCGATATCAGCACCAAATCATAACTATTGACCGAAAGCAGAGCAGAATTAGGATGCTAGGAATTTGACTTAGTATGAGAGAAATTTAACGGCCCAGGAATGCGCCTTCCACGAAGTAGCTACCTCTACGATAACAGAGACATACGGTCTTTGTGACGGAATAAGACTATGGATGACAGATATTGAGGAAATGATAATGGGGAGAGGGCAAATGATAGAAATACCGTTTGCGCGAACCCAAAACAGACGATGGGCGGGGGTACCTTTATAGGAAATGGCCGTTTGAGGACTAGTTTTGCGAGTTCTGTACATCAGAGTCGGCCAAAATGAGCTTTCTCCGCGTCTCCAAAGATTACAACAATTCGATAGGTTCTCCTGCTGATGGAGAAGTTTGCTCAAAAAACACAGTGCAAGAGGCAATGTCGTCCAAGTATACACAGGTCTACAATTACTTCCCAATTCCAGCCTTCAAGAGGATATTTGTAGTCTTCTGTCTGATCTAATTCCGAACAATGATATAAAAATCTTCAAAAATTAACGATGCCACGGGGGAAGAACACACCACAACGTGCTAGACGATTAATCTATCTGAAGGTCCAAAACGATGCACCTTCGGAGACACCATCCCCACGTCCATCGTTGATCAGCACGCTTACAAGCAGAAAAAGTTCTCTCAGACTGGACGCAAAATCATCCGACCATATGTTTGTGTCTTAAGACTAGGTGGACAGATTCAGCTGAGTTTGTCCAGTTGTCTTGGTCACCGGCCAGGGAACTAGTGCGATCACACGGCTATTTTTCATACTGAATTGAGTTCCTAATGGTAGACGGGATGAAGATAGTTCAAAAACATTCACCCTACTCTGAGGTCACTGGACTGGGTATAAGCGTGCATCCTCAGAATCTGTGCTTGGTCCAGAACAGGTGCGAGTTGTATGCCGATATACCGTTGCGGATGCAGATAACCAAGATATGTATTCAGTAGTCAAATGACTTACTTTTGGCCTCAAGATATACGTGCCCCCGCTGGACCCGAAGAGAACGTGCTCTCCTATCTCATCCTGGCTAGACCAGCCGCCTCGTAGTTCACGGCCGATGATCGGGTGATATTCGGTCAAATTGGGATAATCCAATTCAACCATAGTGACGGTGCAGCTATATGCTTGTTCTCGGGACCTTACATTCATGCGAGAATATTGTCTGTCCTACACTCGGAGAGGAAAGACATTCGAATCACGTTTTTGGGTTTTGCCTCTTATATTGCAGGCCACTCAGTGAACAATGCAAGAGAGCAGTGTAACTGACTGTTCCGTTCTTGGGTCACCTATTTCTGCGGTTGAAGTTCGAACGGTGTGGTTCACTGTATGCAAGGAACTTTTCTTAGCTTCTCTGTTTACCTCAAAGGTAGCAAATCCTGCACGCTTCACACATTAACAATCAAATCGAAAAATGCCACGGTGGTGTAGTTGTCGGTTGACTGTAGACAGCGTTGGAGAATTTAAGCTTCCTAAGATGAAAGCTAGCCAAAGAAGTTGAGGTGAAACAAGACAGTTCCAATGACAATTCATGCATTTTTACAGAGAACCCAATCCGGTGGAAGGGGAAATTTGCATCACATTCACTCAAGCTAGTGAAAACGCTCAAACTAGGCTGGATTTTGGTTAAAGAAGTGCACACAATGTCAAGCACGATTTCCAAAAAGAGAGAGACGTAATAGCACGTTTCATCCTGGATAGGAATCATCAGCAATGCGCATTTATGAGCCTCCGGAGAGTTTCTAACCCGCGACCTCTCGGCTAGCTGTTGAAGAATAAACCGGATACAGCTCTGAACACTGCTTATCAGTCGCTCATGGCTGAACGATTTAGTCCTCAATCACCAGTCAGAATGATGCGGCTTTAAATCCCCCGAGGATTCGTGAGATACGCAGCGCTGATGATACCCAGTACGCATGAAACTGCTGTACAAGGCTTCTCGGTTTTTTGCCGCAGAGTGACTCCACTTATAGGACGAAACCTCGATTGAAATTTACAAATCCCACCCAAACAACCAACAAACTATGGATTGTGTCAAGGTTGGTTCCATTGATGTCAGTTGTACTTACTTTGCAAAGTCCCGTATGATCCTATTTCAAGGCCACCAGCTAGAGGCCTCCCACTAGTTGGGCAAAACTTCGGCAAGAGCTAAGCCATGTCTTAAACACCATCAACTGAACATTCAAAACATCATCCGGGATATCACCACTTGCGAGTCCGTAACGAGAACAAGCCTTAGTGTTCCTGATTGAGTCGCAGTTCCGTACCTCAGACCTGAACTGCACTTTACAAAATTGACGTCTGCGTATTCAACCAGTGATACTTTTGTGATAAGCACTGTTTCCGATACGCGGTACCATTCAGTAGTGAGGTCGGCACTGCAGGTGAGTAAAACGACAGTCTACGTGAGTCAACTGAGGGACAGTACGCGGATTATCCGAAAAAGCTGGACCCACCGGGGGACCAGAATGAGTAACAAATGTTTTGCGAGGAAATCGGACCGTCGAAAGCGTTCTGCACATGCTCATTGTCTGGTGATTAATTTCCAAAACTGGCTGCCATCTTTCTAGCTTGCGTTTTGCTATCCCACAGTACTATCAAACTTGAAAGTTGTGTGAATCCCCAGAGCAAGAACTTGGTAGGACAAGTGTCGAGACTCCTAGGTGAGGGAATGAGGGTGCTCAAAATAATCGGAGGAAAAATTATGAGAACATGAAAATCTTGCGGTGGGTGGCTGTTTCCATCACAAGTGACAACAGTATTATTATTGTTAATTCAACCGTACTATGATCGTGTTACACCAACCCATATGCATTACCACACGTTGGCTAACAAACACGCTTTTTTAGTTAAGCCAGTGAGAGTGAACTGAAGAGTTTTAGACGACAGGAATTCAACAAAACGAGGTCATCAAATACATTCCATCACCGACCCCACAAATGCGTCATTCTAACCCCCACTGAATCAAAAATATGTCAGCATCGACTGATGTTTTTTCCTCAACTCTGAAGGTTCAAGATAATTTGAGATCGCTCGTGATGTCCATCGCGAAAAACTCTGGAAAGATGCTAAAACCAAGGAGGCGTGTACGGAAAAGGAGAGGACGGATGAATGATACATACCGTAAGTGTAACTTGAGAATAGGACTTGACTCAACAGAACGACAAGGATGCGGGAACTGCTAAAACAGACCGTTTCAAGTAAGAAAGTACGCAGGGAAACAGGTGGTCAGACTCCTAATCATCAGCCATCGAGCATCGGTATCTTTGAGGATCAGATTCAATCAACAGGTGGAACCAAAGGCTTCTGGCGGCCAGTCGTACAGTTCTGGAGTCAAATCAACATAATCCGGCTCATACATATTGTTCAGTAGATATTGACGCAAATCTTTAGGTTTTGGATACAACTGACAAATATCATGCTGGTAGGCAGACGCAGCAACAGATTCGGCGATTCTCAGGGACACTTCTCGGATGTTGCACAGAGGAGGGAACACTCGTCCCTGCTGGAGATCAACCTCAGTGACCTGCTCTGCTAGACTCTGAATCGGAGAGACATAGGAAAAAGGACAATGGATCTTTCATCAAGACACTTGGCAAAGGATATCGCACCTAATTAATGCATCAATGTCAAGCAGAAAAAAACGGACCAGGTAAATCGAGTCAACAATTAGGATATTGAAGTCCAAATGAAGGTGGGAACCTCAACAATCTTAGTCCGACGTCCTTTATCCAACTCAGTACTCATTTAATTGGAACAAAACAGTACCTTACTAAATGCACCCTTTGTACGACTGTTTTCGACATCCGCACTCCGTGTCAACTAGGCTCTTTCAGACATAACGCTCCCGTAAACGCGATGCAGGTTATATCCTAGAAACCCGCATACAAGATTTAAGTACTGTCGTGGGCCTTATATCAGCCAAAATGAACAAACTTTTCCATATTTCATCCCTCCAAATGCCCTAGGGTTCCGGGAGCAGTTGCTCATGATAAACATGGTATTAGAGATGAACTGAGCTAGGTAGTTGAACACGCTTTTCTTGATGAGTTCTAGGAAGAAGTTTTCACACCGTTCGGTTATCCAGTTTAATCAAAATCAAGGTAATTCGTCTTATGCCTGTAGAGACACATTAAGGTGTTTAATTGGGGGTTGCCGCAGGCACGACAGATGACAAGGAATGACTCATCTATTTGCGCACTGACCGTTAACTGCTCTGGCCAGCATTCAACTTAGGTGCTCCCAACGCGTAGGCTCGCGACTAACTAGTGCAATTTGACCTTTGACCTCGGGTGCTAGAGATTGTGCATATAATTGACCTGAGTGTAAGTCTCAAGTGTGAGAAAAAGATAAAGCAAGAAATATTCTATTCTTCAACTGAATGTGCTGCACACAGGCCGCCTCATGTTTCAGTTGGCGCGATATTCGAGATATCGCAGTATATTTTCATAAAGGAAACTACTCACAAGGTTGCTGAAAACTCTTCGACAGCCCACGACCGGTTTCGCCGTTCTTGGGACTCATCAGGTAGGCGCAGTCCCCGAGTTTTCGTCAACCTTATGTTGCGAGTTCAGATGTCTTGACAGAACCATTCTTACGAACAGCCAGGCTAGAGACGAAGTCATGACTAGCTTGGGTAATGCCCACAGAGTCTCCCTACAACTGAAGCGCTTCCTATGACAGAAGAGGAATTAATCTGAAGACTAATCTGAAGTTCGGCACACACTCAGTTGCATACTAATTTGGCTTTCACGGGAGGTTAACTTGAATCCCAGGTGAATCTCTCGTTTATGATGTTCTTCTGGGAATCGAGTCTCCCATGAAAACCGAATTGGTATGCAAATGGATAATAATGGTAATAACAGTAATATTTATGCAAATGGATTTATTTATCGATTTTCGTGCAATTTGGTTCAAGTGGAACATAAGATTGATGGAAACTCAGGGACTGCACTTATTGGATGAGTCACAAGAAGGGCGAAACCGTCGTGGGTTGTTGAAGAGTCTTCAGCGACCTTATGGGCAGTGTATTACGTCCATAAAAGTATTTTCTCTAAGTTGAGGCATCTAGCCTTACTGTTCACAAAATCAACAATAGGGGAGTGTTGTGAGATGACAAGGACCGTGCATCTCTCGATACTGGTCACAAAACTGATGAGTAAGTAGTGCCCTCATTCATCTCACTATTGGAAATCCGTTATTTTGATTGAGTAAGTAGGATCAATCTCCGAGTATCGAATGATAGGGATTTTGGGCCGGCCTACCTTGAAAGATGGAATTGGTAGAACGGAAGGCTCAGAATCACCCGGCTAGCCTACATGTTTTACAGACGCTGGACCTGAGGCGATCGTCCGGGACACTTCCAGTCAATCAGTATCAAGTGCGACCAAACGCGTAGTGAATTGCTCCAAAAAACGTAACGGATGATGGTAACCCCTGTTTTTCTTTCAACTTTTGTGTAGTGATTATTGCTGCCTAAGGAACACACACAGAAAACAGTACTTGTTCACTATCTCATTATTCTGAAATCTGTTTTTTTTGGGATGCTACTGAGCTATACCCTAAACACTTCACCGAAAATGTGACGGACCAGTAGGCCTAAAGATGAGTGCGGCACAGACCAAAGCAGCTTCAGTTCCAGGTCTGAATAAACGCATCCCACACTCATTTTCGGTCATTGTCAATCTGTGCCGGACGACTGTATGATTAGCTTGGGGTTTTCACGCGGGTTTATGCTACATACTTCATTACATTGCACCTGTTCAATGTAGCCCACTTTCGCACATGAGGAACACCCATACGACACGCAGATGGGCACCCAAGCCGAATCTCCTAGTCGAAAGTGAAGATCTGTTCAGGCCTTGGCGGCTCACCTGGCACATATACGCTCACACGCACTAGACTGACAAAGGCGTTGAGGAGTGGTGTGGTAACGAGAGTGCCGGACACATTGGATTAGTGTGAAAATCTCTCAGATGAGTCGACCCTGGAATAATGTCCTGGCTTGTGTTCACAGAAGCTGAAATAAAAGCATACTCTGAACAAAGGCTGAATGGGTAGAAAGGGCACAGAAGCGTTTACCTGAGCCGCTCGAATGAAGAGAGCATTGGAGATCGGTCGGATATGACATGCAGTGATGGCCAAACCGATGCCGGGGAAAATGTAGGCATTGTTGCATTGACCAGGCATGAAGGTCTGCTTCACACCACCAAATTCCATTTCGACGGGATCAAATGGAGATCCACTGGCGAAGACGCAACGGCCCTGTCGTCCAGCGTGAGAAAATGGGAAGAAGTGCATATGAACCTCATTCGTTCCATCCTAATAGTATGGAGTAAAGGGTTCAGTCAAAAACAAACTTTAAACGTTCCAAAGATTTTCAGACAGATAAAACTTCAGTTCACAACTTTGCCGCGAAGCAGTAGGAGTCGGGAGTGATGACTAAAACGACAAGCTTTCACATTAGCAGACTGGTTCAAAACTGGCCTTTAGGTTAGGCATAAATTGAAGTAAAACTGCTTAAGTTACATATTAACAGGACCGAATGAGAGCAGTTGTTTCACCAGCGTTGGACTGCGTAGCAGGGCGTTCTGAGCAACCCCTAATTGGGGTATAAGACATGCCTTGATGTAATATTTGCATTTGGCGTTCGATGATAGGGGTCGACAAAGTAAGTGGTCGGTGATGAAAAAGTTCGAGCTCATTAAGACCAGACAGAGACTGGTCAGTCCTTGATGGTTACAAAAGCACGTTGATGAGGCTGTCAGGACAGTCGCCACAGGTAGTACCGTGTCAAAGAAAGTTATTGTCGACCTTATGCTCTGAGTAATTGGAGATATAATTAAAACAGTGTTTGTGACTCCTCCAAAACTCCTTTGGTTCTTCTTTTGCCGAAAAGGACATTTTCAAGATAATTCCATAAAGCTGTACACCGACAGGACATCTGTGTTGTTACCAACGATGGACAAAAAATCGACGTTCCTAGAAGTGCATACATATCACCCATGGAATGAACGGATTTACCCGGTAACAGTGACTGAACCACTGGACGCTTGCCTATAGCTGAACAAACATAGACGGGGCTCAAGGAAAAGAGCGTCCAGCCGGTAAGGTGGGACAGTGTAGTGATCTTTTATGTTTGATGACCTTACTGAAAAAGCTACAAGCACTGTATCGTTGTTTGAGCCTTTCTAGAGGGACCCTCTTGAGGCAGTAGCCGATCTTCATGAACAACAGGCCAGAAACCCCCACGAACGTATCCGGAATTTTCCTCTCCGTTATTCGACTGTTTCTGAAGTTTCAGGATCTCGTCTGAGTTGTTTCACCCTATGAATTGATTTACCGAAATTAACTGATTTAGAACACACGAGCATAGTGAATTGTATGGGTTGCTGTTCAACTTGTAAAATTCTACTGATCTCATCTTGTCGGGGTTGCTTGCTGTTTCACCCAAACGCATAACTGTCACCTTCAACTCAACTACGATGACAGGGTTAAGCAGCGAGTGTTACACTGGATTCCACGACAACTTAAGCGACTTCACTACCGTTCTCACTACGAGCGTACGGATGAGTACCAAAATCAAGCCGATTAGTGACAGTTACCCGGTTAAAGCAGCAGGCGGAGTCACAAGAAAGTCAGCCACCTATAGCGTCCGAATGACATAACCTAAAATTTACAACTGCCTTGCCGGCTCGTATCAAAAAAGATCCCGATGGAGAGCAACTCGCTGTCAATCAAGACTAGGTTGCCTAAGCCGAACAACACTAGGACTGATTCGGATGTTCTGTTCCGAGAAATCGATTATAGGCCCCTTGAGTTGTGGTCATGTCTAGCTGACCAGTTGAAAGATACCAGTGTTTTGATGTAGTCAGACCATTCTGTCTGGTCTGGAGGATTTCAGTGATTAATAGAATCCATGGCGTTAATCCGCGTTCCTTGAGGGAGGGGTTCTTTTTAAGAGGACTCAATTCTGGGAAAAAATAGGGGTTGGAGGATGTGGTTTTAGTGTGAGGAATCACAATATCGACACCGCGTGTCCCTCGAAGTACGTCCCCTGAGACACATGGTAGGCTCGAAAATTGCAACAGTTATTACCAAATAAAACTTACCTCGGTCACTCTGTAGGCCTCCTCCGCAGTGCACTCCGATTTCGATGTGGGATTGCTCAGTGCAAAGATAATGGGTCGATCCGAGTTGACCGTCATTTGTTTGAGAATCTCAGTGGTGAACAAACCAGTCTGACCAGATGCACCTTGAGAAAGGTAGAAAAAGGCTGAAGTCTTGGTGGCTGCACCCATACATGGTGCTGTTTAGTCACTGTCGAGGGAAACAACCAAACATCAACTTGGCCATTTTACTTCCACTTATTTAGCGACAGTTTTAACAAGCAAGCCGAAAGTTGACTGATTATTAAGTTCGTAAGTGGTGCAACTCGTAATAAGCAATCAGTATGCCGAGGAAGACGGCGCAATCGGAAAGTATCAACAAAAAATGAACATGAATCTGTTCTGAAGCTTACTCACTATCAGCAGGGGGACTCCTTACATACGCCGCCTGATTGACACTCAGAAGTACTGAGAGGAATACAAGAGCAGGCAAACCGAGAAGTACTCAAATTTATCAGGGCATACAAGGGTCTGAAAAACACATGGAGAAATGCGGGATCTCGGCATCCGATTACCGCCAAACAACACTCATCAACTCACCAATAATGGTCGTTGGCTTACAAGTAGTCACGATTTCTGCTAAGTCTCGCATTGGCTCAGTATCGTTTCTGGCAAACAACTTGTTGTGATCGGTCAGGTTGCCTTCTGGTCGATCCTAGAACAATGGGAAGAGAACGAACTGGAGCAATGAGACCAACAGAAAGAGGATTATGTTGAAAGCTATCCCCGTGGTGTTAGCTAAAAACGTTTTACAAGATGGGATGATGAAGAGGAAATGCTAGCTAGAAGCAATTATGTTCCAAATGACACCAAATAGAAAACAGAGCAAGCGAAAGATGAAGTGTTTTACGCAGCGTATACCAGGAAGTGATGTACGGGTGTAGGGAGAATTACTGACTAAATTAAATAGGAAATCCATAAATTAATAGGTCGGAAGGAAGTTGGGTCTGGTAACATTAGAGAAATAGACGTAAAAGGCCGGTAAACAAGAAGTTCCTTAACTCAGGCCCACGAGATCGTTCCAACCAGTCCTCCGGTGTCAGAACCTGAATGACTTCTGCCTCCGTCCACAGAGCGCCAGATCAGCGGAACAACATTCAATCGACTTCGAGCGTACAGGGCGATAAACACATGAATACTAAGACCATCAGAGATGCATTTTAATGAGTCCTCCAAATGAGCCAGTTAAAGGGTCAGGCGTAGCCTCCCTGTATTAGTTGCGGTAGTGTGCTTTTCAAACAGGTTGCACCCTAGGACCAAGCATTCGCGCCAAAAGCGGATCACGAACGCATCCGATGGAGTTTTGAAGGACTGAACCCTTCACCGACATTATGCAACGAGACATTGGTCAACTTATTTTTTTTAAAATTACGGAAAGTTTGCGTTTTGGGACTACCAAGACACTGTGGCATCGTTTTGAATTCCAGCAGAGTCTCTTCATTACAAAATTCGTGGGGAAGGACATTACATTCGGGTTGCTGATGAAATAGCCTTTCCACCGGCTGAAAGAGGAAAACTGGCTGCTGAGAGATCGAGATCACCAACTAATTCATGGTGTAACCAGCAAGAAGAGTGTACCTTGAGTAAGCTACTTCACCCCCAAATATGAGTGTTTCTACAGATGCGAGTGTGCGCACAGCATTAGAGACATGCGGGAAACAGTGTGACAAAAACCTGGTATAATAACAGGAACTTCAGTGAACTTCTCTGACATCTGAAGAACCAATGACGTGGGTGATTCTAAATGTTATGGTATGAAAAAGGAGGCATTAACGGCAACCGAGGATTGCATCTCTCCTAGTCCGACTACAAGCTCCATTGGAATCTTTCTCTATGCCTCAGGTGACAGAAGAAAACCCATGTTTAAATTGAGGGAGGACGTAGACGTGGAAACCATCAGGAAATTGGTCTCATTGATATTGGCGCTAAGATCTTCGCTACTGCATTCCATGAATAACTTTCGAAAACAAACCAATCTTCACAATATGTGTTATGGACCGGATATGCGGTCTATGTTGGATTTCACAACGTCGGGCAGAAGCAGACAGTTGGCAGCTTTATTGGTTTTGTACTGGATTTTTGACTCCACCCACAATTTTCCCAACTTAGATTTACTATGAAGGGTACGGTGACCACAGAATTGCTGGACAACTGGTCTGCAAAGTTTCTTGCTTTTTTTAAAGCAGTTCGGTTTCTCGCCGCTTGACCCTGTTCATCGTATGTGTTTTGGTTCCCACGGTTTCGTGAGAAAATCCAGATCAAGACCTGGCTAAAGCGTATGACAATAGTTTATCTTACAATCGTTTACTAAAGTGAATGATACTAAAGAGACAGCAAAAAAGTTACTCATAAAGCGATCAAACCAAACAGGCGCATGTATCGAGCATACTATAAAGACCGCTCACATGAACAAGCAAGCCGTCCTTGTCAGCCATGTAGATAAGTTTGCAAGCTTCTTTCTTACTAAGGCCTTCCACTTGCAGGGCTTTCGCGAGTAGTTGTGCCATTCCGGTAGCCGCCTGAAATGAGGCAAGACGATTGGGCGAGACCATGTCAGGTTAACCAGATAGGATAAAGTAGTAACGGCTCGCTGAAAGATGTCATAATGATATGATCGAACAAAAATAGGCGGTGCACAACACAAATCCGTCAGATAGAAGCCAAATAACAAAGACGTAATCAGAATGATGAAGTCTGTGGTCATACAGACTGATACTATTCAGGGTCCCACAAATTGACAAAATTCACAAAAAATCCACCGACAGAAAGCTAAATTTAGCTTCAGATTCCAAACAGTTTGGGGCAGTAGATACATCGTTCACATGGTCCCATGAGTTCATTTACGGTGAAGCCCCTAGTAAGGGAGAACCAAAACGTGCTTAGGTGCGGAGTGTCCCTTCTTCGGGATACATGTTCAAATATTCAGTGGTACCCAGAGAATTCATTCCAAGAATACAAATAAAGGGTTGCATATGAAAACATCGTGAGATCGTGCACACTACGTTGTAAGTGTACTACGGTCAGTAACGAGTCTATTCAGGTATGCATTGAATATGTTGGGGGCGTTGATTTAGATGATTTTAAGTGACACTTCAGTTGTGGTGAGCTATTCTGGCGAGCAAGGTAAGTGAATTTATTTCAGCTGCACTAGAGCAGAAGGACAGTTAGATGCCTTTCTAAGCCAAAATCTTCTACGCAGAACTCCTACTTGGTGACGTTGAAAAACCGATTTATTTTGGTTCGCACTATTCGGAGGAAGACACCCGGTAATTCTCAGCGAGTCCACAGCGAAAGCACTGACAGTACAGCACAAAGAATTTAGCCAACTACTGCTGGCGGTAAAATTGATCTGCCCCAATTCACGCCCTAGGTCCACAACCTTATTTCACAGAAGTGTACCGGAAATTCCGGCATGGGTAGCGAGAAGCCATTTTTAGGCCTCCATAATTAGATCTCTTACGTACGGTAAATTTTAATTACCTACAGACCCCCTTTTTTAAAGGCGAATGATTTCTGCTGCCGTCGTGCAGCTCCAAACTCTATCGCCAGGGTAAGAGCTGGTTCACGCATCTGAATGACTGTCCTCCATTGTGAAGGTTTGTTGACAACGCATCAGTTAGTTTCATCATGTGTGAGCTTAAAATAAGCATTTTTAGCCAATTCATCATGTGCTACGTTGTATGACATTTCACATCCAAACGCAAGAGAAAAAGTCTAAAACTCACTCTTAATTTAGGAAAAGTGTGATGAAAGGGTAATTATTTTGAATATTTCCTTCATAATTTTAATTCCCGATGTGACAGTTGGTTAAATTGTCTCTCAAATAAGACATATTGTTTCAAATGGTATAAGAAACAGGGTCTATTTTGTCTTGACAGAACACTACCCATAGGGTTGCTGGAAGCTCTTCCACAGCCCACGACCGGTTTCGTCCTACTTAGGGCTCATCACACAGGCACAGTCACCGAGTTTCCGTTAACCTTATGCTTTAATTGAATTCAAATTGGACGCGATTCGCGAAATACGCTCATTTGCAAACTGATTTGGTTTTAAAGGGAGACTCAACTGAACTCAGATGAATTTCTCGTTTATGGTATTCTTCAGCTTAATGTGGTGCTATGCTAACGTAAGCTTAATAGGCGAACTGTTATCCATGTGAACAGGCTAAACATACGCCTACCCAATCCCGCAGTTAGCATTTCGGTTAATTAACCTTCTCAGTTTCGCGTCCGGAAATTTCCATTAGAACACTGTTATGGTGCTCATGAACACCAAAGAAACGAAAACTGGAAAAATGCTTAACTTAACGGCTGCAGTAAAGCCTTCATTGTGACCATAATCGGGCCGGATCACAGAGCTAGAGAGATGTGTGGCTATTCGTCTCAAACCAGTTCAGTTAGATGAGTACTGCATACAGATTCGTATAAAATGCGTAGTTATATGGCGAATTCCAGAAGACAGTCAGAACGATGTTTTAAAGATTTGCCGTTCCCGTTACCAGGAAAGAATTTGAAAAATTGGAGATAAGCGGTCCTACCACAAAGTACTCAGTAAAAGACGGCATCTCAAAACGTGTTATGGAGAAAATATATGAACGAGTTGGGAGTGTGATGGAAAAATAGCAAAACAGAATGAAACCCCTTTTGAATAGAGCATGGGAGAAACGGGGTGCCTCGTCAGGAGAGACAACAGGTGGTCACCAGATGTCCCCGAGTACACGAAGGGTAGTCAAGGTCACCGCAACGCCCAAATTGTCCTACATTTTGCAGGGCGGAGAACTTTAAATGCCGTCTAGGGATTGACTCTATTACCGGTGACGGCACTTCTGGCTATTCTAACGGAGTGTCTTAGGAGCTTGAGAAACTGCCTTCTCAGAGAACACTCACGACCAGGATGTATTTATTCCTCACAAAAATAGAGTTTCACTGAAGCCAACCGATTGTATTTTGACGTTATCGTTGTTTAAAGATGTCCTCCTGGACGAATTAGTCCATTTTCGTGATAGCTGCCAGCAAGAATCACTATTCTCGATGTTTTATTAGAAGACGTTTGCATACTCCTTACAATGTGCCATTACTGTTCAACTCCAATTTATCGGTGCATTTTATCGCCGACTGATGGAATTGCAATGGGGAACCGTTTGAGCCCTTAGCTTACCGATATCTTGATGCGCCACATAGGCTGACGACTACTGCAGCATATTTATGAAACAAACTTTTACGGGCTGTACACCGACGATATTTATTGCTATTTGCAGCCCAAACGATCGCGTCGATACTATATCAATTTGTCCTTTACTCGTGAAGTCGAGCCGAAAAAAATATACAATTGTTGAAATGTTATTAATCAGCTGTATACATTGCATATTCCCTAAGATAGCTTGGTGCGGATAGCGGTTGCAATTTCGCAGATATAAACAAGACTCGGTTATTTCCCCCTTCCACCGGGCACACAAGAGTTCCTTGAGGACTGATTTTCAGCTCGCTTTATTGACAAATAAAATCAACTAAGGTCACGTTTCATTCAGCCCAATGAGATGTCACAATTTTGCTTAAGGATCGCCTCCAGCCACCGCTCACATAACATTCAACGCAGCCAATCTAGTGTACATCGAAAAAGCACGTGTTGCAAGAACAGAGCGAAATGATAGATCCCACCTTTATTACAGGCTACTAGTTTCAATGTACCCGCGCATGCAGATACGCCAGCAGAATAAGAGACATCTGAGAACACATGCTCCCGATTATATCTCGCAGCGGCTCCGTTGGACTAACCAGAAGAAATGGCACCATCCCGAATTTGTAGAAATAACTCAAAAATGCTATTCCACTAGAGTGAATTCGCGATTGAAGCAGGGTGGTTGTTTAGAATACTTCGAGAACATTCAGAAGTCCATACTCACCCACACGCAATTCATCAAATTATTGCCACTGTAGCACCACATAACGTTCACTATGCAGATACAGGAAAAAATAAAATTTTCTCGTTGTACCGCAGTTTTGACATAAGCCCACACGGACATCCGAGCAGCCTAAAGAGACTACTACCATCCACCAGGGGAGAAACCGCATACGTTAGATATTACACCACTTAGATTTACGCAGTCAGCGATGACAAATTTTCTTTATGACTTCCACTCCGCGGCTGCTTCCTAGTCGGTCTCTAGAAAAATATCAAGATCCCTCTCATGGCACCTTGAGTGCAAACAAAGATCACCCGACTTCCATTGCCTGAACGTAAGGGGGGCTAGACTTCATTCCATCTATTTTGATGATCTGCAGGGAACTCTAGATTCTCTACAAAATGATATGCCACAAGCAGCCACCCGCAATCGCAGAAATGTTTGTGTGGTTGTCCTAATGCTGGTGATTCGGGTAAGGTACGGACAAAATGCGGAAAAAATGGCACACCGAATGACCCACAGATTCACAATTTATCTTAAGATACAAGTGGAAATCTTCACTCACCTCACCGGCACCAACGAAGAGAAAAATGTTATCAGTCAACTTTCGCTTCGTAATCCGTCCAGCGGCTAACAAACCAGCGACAGCAACAGCGGCGGTTCCTATGAAAGTGACCGGAAGAATCCACTAAACCTGTGAACTGTATCACCGAAAATGTAAGAGTACTGGTGTCAAAGTCAAGTCCAATTTCTAGAACTTGATCTGAATGGTTGTTTGGTACAAAATCTCAGGTACTGCACCCATTTTGTCTGGTGAACAGAGTCAAATTATCCTCATGATTGTACTGAGCAAAAGAACAAGTATTTTCAACAAAGTTCAAACTATCAACCGACTGAATAATGGAGCACGTTATTCGCGCAGCTAGTATCCTGAATATGCGGGTAACTTGGTGCTACAGATCACTGGTTCCCAAACTTTACCGTGCCACGAACATTTTTGTAGCAGCTAAATGGTCGGCCATTCCCATCCACACTTTTTGCTAATCCTATCGACGCATCGTTCGATGGGACTTTTGGTAACGTTAAGCGCATGTGGCTGTCGGCGTTACATCTGTCGTATGGTTTTGTTTCAACAATTGCGAATGTCAGAGACCCAGCCACATGGTTCAAAAACTTGAACCATGGCTGGGTTGTGGCTATGCACAAGAGTTGGGACGAGAAAGTTTAATTAAATAAATGGTTGTCTATCTCTGTCGTAACGATAAACTATAACAGCTCAATGACTGGAGACAATTATCGTTTTCGGAACTACTGTTCTACACAGAGTTATGTTCCCAGAAAACATAAGATATCAAGCAGACCATCACTGAAATGATGATCCCAAGGATGAAAAACTCCGGCCTCCTTTGTGACCAAGGTAAATTCTGGTTAATCAAAGGCCACACACGAACCCTGCGATTCAGTACGTGCATAAGCGACAGCAGGCAGCTTCCGAACACACGGTGACACGTCTGCAGGATAAATACTAGTCACCATCGTAATAAATCCCTCGTCCGACGTCGACCTGAAGGTTAAATTCGGACTAGAAAACCGGTTAACGAAATCAGAAATGCGACTGCACTTTTGACTCAGTATCTTTTACACGCACAAAGAGGGCTCCAGGCGTCTGATTGACAGCGGCGTCCATTTAGACTTCCAAGGCAACCGTTTGATGTGTAACTATCTTGAAAGGTTTCACTCGGTTTCTAGTACAGCGTTATCAAAAACTGAAAGCACCTGATAAACAAACTGAGTTCGTCATAAGAAAACCCAGACAATATTACTGCAGCGCGGCGGCCTATTTCATTATTGACTGTGCATCCAAACTTTCAATTTGTGAAACCCAGAGTGTGTCCAAATTCTGGATCGCTACATTGTTGTGTTGATTAGCCATTGTCCAGCTGAATCGTAATGGTTAGTTTACGGAGCTCGATATATAGTGGCCGAAAGGTGACAAATAATTATATGGTCACAACTGCAGACCAATGCTATCAACGTTTTCCCCTCTTATCTCCCTTTCGAGTGTATCACGGTGAGGTCAACTACAGGGGAATGAGGAAGATGAGTGAACCGACCGGTCCCGGACAAGCCAAGGCCAGTTTGTCGCGGATTTAATATTGTGGTTTCGGTAGGATCTTATTTTGCTGGCAGAGACAGGAACACCACACAGCAGGAATATCAAACCAAGTGAAATATACCAGAAGGAAGCTGCTCAACGAATCATTCAAAACTAAACATCCGTGCCACAACGCGGCACAAATCGTAAACGGGCCAATGAAATAGCGATAAAGCTGACCTCAATCAGCCGATGACATCAATAGATACCAACTACTCTTGTATAAGCAGGTACGGAGAAAGCACCAAACCAAACCACGCAGTAACGATTTCCCGACGACTGGTGAAGAAACGTCTGCGAACAAAGTGTCAAGTTCGGCAGACAGATCAACAATCACCTGACCTTCAAAAGTCTTGGTTTACTTCACACATGAACAGCGGGAATAAGTCGAGCACATGTCAAACAATAACTAACCTTGGATATCATCGTTGAATGCACAGTATTGTTCTTTGTAGCGTTCTAACAGGCGGAAAGCATTGTGGTTGCCAAAGTCTTCGAACTGAATCAAACAATCCAGGCCATACCTATGGAGGAGAAAGCAGATGTTACACAAAAAGGCAGTTTGCAGGTATGTCACTAGTGCAGACCGAAAACAAGCACGTACATTAGGTTACCAAATGGTGTTTTAAACATCCGCATACAAATGAGTCTTCATTGGAAACAACGGTTCTATGCATGATTGCACAGTTTCCCGAGTCAATTGATGGGTTATTGTCCATGGTCAATCTGCTCACAGTAGAAAACACATGTATCTGTTATCTGCTAGTCAAGTAGTTGTAAAATGCAGTCAGCTAGGTTTTCGATCTATGAATATCATTTTTCATACATACATTCGCCAGTTGAAAGTTGTTCATTTGCAGACAGTCTTTCCCACTAGCGACGACTGTAACAGATGAAAGGGGTCCGGTCCACTTAACCAACACAGTAATCCATTACCCGATTAAGTAACCCAATGTTTACCTGTTCAATGCCCCAGAATAATCAAGATTTAAGGCGGGAGCTCCCGTCTGAAAGGATCGGGGCTTTTAATGCACTGGTGTGTATTTATCTACTGCCGTCTAGACTTGGGCAACCTGATTGCTATAGCGCATTTTTCAGACTGCGTGGGAATTATGTATCGACAGGATTACCGAGCAGAAAGATTGGAATTGATTCGCAACAAACGATTGGTAGTTCGGAAAAGAGCGGTGCATGAACACACCTGAACGGAGATAGTGTTTTAAGAAAACGCACCTAGCGAAACGCTAGGGAGACCAAATTGAAAGCCCAGAGGCAGGTCAACATTACTTACTTTTGGACTACCGCTTGCATGAAGTTATCAACCAGCTCATCGTAACGTTCATCTTGAATGCGCCTATGTCGGATACCGGTATAGAATGGATCCTGATGAACAATGCAAAAAAACGTAATTAGTGAATGATGTTCAGCTTACTAGTAAATTGTGATTGAATTTCGAAGTGAGTACTAACCACATTGTGAAAACTTCCCATTGAATCCCTGTCTGATGTTTATGATTGACTGAAATCATGCATAAGTAAATGAGAATGAAGCCACTGGAGAATAAGTTTCAAGAAGGAACACCGAACAGTCTGAATGAATAACTTCATTACGGAGAAAAAACTTCGTACACAGATGTTCTCGGACATTCTCGCTCTTTGGAAGCACACACTTCCAGCCCAGAAGATGCAGACAGTTTTGATACAACTGTCGTGGATATCAAATAGTACGAGGCCAGAAATGACTAGGTGTTTTTCTGATACGCAAAAACTAACATTTTAAGATGACTAATGAAATTTAGTTTCTACCGATTAAGTTTAAATTCTACGAAGAGTTTCAATAGAATGCTGGGTTCTAAAGCCCATACGTCCAGACTTTACGCGCGCCTTAAACAAGAGCAGAGTTCAATTTGACACGCTCATTACATTAGAAGTATTTCCCCAAAACACCGAATATGACGTTTGTCTGCTGTTTATTATATAAACTAGACGCGCGCTAGGGAAGCTAGATCAACTTCCTGTGATAATATAAATCAAAGTGCACAATCAAAGATGAACCTATTCCTGAGTCTTAGCCACGTCAACCGAACTGAATTTTGGAAAAGAAGTTGTTCGAAGCCTGAAAAGTATGCTGACATACAGGGAATCGGCCAACAAATGGTATGCGGTCCAGTATACGCGTCCAATGAGCGAAGGGTATGAATACATACAATATTTTGGCCAAAGTTTGGTTGCTGCTTTGGCTACACCCGGATAGTGGACTTTGGTGAACATGTGGACAACAGAAACAGGGGGTTCATCAATAAACGGAAACATACGTCCAAAAGTCTCTGGTTGTTTGTGCCAACGTCTAACTGGACTGGTAAACAGTGCTTTGGGTTAACTCCGGCGAGGGCGGTGTAGAGGGACAACTTGCCAATAGGAATGCCCATTCCATGTGCGCCGAGATCGCCCAAACCCAGAATGCGCTCGCCGTCGGTGAACACAATCGTCTGTCCAAAGACAAGAGATGCAGAGTAGCAAGCATAAAAGATAACTCTGATCAACTCTACGGCAAATGCAGTAAAAGTAGGATGAGTAGCACGCGATGGTTCAGGTACACCGACAGGATTGATGGGCAAATTGTAGGTCGAGTAGAGACTGTAGACCGTGCTCATTGAGCAATGAGATTGGTGTGAGTCAACAGCTGCCACCTCATGGGCTTTGGTAGCTATTCTTACGCATGGCAATGCCATGAACTCAGTATTCGCGTAAGAGGGGGGACACTGGTTCCAGGTTACTGTCAAATCTATCGAACCGCTGTTACAGAAAGCACACATATAGAACCACACCGGAAGCCCAGTCGTCCGTAAGACCTACAAATGATCATTTTCCACTTTTTACATACTAAATCACGTTCTAGTCGAACAACTTCGTCTTCAAAAGAGACAACGCAGTGGCATATAATTCACTTTACACCACATTGGTTTACTGTCTTAAATGGAGAAGTGGAGTGACGCAGTAGTATGAGAAAGCACACAGTAAACAAGTTGGAATTTTTTCACTAAGGCGCAAGCTAAGCGTGTTCTGGAACGTCCAAACAAGAGAATGGTCCGACAGTAAACTTGAGTGCTAAGTGTTTAAATTTGCACAACTTTTCCCCCCACGCACTACCACAAGGTGCTAAATATAAGCTTTCCATGAAGAGATCGCAAAAAATGTTGCGATTAGTTTGGACACCGATAGGTTAAACAGTTCGCGTACTACACGAAACTGACTCTTTTTATCCCCGGAATGGGCGGGAAGTCAGAATAGCTTATGTTGGTAGCATGTTGGTTTGAAATGTTTTGTTGGACGAAATAGCTTTGAACGTGTTTTTAGCTGTGAAAAGAAAGTGGACGAATTTACTCCACTGCGCAACCGATACTACCAAGCATTTCGTCAGTGAATTCACATTACATGCAGTCCAACACCATTCTAAAGACCGTGACGTTACTGACATCACTAAGGATTTTGAGGCTTTCGTTGAGCTAAAAAAGGTAGGCTGAATACATGGGTGTAATCATACAGTGGAACTCGCAAGAGCTGAACAGTTTGGAATCAAGATGTCCAAAGAGTCAAAACCGCTTTTGTCCGGTCTTTGTGCTGCATTTCATATAAGTACACTGGACAATGCACGTCTTTTAGAAAATATCACAACCTTAGGTTTGCATACTTCGAGAAGCCCTCTACTTTGGAACTGTCATATTTGAAATACAGCTCACCTTCTACGATGGACACATGCGAAATATGAGATTCTTCCGACAGACATTTTCATGCTGAAAGTGGCTTCTCAGATAACAGCTTCGGAAATGGTGTCCGTCAAATAAAAAGTAGTGAAAATGATTGCCTGGCCACAGGAGAGGGGTACAGGTTCTAATTTTAAAAATATATAGGTTTGGATGACGGAGGGGTCAAGTGAGGTGCATAACCTGTTAGGGGTTCAGTACACCATATGAACGTTCAGAACCATATGAACCACCTCAATCCGCACAACTGTGGTTGATAGTCCAGATGCATTTTTCGGTGGTTAGCATGAAAAGCGTGGCAAAAAATGTCCACCCCTGGTCCAAATATAAGTTAAAAACTGAACTTCTTTCATTGGTTTTGGCGAAAGTATGAAAGAGAGAGAGAAAGAAAGACCCACTAGTGATTAAATCCACTTATCCAGACAATGCGATCGGCGAAGAAGGTACCTCTGAAGGGATTCAAAGTGGAGATTGAAATCTAAGTCAAGCCACCCGGCGTGTTAAGTGGTTGTATTACCTTCAGGTGTTACGTGGAGACTGATTCCAAAGAGGCAATTTGTTTGATCCATCTGAACCAAATAGCGTGCATTAGTCAGTTTGAGCAACCTTCACTACATGATTACTGTCACCACTGTAAAGGTTTGGAAAACTCCGTTAGGAAACCGCCCGTTTACTATGCAAAGTGATATCGCAGCAGAAACTCTTTTGGGTCCGAACTTGTAAATATTTCACTCTACTGTGAGCGGATCCGTCTAGTGGGAGACAACTATATGTCGAACCTGTGTTGAATCGACGCAGGAGTATTAAAGGTTCGGTAGAAGTAGTCGTTGCTGTGTAGGCTGTGGCATCATCGAGCGATATTCTAGTCTAAGGTTCTGCGCTATAGCAATCTTCAGGGTCTGAATTCATGGTTGTGATTTCATCTGTCCTCCTGGAGGAACCGCCCTTAGGAGAAGTCGACTCTCAAACATGATCACTTTGTTCCGCATAATTCAACAGTAACCCCCCACTCAAGGTCCCTCAAGGCAAGGCCGATGTACAACTGTGCCCTTCTAAAGAGATAAAACTTTGAAGGATGTCGCTCTTGATCGACCTTCTTGGTTGGTTTTCCTAGGGCAATAAAGTGTAACAAAGTTGCTCTCCCAGTGAAGACCACGTGCAGTGGTCCTTTTTGATACTTGCTCTTTTCCTAAAAGGACTTAACCATTCGAGGAACTCATACCCGACCAACCATGGCTCATCTGAAACACGGTCTGAAGAGAGATAAATTGTGATATTTGTGTGCCATACATAGTAAAATTATGTTATGGAACCGCCAGTCACTTAAATGAAACAATGTTATATTCTTGCGTACGTCCAAACACCAAACTAGTGTAAAAGCACATGATCCGGGGAGCAGGATGGCTTCTTGCAAGAAAGCGCTGCATAGGAATGGTCCGTATGAGGGACGTTTGTTTTACTGCAAGGTTACAAAGTATAAATACACCAGCTTCAATGTATCACTTAACTATCATCAAAATTACTCGTACGGCCGACAGAGGGCATATCCTCCTTGAGAGAGACCAGCCTCTTCCCAATGAGACCAGTCAGGCCGTTCCCTGTGGGTAGTCTCTGTTTTAAAGATCAGTCAAGTCAAATAAAGCGCTTTGCACACGGATTCACAACGATATCACATTGTGATGATAAACTTATTAGATATGGTTGGGAAAATCATCTGCAATATCTATCAATGAACACTTCACACAAATAAGCGAAACTCGATGTTACGTTAGGGTAGCGGGATCTACTAAAAATCATGCCAAGTGAGGGAAGCACAAAATTATGTTAAGTGAAATTTCTAGCGGGTAATAGTTTGTATTCGGAATAAGTACATGTGATGGAAGTGATTATTGTAGGAGAGTGGAAAATCTCGGCGAAAATTCCTTGTATGTAATTGGGACAAGCATCCAAATGACCGTTTAGTATGAAATCAATCAAGGCATTCCTCGGGATTCCACTGAAAATGGATAGATTTTCGGCAACCTGATATCAAGGCAGTAATCTTGATCAAGGAGTCCCGGAAAAAGGAAGGAGAATATTGGCAATACTAGACTGATAGAAACAGAAAGCGCTCTGTCCCTTAGCATAAAAAGCTGAACGCTTAACCCCACTAAAGACAGTTTTGGGGTACAAGACTATTCGATATGGACACATCTAGATGTTTCACGACAAGATTTCCGGGGAAATGGACGTTGAAAACGATGAGGGGTTGGTGACTAACAAATAAGTCATTGCAACGTTGAGCGAACATGAAACAGAAGACGTCGTGGCATTTAGGAAGACTGTGGTTGAGAAGACGTTCGCTTGAGAGGCTAGAAACTGCATTTCATAGGGTTGGCAATTGCAGATGAGTTTCAGTAGCCACAGCAATCGCTATAACACCTGTGTATTTATAGTGGATGAGAAAATTAGGGATGGGAATGCCCTTATATTCAAGGAAAAAAAGAGGAAAACAGTACCGACAAAAGTGAACAGTGAAGGATTTGTGAAGTGGGGCTCAATTAGCTTTGCCATGCTCTGTTCATTTTCTGCGTCGATTAAAGCCACGGATGCTACCAAAAACATCAATGCAGTCACCGAAAGGCAGGCGAACAACATTAGCTCTCTTGTCTAGTGCTAAGGCGACAAACTGAATTAGGAACGCAATAGCGGGACTGATGTGTTGCCAACTGGTGCGGGCGTTGGTCCAACAGAATGTCTTGAAGTCGCTTCAGGAAAATAAAACAAAGTGATGATCACTCAGCCGTAAAACCGGCTGTCAAGCTGTCATGCACCTGAAGGAACCGCGAGGGCTGAGATATTGCCAGGTGGCTCAAGCCCAGACAGAAGCAGTAGGGATACTGGGGTCGGGTTCGAACCACGGACCTTCCGGTCAGCAAGTTCGTGCCTTAACCACTGAGCCACCTCGAGCTACAGGGGCACTTTTTCAAACGGCTTCAGATGAACGACTGGTCTAAACTTTCTGTGATATCGGTGTTATCTTGAGTAACCGCTGACGACCAATAATTTTTCACACAGAGAGACAATTAGTGAACCGAATGACAAAGTTAGCACACTTTTGATCAACAAAAGCGATAGATGAGGGGGACCACAAGCTTTGTTTGACTTCATTCTTCGCGTCTTCCCATGCCACTTTTCTGACGCCACGGTATCACGTGACAGTAGAATCATTAGTGGCGATGAATGCAGTGAGCGCGTTTGACAGACATGCAAAATAATGAATGAGTGCCTCAACATCAAGGCCATAACAACACGACTTTGATCCTTCGGGCACAACTGCATCAAGGCCAGCCGCATTTCACGGCTGCTTCTGTTGCGGAGATGCGCATCGATATAGATCTTTTTGAGGTGATTGACATTTATTCTGACTGTTCGTCTAAGCCCTCCGTATGTAGGACACCTTCCTTTTATGCAAGCGTCACGATTGTTTCACAATTGTTGCTTAAAAAGTGTGAAGAGGGACTGCAAGCGCTCATGTGGATGGCTTCAAAAGGACAACATAAACTGAATTAAAAGTTGATTTATTTAGTAAGGTTCTGGTAATATGCTGAAGGACTGTCATAGAAAAAAATCGGTCGTTGGAACCATGCTCCCGCTGTTATTAGCATCCTCTTCCTTCGAGTACACCTTCTGGGACAGGTCCAAAGTAGCGTGATCAGTGGAAATTTTGGCAATGTTTGCAAGCACAGTTCAGTTGGGCCTTCAGTCATGTGGAGAAATTTACATGGGTTGAACCCAAAAACATCCAAGCCGAAGCAATCTTATCGGTTAACGTCATCAGCAAATACACAAAAACAACGATCCAAATAAGTTCAAATGGTAGCGAAAGAGGAGCCAGCTGAATCCCAGTGTGGAAACAAGTACCATCTGGTATTCATAAGTTTGTAAGGACAACTGATTGGTGATTACTTACAAGTCTGAGTTCGATTTCAAAATTAAAGTAACTTGATGCAGGATGGTTGTGCCGGATATGTGTGCAGCCACGCTAACCTCCTTTCACGTAGGTCACAAAATTGGCCTCTCTGATACCAAAACTGACAGGACAGTCAACACGAGATAAGTCATGACTCTCCGGCTGAATGGTACAATCGTCCCAATCTGAGTGTGAACAGCTTTCTTGGAGAAGCACAATTCCATTATTTTGCATTGTTCCTGGAGTAGAAGTGCACGCTATTTCCTGAGTGTCAACAAACACTACTGGAGAGCACCGCAGAAATTAGCATTCTTTCCGGGTGTTTACAACGACGACTCAGCAAGCATAGTGATTCTAGTTCCGTCCAAAATTTTTGAGAAGTGTAAGTTTTCAACGAAACCTTTCCTCAAATATCGCGGAAAACCGATGAATATTTCAGATAAGCACGATGTGTTTGGAAACGATTCAGTGAAAATCGAATGAGATAATCAACCGCAGGTTGGTAAAAAATAGATTCCAAATTTGAACAGCACGACCGATTTGAGGACCTCGTTAGAGGTAAATGTTGTATGTGGTTTAGTCTCACCTACGTGCACCATCAGACACAGCCTCAAGTTGGCCACGGTCGACTGGGAGGCTTTATCGCTATCCATAACCGAAATAAGTATGCTTCTGCACGAATCGGAGGGATTCCCCGATGAGAACACTGCCAATTAGTCAATGCGCAAACAGAAAGCTTCCGTAAAGGTAGTTGTAGTCCTGTAAACCATTGATTGTATTCAGAGAACGATGAAATAGAGTGGAGCTCTTGGTGACCGAATCTCACTATTCTGCTAAGGAAATTAGGTAGATAAAATACACTCTCTCTAAAGGTCGGTAGCTGAGTACTGCCTGTTTTAATCGCCTCTTTAGATAAAAAAAAGTGTCCCTGTCAGAGAAATATCGACCTGTTGGTTAAAGTACCAATAATATGGGTAAACTTTCGAACTCACGTTGACTCTTTGTTCCGGCCAGTTGTTGAGTATGGACATCACATGATGCCGGTCATGGATTGTAATGTAAACGCCTCTGTGAAAAAGACAAACGCGTGGAGTAGAATGCAACTGATGCTTCGCAACTGCGTCAAGTCCTATTTGAAGATGCGACACAAAAGGAATGTGGAATGTCTGTCGATCAAAAGATCGCATTGAACTGCTTCGTGAGCAGTCAGAATTAAACTGGAGTTGGATTGATGTTCCAACAAATGGTAGTCCTAAAGCAGAGGGAGGAAAATTTGGCTATCCTGCACCTCAGCCTTGTTTCTACCTATGGATTGCGCTTCTTCAGTTAAATCCAAAATGTAGATCTATGCAATCCATACTCCGAAATTCCAACGGCAAGTTCTAGACCGAGTTTAAACCATATAGTCTCCAGATGTCACCTACTTCAGTCCAGTTTATCAGCTTTAAACCACGTACCAAGTTTGCGTTCGTATCAGTTGTACCGATTGCATCACCGAAAAATCGAAGGGGGAAATATAGCCAACCAGCGGAGGCGGTGGCATAATTAGACGGCTGATGTTGAATCATCCCAGTTATCTCATGAGGCTGGAGAATACGCATTGAAGACGATGAATTTGGTGCAAAAGCGCCAGTGACTGCGTGACTGTATGTCAGTGTCATTAACCACTGGTGAGTTGAGTCCCGGGGTTCCCAGCCAAGGAGGCGGCAGTTGTCAACCCGACTGAATTTACTGGTCAATACTTTCAAACACCGTTACTAGGTCACAAACTGTCCACCTTTCGGTCGTTTTCATTCAGCACAGGGTTGGACGAAAAGGCCTTTGCGGGGTAGAAGGTTCACTGACGTGCAAACTAGGTGTTCTAACTAGCATGATCTATGAAGAGCAATTAGTTCATCCAGTGTGAAAGCGTTTCTTCTTCCTCAAACCATCTGGCCTACCAGCAGATGTTCACATTAGGCCCAGACAACGCTTCCGACATCTACGGCCAAAGACTGAAAGTTTTAGTAAGTCACGTGGAAGCCACAGCTATGTTTCAAAAAGGCAGTATGAGCCGCACCGCCTCAGTGTATATTCTGCCCTGGACAGACAAAATGAAGTTACGCCAAATAACAGTCTTTCACTCAGAAAAACTGGGAAGCACACCAGTTTTAGCCAGAATGGGAGCCTGAATTTCCATAATGGAGGACGAGGTAGTTAAGCCCACCTGCTACAGTCGCAACATGTCGTACAACTAGGGCAGAGGAGAACCGACTGGGTTGTGCCTATAGAGCGATCGATGCACATGACAACATTCGGCGTCAGTGGTACTTATTTGTTGTCGACACACTGAACAGTCTAGTGAACGCCCACTGGGCACAAAAGTGCACATCGTGTTTCACACTGCAATTTACGACAAGTACGCACCATTCCACGGGTGTACGTAAAGAACATTAGAGAATTTCTGTGGAACGAAATATTATCGATAAAGTTGAGCATGCGAATGCTCACTGACGATCACAAATCGGCCACCGAAGTGACAGCAATTCTGCATGACTATTCATAACGATGAAGATGAGAATGCCGAAGTAGTCCTCACAATGAATACAGCTACAGTGAACTGCACCATGCTGTTTGGATTTCTTACGATAGTTAGGATGCCGCAGAGTATGTTAGCACAGCGACTGCACAAGGGCGCAAACGGAGATAGCCTCGAAACCGAATTGGTAGTGAAGCGTCATCGATTCACTCATTAAAGGTATAGATGTGAGGCGAAAAAGCCGGAAAGTACAGTCCACATTTCTCTCTTGACAAGACGGCACTACGGGCAGTCCTACGAATCGGTGACACTCATTTTTCACTTACCGCATTTTTTAGCCAGTTGAACAAAGTAGGAGTCTCGTAACCCCTAGAATTGACTTTTGATGGGATTTGTCATCCGCTGACTGAAAATTATGCAATTTTACTAACTGAGATCAGAGTGATGATGAAAAACATGGGTAGTTTTATGAGTTTTTTTACTGCCTGCACACACGTGAATGAATGAATGAATGATTTAGCTACTCAGATTAAATGAATCCTATAGAAGAATTTAGAGCTCACATTGATAGAACGATTAACCTATTCCAAAGGGCAGTCAGATTGAAATCCGGATCTACGCGTGGGACTCAGGAGCTTCGTGTAAGGACTAACCTAGGCACACAAGATGTCGTATTTGTTTTATTACATGCCAATCAACAACATGAAGACCGACCACCACCTTTTCAGCAACGAAACTGAACTGGGTTAAGCGGGTCACAAATTGTTGAAGGAATTGTTAGGAATAGTGGTATGTGTGGAATAGGCATAGTGTAGCCGAATGAGTATCGACTGTATACCGCACACATACCACCGAAGGCCATTAATGGTGTAGTAAAACGAGACATTGACTATCTCCAAAACAGTCATTTACTCAAAAGCAGCAGCAATTAGGAAAGAAAGCTTAAAATACGTCTACGATCAGTTCCAAAGAGTACTCCAAATGACGAGTCGACCAACAGATTGGATAGTTTCCGACTAACTCCTCACGTTCTTCGGGATTCAATGTCGCAACTGGAAGAAAAATTCACATGCTCTTGACATCAGAAGGATTTGCCGAATATGTGGGGTAGTTTCACTACCTTGAATGGCTAAGTTAACGGTTATAGGGCTTTAGAGAACAACATAAAAACGGGATGCGAGAAAGCTAACTACAATAAAGCTGAGGACAAAGCAAAATCTAGTGTCCCAATTAGTCAGTAGGAAACTATACAAACGACCAGCTGTCGCTAAACTAATAAGTACCGTAAGATTAACTCGTGGACACTTTACCGCTGGGCAAAAAGATGATAAAGTTAGAAAACATCGCGAAAAAAAGGCTTTGCCGCATTTTCGTGGGTGAAAACGATTTCTTCATCAACAGTTCCAAGACTAAGAGAGTAAAAGTAAAAAAGGGAGTGGAACTGGCCTTCATTCCCCCCAAAAAACAACATAAATACGGACATTTTGCATTTTAAGTCCTCTACGCAGTGCAGTAATTATCCCCTAGAGAGGACGCTCACGGGAACAACCGAATTGGGCTCTCGAGCGGAATCTTTCTAAAACAAATTTGAGCTTCTGGACCAGGAATAAGACCAAAATACTCATCAATACATCCATGATTACATGAACGCCATCAGTAGGTATTTCTAAACTTCACTGTCATTGAACGTGTCGTCTCATGCAATTAATTCGTCAAAACCAAGCGAAGAGCACGTGCTGAATAACTGGTTGCTACTGCAATGGTTGGCCCCTTTTACCTTTACTTTCGACTATTTCAGTCACGTCTGTAAGGTAACTTGGTGGGTTCGCACAAAGGTCAGAAGTAGCCTTGCCGATGTCGTCACATCGCAAACATTACAGTAAACGAATGATGTCACTTGATATTGCACCCTTTGTCAGAAGAACACTGCTCAGTTTGAGCTACTCAGCCAACGCGATTTATTTGCGTCAACGGAGCACAACAAAACGGAATACACAGAAAGCTGCTGGCATAATCTGTTCAAACGAAGTCAGATGTCGGCAACCTGATCACTCAGTGGTCGCTGCTGAGTGCATTCTGCCGCGGACCCTGAAGTTAGTTGGACATTTAAGGTCCACCCAAACAAACTTGGCAGTGTTTTGACAATTTGGATGGCTTAAGTAAAGTTTAGTGAGAACAATCCGCGCAAGTGGATGTCTGATCAGGCAACCTTCCGTGTGAGGGATCTGAAGGAACAGTGGACCAGAGGAAGTCGTCAACGTGCCTTGAAACTTATCTCTAACGATGGACTGCATTTATCGCACGCATCATATGTAGCAGTAGTAAGCTAGGGGAAGCACCACCAATGGTTACGAGTAGTAAGATTAATTGGGGAAAACGCTAGGTCATTAGCATACACACGGAGTTGTGGCACAGTCTACACCAGGCAACACTTTTACTTCCAATTAACTCCACTTTTAAATGACTAGCTCCCGTGACAGCGTGTCGGAAAACAACAAAAATTTGCTAGTAGCTTTCACCCACATGGGATTCAGATTGGCGGCTCGCAGAACCATGGTCCAATTGGGATTTTTAAACCAGTACCCGAGGAATCCAACTGCCAAGAATGGACAGTAGGAGATCAGACAAATGAGCCATACAAACCCGTATCTTATTGATGGGTTCTAATGCCGAATACCTGAGTGCTTGTGGAAGGAAAGCACCTGTACCTAGATATCTGTCTAACAGATATCTAGAAGTCCTAGTTCTAGAAGCCCTCGAGCAAACATCTCACCTCGAGGCAAACGCATATTCGCAAGTCACCCTTATCATCCGTTACCTTCAAAACAAGTCTAAGGGGTGAAATGGACATACTGGCCGCTTGACGAAACAGTTTATCAGCTGGGGGAAAAAAACCGGTCAAAGTATTTTCAACCGTAAATAAAAATGCCTACAGCTTGGATTGTTCTCAACTGTTCTCGTACAGAAGTTCCACTTCTGGCGATTTACTAACAAACGAGCCAAAAACAACATCCAATCATTAATGATTAGTGATTATCCATTACAAAAACACTGGTCAACAAACGGCTAACCAACATCAAAAGGGCCAGGGGGCACATCGAGCGTGTGAACCAACCACCACCACCACCAACAACAACAGCAAGCAAATATAACAAAAAGTAGGAGCAGGAGGAATACCACAGTGATGACTAGAGTCAACAATTCATGCAACTTCTCCACTACCTATTTAACAAGGATAATGTGCCGATTCTACATTTTGAATCTCGAAAGGAGGATGATTCGGTCTGTGATTGAAGCCGTTTTGGGGAAAGGTTACAAAAGTCAAGAACGGATATTTCGACCCAAAAAAGACGAATAGTTAACTGATGACGCAAGTGTGAACTGCATCTATCCTAGTACGGAATGTCGGTCTACGCGTTCAACTAGTGTGCGTAGGATAGCAGCTCACCTGGGTCTTCTGAACACTGTCCCGTAGAATTGACATGCTTGACCAACGGTTGGGGTGTAGATGAGTGGCATACAGTATTCAATATGTTTGATAATTAGCTAGAAAATTAATCGAACGGGAGGGGAATGGTTGAATGGGAACAACAGAAACGCGGCGAGATAAAGATGTATCAAATAAAACGCACACACAGAAGGGTACGTCGATGGGAAAATTAGGGAAATGATAGGTACAAGCAAATATGGAAACAACTAATTGTTAGTGCTAATCTCCCCGAATAATATCTTCGAGCATTTTTTATTCGGCCGGATGGAAGTGAAGTGACCATGTTCTTACCCCGACCGTTCTTGGTTTTGGTCAACTTCAAACTAATCAAGTTGGGCTGAGTTCGCTTGCCCTCTCTGAACAATTACCTTACTACCGACATGATGAGACTTCATGGCTCGACCAAAAGATTATCCTCAGTTTTGCGTGGTTGAAAAAAAGTAAAAACTCCTCGTTTCTTCAGCTGTGTGAAACATCACAGAGGATCCTATGAGGTTCAATATACTTCAGTTGCCTCAGATTGCACTGATTAGGTTTTTCCAGTCAAAAAAGCGTAACTGTCTTGGTTTCTTCAGATAAAATGAGTAAGGATCTCCTTGAGTGAAGGATACACCAAAAGGGTAGCTTGTATGGTCCTTCCATACCCATAAGCAATGCTCCAATCAAATCACACTTTTCACTAAGCTTACCCGTTCGATATCTATCAGTCCAAAGTGCCACACGTACCAGACATTTCAACGCATCTCGTGCACTGCAGTTCACTCCCCACACTGGACATTCTGTTGCCCGCCCTCATGTACCACATCATTCATGGATAGTTTCACAATCAGAACCGCCATTCTGCGAATGAATGGACAGTCAGCTCCCCCTGATTTACTCCCGGGCATGAATTCAGATCACATCTCGTCAAAAAACGTGAACTGATCGCAGAATAACCGTGTACTGCATTGCGTAGATCACCAAAAGTTTTGTTAGTTAAAGTTTTCAAGAGGTTTGCGAGATCAATTGGTTGTCTAAGATTTAGTTGAAATAACGAGTGGTGTTAAGGAACAGCACCGGACACACAAGAACGAAGGCCTGTGATGTGTGAATAACTGTCATTTGGGTACCAAAAACCTAGATGAACTGGAGGTTTGTGGTGGGAGGATGTGTGCAAACATCAGGTGAACTAAGCAACTAAAAAGCTGAACGAATCCCAATCCAAATCACGAGGAGCGGATAGAGAATTTCTCAAGTATATGAACGTCCCAAAGTTTTTAGAAAGTTTGGCCCCCAGAAACAGGACATTCCAGACCCAGACTATCACTAACACCCTACCCCTTATCAGGAGACTGAACAACGTTTGCATCTAGGATAGTGAAAGTCATCAGCATAATGCCGTTTACCATGTCATCCGTCTACGTCTACGAATTCGCGTCTTCAAATCACATCGTCAATCGTAAAGTTGAAAAGGAAGTGAGATCGAACATCCTTCGTAGAATTCGCATTATATGAAGAAGGTTCATAACTGCCAACTGCCAACTGACAATAACTCTCCTTTCTGATTGCGTAAACCGAGAAAGAATTTCACCTTAAAGACGCAACCGCGGACCGATAACAAGATAATCATATCCTGCACTTTACAGAAAGAACGACACGTGGGAAGGAACGAGCCAACTACTTCCGAATCAACACCGTTGTTACGGGATGTGCATCTTTTACCTGATCGCTCTCGGTTACGAAAAATTCCTAACATTCGTTGTTCGCAAATATAACCCGTAGAGCATGGCCAGGAAAACCTGAATAAACTGGCGTAATCGGGACGAAAGTGTCGCGCACGGGCGCGTATGTATAACCTAGCACGTACCCATCGAAGGCTAACTGAACACCAAGCTCTTTGCTCATCCAGCAGGTCACTGCTCGTACGCTGAGGTCACCGGAACGTCGAAACAAAAGTCGTCAATTACGGCCCACATGGGTCAGCTGACGGCAACTACGGAAGATGGGATTAGTTCATCATGTGGGTGTTTTATTAGTTTAAGAAATTCCAACGCCCATCCAGCTGTCACTGGGTGTTGGCCCACCCCTCTATTGAGCTTGTGTGGCCCGGGATTAGGAAGCACTAAGGCAATAAAACAACCATATGTAGTCAGGATGCAATGTACCTGGATGAAATCCTCTAGTTGGATTCACGACGGTCTCACTGTTTGTTGGCTGAATAAGACTGGGTAATACGTAACAGAAATAAGACCAACATTATACAGTGAAAACGCTCTCGTGATTGCGTTGACGACCTTGACTCTGATTACAACTGTACGTGGCTGGTTTTCAGCAAAAACAGCTTTGTGTAGATTCATGACTGCAATGACCATTCATCAAGATAAAACCGGTGTGGAGGGGATCAGAATTCAAATAGTTTGAGTTTTTAATGGAATCCTCTCGCGGATTTGTTTACCGCATCTAACTATGCCAAGAATCCCCTCGAACAATAAGTAATGTTGAGTCGCATGTGCAACCAGCTGAACGCTCAATACCCGGTATAAACCCGAGGAAACAAGGTCAGAGGACGAACAAGAGGGGCCAGTTCTAAAGCCATCAACGTTAACAGTCAAACAAACAGGGAACAGTAAAAAGTGATGCATGCGAAGGAGGGCATCGTGGGTCGAATCACTAACAAGACGCACCCAAGGCATACATACAGCTTGTACTAGTCATAACTCAGCTTGATTTGTACCAGCACCGTTACAGGCTTAACCTTCCAGAATGTCTGGCATACTGAGACGAGTGTTTTAGTACATAATTGTAAACAATATAGCAGTAAAACCTAGTAGTGTCTGTCCACTTCAGATAGACTGAAGGCTGCATTACCAATAAGCAAAACTCAGGATACCCCTGCATTGCATTCTGTAGTCGACCATGTTTCGACTTGATCCGGACAATAGCCATAGACAGTCACTTCAAGCAACAGCACCAAAGTATTCATTATGTTACGGCATTTTGGTCTACACGGCGACAATCAAGGAAAGTCACTTCACCGCCGCAGGTTAAGCTGTCTGATGCTCCCCGAGAGCTAAGGACGATTCGGTAAACTTAGTTCATCCGCTGGCGTTTCACTGCGTCCGCTCATGCGACCAGGATCTCTAATAGAACGCAACGTCGGTCATCGGATACGAGATTTGTCTAAATTATGTGAGAATTTACTGACTTGCACCCGCGAATTTGCCAAAAGTAGGTGTGTATGATAGCTCGGGGACCATTAGCACTTGAGACTCCCGACACGCTATTACATAGTGCTAACTGCAGCTAATACGTAGGTGTGCACAGGTGTACAAGAAACAACTCTAGACGTAGTTTGTTCACATGAACTCTATTTATCTGCAGTTGCATACCTTGTACTCCGTTTCCCCACCCTGAAGACTTAAGTTACGAAACAATTTGCATATGAGGTTCTGATGAGAAATAACTTCGCAGCAGCGGGTCAATCAACAAAAAGACTCGTTGGACGTTCTGTCATACCTTTGAAATCACAAGACCATTTATATCACGCCACCCTAAGGAGAGTGTGACCGACAACAACAGAAAACCAAGCAACGTGGCCGATTGGATTCGCAGTAAGGTAATTATGCCTAAATTAAGCTACCATACGATAAGTATAGCTGAAAGATGAAATTTCTCCAAAGGTGGTGTGTCCGAAATAGAACTGAAAGGTAAATATAACTACATCCACCTAGCGCACTGACGATGTCTTTCGATTGGGGACGAAACGTTTGCAAGCCAACTGCCAAGCTCGGGGAACAGATCAAAAGCCATCTGACCTACCAGTAAACACACCCAAGCTACCAATATTTTGACACATAGACAACCAATTCGGGCGTTGAATGCTCAAAATAGCTCGCAATGGGAGACTTCCGCCTGCCGTCAACCCTCCACATAACAACAACTACACTTCCTCCATGAATGCCTACGAAAATACATCCTTCCTGGTAGCGTAACCTATCGACCATCATTGAATCATTCACAAGCTTTGACGCTGGCCAGACAGAATGGTCCGGCTAATGACTACACATACACACGATCGCATTAGAAAGTACGATAAACTAGTCAGGGTACTGGGACCACAATTTCTACAACTCAGCATTGCAATAGAACGAAGAGACAGATACACCCCTAAAAACAAGAAAAGTTGTCTTTAAACAAACTCCCCAGGCTGTTTGGTAACCGGGAAAAGGGAAATAACCACGGTGCTTGGATTAAGAAACTCTCCAGCAGACAGTTCACAGAAGCAGAACAGTTTTTTCTCATCAGAGGGCTCTGTTTCAAGCTAGAATACCTAGTTAATCTAGTAGTAGCAACGAAGTACATTCAACTTGATGAGGACGCTCAGCAACATCTCCGCCAAACCCTCGTTCCAGCCATCACATGCGACAAAGCAATCGCTGCACTGTCAAGCAAAGAAAAGGAGGCAATGGGCAAACTTAAGAAGGACGGGACAATCGCCATTCTACCAGCTGACAAGGGGTGTCTGACAATCATCATGGACAGGCCGGACTAAATCAATAAAACGAAAGCTCTACTAAACGATACGGCTACGTATCGCCGTATCAAAAATGACCAAAGCAAAAAAATTGCGAAAAAAATCAATAGAAACCTGAGGAAACTACAAGAGCTTCAAAGAATGACAAGAGAACAGTACAACACTCAGTCAAAAATGCAGGGCAACTCTTGGAAAAAATGAGGAATATAAGCACTGCAGAGGATGAAATAATGGTTTCTTTTGATGTAAACTCACTGATCACATCGGTAGACCTGGACTCCACCAAGGCAACTGTCGCTGAACTACTTGACAGATATGGTGTACCAAATGGATCCCTTGAAAAAGACCTCTGCGAATTGTTGAGCTTATGCCTGACCAAGTGTTTTGAATTCAACGGAGAGTACTATGAACAACTACGAGGACCTCCGATTTATGGATTTATTGCAGAAATCGTAATGTAAAAACTGGAACGGACTGAACTTCCAGATACAAACCCCAAGGTATGGATCCGCTACGTGGACGACACTTTTGTCATAATAAACTACAATGAACAGGTCAACTAATAAACGGCCATTTTGATAATATTCAATTCACAAAGGGAGAAGGAACCGATGGAAAACTAGCATTCTTAGACGCTCTCATCACGAGATTGCAAAACGGAAAACTACAGACAAGTCTACAGGAAGGCGACGCATACAGAATAAATTCCCAGCTATCACAGCAATCATCCGAACTGTCACAAACAAAGGTGCATCCGGACTCTTCCAAACGTATTGAGACGCACTGCAACACTACGGAGTCAAAAGTCAGAGAAGGGAAACGCTTGTACGAAGCTCTTCAGAGAAATCGATACTCAAAAACTTCATCTGGCGGACTCTCAGAAAAATATATAATAAAAATCGTTCAGCTGTGACACCCTTTCGGTGCCCAGCTGCCATGCCACCAGAAGGAAGGGAGGGAGGGAGGAGGGCTGGGATACTGCCAGGATGCCCAGACCTAGACAGGGGAAGTCGAGAGGCAGAGGTCGGGCTCGAACCAAAGACCTTCCGGTCAGTAAATTCGCGCTCTAACCAATGGGCCATCTCGCCCCCACTCTCAGAAAACCCGATTCGGTCAACTCAACAGCACAAGGAGAAGGTAAACGGATCACACTTCCACACATCAAGAATATTTCGGAAATGACTGCACGGATGTTACGATAATACAACACAACCGTAGTCCACAAACCTGCGAGTACCCTACGGAGAGCACTGTCAAACCCAGAGGGACGATTGGGCACAATGTTGAGGACCAAAGTCGTATAAAAAATTCAGTGCGGTAATTGTGACAAACATCACGTGGGGCAAACAGGAAGGAAGCTCTCTACCAGAAAACAAACTTGCAACCAAAAGACGACCAATTTTCACTCGTCTTAGTGCACGAATATCAAGATGGACAAAAATTCGGCTGGAGCAACGTTCACATATTGTCTCAAGCAGGAACAAAGAAAGAACGTGGACTCATGGAAGCATGGCACTCCACTGAAAAAGCCATCAACAAACACATTGAAATCGACCCAGTCCATCGACCACTGTGAGCAAACGAACTACGGAACTACAGAACACAAAGCCGCACAACAAACCGGAGTGAACCGGTACCAAAGAGGCATACAAACCAAAACAAAAATCGTGGGGATTAATCCACTTTCCCAGACTAGCATCGAACAGAGAAAGCGAATAAGCATACAGAACGACTCAAAAAGGCGGGTATCAAATTGACCATCCAAGCGCAACCAAATCGGATGACACGAGAAAGAAAAAGCTGCATCAAACGGGAAAGTACAACTGGCTAATCAAACCGCAGATGAGAATACGATACAAACGAAGAACGGACCAATCAGACTGAAGGAAACAAACTAACAAAAATAGAAATCACCATAACGATCAACCAAATTCAAGGAAGAAAGACCACAACGGAACACAGATCGGGAACGGATAAATCGAAAACGGACCCAAAGGAGCTATCCAACCAAGCAATGGAATACGAGATATACATATGACAACGTGCCGCAAATCCCAAACGAGCCAATAATATTACAGGAAAGGTATTTACCAATTAGCCAATCACAGGAGAGGATATTAGATACCTTTCAAAAAATATATAAGCGCAGCTAGATAGGGAGAAAGTACCCATTCAACTGCGCACCGACGATGTCTGCTCGACTGGGGACGAAACGTTTTCAAGCCAATCGCCAGGCTCGACGAACAGATGAACGGCCATCTGATAAACCACCAGTAAACACGCCCGAGCTACTAATAGTTCGATTCACTGACGACTGCTAGACTCGACAGTATAACTCGCTGGATTAGCAGCGGCTGTGTTTGCGCGGGTTGTCTTGTGTGTGTTAGCCATCAAAGAGTACAACGATCCGTCGGCAGATGGTGTTGGAAACCTTGTCCCGTGACGGTAAAATAATAAGAATAATCTTTCAGCTGCCACACTTTTTTTCCGGTACATAGGTGCCATCCAACTAGGAAGCGCGAGAGCTGAGATCCGGCTAAGCTGCCCAAGTCTAGACAGAAGCGATCGAAAAGACTGGGTTATGTTCACTCCAAAGACCTTCCGATTGGTAAATTCGAACCGTAATGGTTAAGCTACCTCGGCATACTAGAGGCGGCCTTCCAGGACTACGGCCATATAGAGTGAAACGTACTAAGCCATGTCTAGACATAGTAGGCCAAAAGGATGTGATCTAGGAGTGACTTCGCAAGAACATCAATCACCAGTTCATCCGAGACAAACAATACCGGGTTCAACTGTCCCAGATGGGCCGGCGGACGATATGCCCTAACACACTTCGGTGTGTTAGGTTTGTGGTGACGTCAGACGTAGCTTATCATGACCATGATGTGAGACGTAGCAAACCCCACCACGACCGATCACAAAACGTTATGCATTTGGCAGTTTTGCTTGCCTTATTAGAAATGCGGGTCCACAGTTTACGCGGAATGGAAATCATTGGGTTAAGCAGCTAATCCGACCCCATACGAGTCTGAAAATAACCCGTGCTGCCGTTCTGGACATTCCGGAATGTTATGCCTACAAAAGTGTTAGGAGTGTATTGTCAATTGTAAGTGTCATGGTTGTACGTGGACTAGGATACTGCCAGAAGCCCACACCTAGACAGGAGGACGATTAGGGTCCTCAACCAAAGCCTTCGGCTCAAAAGGCTGACTGCAAGACAGCGGTGTTTGGCAGCAAATGCAAATACATCCCAATGTTTACAGAACAAGTCGCCATAAACGTTACAACCCACCAAACTGGAGGACCAGGAGACTGTATTCGTCAGACCTCTAACCATTGACCAACCTGGTATGAGAGACTCTGCCAGTGTCGTGCGGACACCCACCAGTATAGCTCAATGGGTCGCGGAGACACACACACCGTCACACCACATTAAGGTCCAGTCTCTTCGTGACGGTACCAGGCCCATTCAAGCGCTGGATATCAGACCGAACGATGGCACTCCTTAAATCCCGGAGAAATATCCCAGCCGGCCCCGAATATAACTTCATGCGACGAATTATCAGACGTCAAGTGAAAGCGAGCGTGCGAGCCGACCGTGAAGTGTGGTGGACACAGAAAGCCAAGGAAATGAAAGAGGCCGGTACTGCCCGAAGATTATTTCAGTTGATCCGTGTAACTGGTCCCCGGAAACCACCTGTGAGCGAAACTATCAAGGATCGGAATGGAGTGACCCCCTTGAATAAAGAACGCCTCGACCGGTGGGCCGAATACTTCGAACAACAATTGTCATGGCCACCGGCTGGCATTCATCTGGAGCCCACAGGTGACGTAGAACCATGGACGTTGAACGTGGAACCACCTACGGCCTCGGAGGTTTATGACTGCATATGTTCTCTCAAGCTCCACCGAGCTTCTGGTCCGGATGACCTCCCACCCGCATTGTTCAGAGATGGGGGTGAAGTCCTCAGTCAGCGCTTGTCTGATCTGTTTGCCTGCATTTGGGAAAAGGAGACTGTTCTAGACAACTGGGGAGAGTCGGTGTTGAACACTGATGTCATGCTGCCGATGATGTTAGGAGTGTCTCTGTGAGCACCACTGTGCAGACCAACTGCTCAATGGCTACCCCTACATGTATGCCCCGGGTACACTTTGAGTAGTGAAGACTAGCGGTTCACTCTCCACATACACTGCAGGCTTCAGCTATACAGCTGTTTTCATGCAAGGTCATGTTGCGAAGCATGGGAAATGCTATGACCAAAGAAGGCGGGCATGACATATAAAGGAAGAATCTAATGCTCTGTTCCATCCCAAAATCGAATGGCGATGGAAAAGTGTTACCGAACCCCTCTGCGTCAAACCACTGGAACAGGAGGTTTATTCGCTAGATGTATTACGTATGCAATGAGTACAGAGTACCACAAGTGAGATTCACTTTAGTCGCACTTTTGGTTGTGGTTGGACGAAACATGCAACTCAAGACTATAACACTGATAGACAAGTTCAAGCGAAAACGCTAACAAGCCGTGTTGGAATTACGACAGAGTCCGTAATCCTTCTTGGGTTACATATGATGTGCAGATTATCACCTGTCGTACAAGAGGCGGCAATCAGAAGTAGGATTCGTCAGAGGACAACAAGAGGAAGAATAGGAGCGCACCACTGTACATTCCTCAAATATTAAATTCTCTTCACCATCACCTGAAAATGGAACCATATGCATCGGTTAAGTCCACAGCGATTTTTTGTTCGGGTGGGAACGACGACGTCATATGACACTCGATAAACGGATAAATTGGGTCAGCAGTCTTCAGTCAGCAACCGAGGCAGTAAGAGACGGAACAGAGGGAAAGTTTGGATAAAAGCGTGGGATGTTGGGGCCTTCGTAAGTTGACTTCTAAGTATGTTTTGTGAAGTTGCCAGAATATATCGACTCAGTAAGAACACAAGACGGGAACGAAATTCTACTGCCACTCAAATGAAGGGAAAGTGTCGTTGAAAGCCAACGAATATTGGCAAAAAACTGTGGCAATGGGTGAATAGAAATCAATAACCCAGGGCTATATATGGAATAGGATCAAGAATGTGATGTCTTTATGATTTTGCAATCCAGGAAAACAAGAAGCATCACCTTCAAGATAAACACGACGATACAGACACAACAGTACAAGAATATTATCCGAGTACCAAACCATAGTTGTTGAACAAACCACTATGCAACCGAAATGAATGGTGAGTAGCACTTCGGAAAAGTCCTTTGAATACTGAACAAAAAATAACACATGACCGCGTGTGCAAACTTAGATGAGAATTTTTACCATGGTTTACACTGATGCGCCGGAAGGAAGAAAAGAAAGCTGTGAAATTGATCTCGTCCGTGCTCTTATCCGTTATTGGAGAAAAATAGGACGCTGAGGATAGATTCAAAATTCAAGATACAAATCAGAGTAGGTGAAAATGGTGTTCGTGACACTGAGGGTAACTCTAACACTGCGAGGCTGGTGTGGCATGCGATGCTCATAGTTCGAATTAGAAACAAATAAATATATAACGGACTGCATCAACATGCCGAACTGATTTGTGGTGTGGAGATTTCTGTCAGATCGCAAAATTCGTGGTTAAGTGTTCAACCACTGGTCGGGAGGTCGTGGGTTCGAAAGTCTGAGTTTCGCGCACTGCTGATGATTCCCAATAATGATGGAACAACTGTACAGTGCTTCTCTGCTTTCCAGTATAGATTGGCTTCACTGACAGGATGAAATCTCTATTGAGAAATGATTATGCTGAGGTTGGAAGAAGTGCAAGCGGAAAAATCTCATGGTTGAGAGGCTCCATGACCAAGTTGGCCAAATGGAATACGTGCAATGTTCCCGTAGGATATTAATGGATCATTCTCCAAAGTCAAAATGATATATTTGGAAGAAACTGAAGATATGGTCATCAGGCAAGATCTATAGACGAACGCCCTGATCACATTTGTCCCACATTCGAGGATTCCTTGGAAATGACCAAGAAGCATTGCATCTAGGTATTCGGTTTGACATGCATCAGATGCTTTCAGTGAGTCATGAAATAAGTGTCACAAAGCAAAGAGTGAATTCCACTCATTTTCTGACGAAATTAGTTAATTCAGCTGGATTATATGATCTACCACTAAAAACACTGGAGGTGGAAATACGATGTCCCATCAATATAACTGATAATAATAAGCCTTTCAATGGAACGCAGATGGTTGTGGAGGACGTTCATGCCAATACGACTGCAGAGACGGTAATCAGGGCCGCATTCACATATGTTCTGAGAACTGCACCTTATTTACCGGACGAAATCATTCCTCTTCAACGAAGCCTATTTCCAGTGTCAAGCGATAGAATTCAGGGACGACTGCCCTGTCCAGACCATATTAGAGTATGGTCGCCAAGTATCGTTCGAGCAGTGGCTTAATAGATCACGGGTTTGCTGGTATATTCTTCAGACGATGAGTCAAACTGAACATAAGCTGAGTGAGCACAATCCAGCCTCATCGATCCAAAACTACTTAATTCACACCGTCACACGACTGAAATCGAGTCCTATTTCAAAATTTACGAGAAAACGACCACGTGCCTCTTCAATCCATAAATATTAGTTGCCACAAGAAAGTGTGTCCAAAAAGACCTGAGGGTAATGACGAGCTTGCTTTGGTACCGATTTGCGGGACTTCTGATGTCGCCGCTAAGATTCATGAAAGGAATCCACTCATCAATTACTTGTTGGTACAGGGACACTGAACATTGAGACAACACGCGTGTACAATGACCTAGATAATAGGTTATAAACAACCAGAATGGAGCGTGACGGATACACCATACATTAATTGCCAAAAATTCGGGGCGCCGGGAAAGATGCCCGTTACCTGTGGCGCAAGCTCTTGCTTAGTATAAACGAATTCCTCAATGACCGAAATCTGGGTCAATCGAGTGGTGAATATTAGGGCCATGTGTTAGAGAGTGTATGGAAAATACATCAAAGCTAAAAATTCGGAAACCACAGGTCTCTCGGATAATCAAAGTATTTCTGGTTGTTCGAAAGTTGTGATCCGCTAACCAATATTTTCCCCTAGGAACTATCGCACGAAGTAACTCTTGGAAAAAGCCACATTTAAATTGATCCCTGATTCAATAACATGTCGTTCATACTGGTGTTAGTGCCTGGGGAAAGATGTTAATAAACCGCAAGAGTCGAAAAAGTGGTCATAAAACAAACTAATGCAGTTGAAACACCAACGTGCAAGCTGTCAGACGTAAGTGGTACCCCAATGAGTTTTAAAGTACATTATTTGCTTCCAACCACTTATGTGCGCATACATATGGGTTGGCGTTCGTGTGGGAAGTAGAAGCCACAACTGGAGTTGTAACTTAGTTGCAGTTCTCAACGAAGACCTGTCAACGTTCGGCTATAAACTACGGTCTGTTAGGGTGTACTGAACAAACTACAACAGTTCCGGTTCATCGCTTCAACCTATTACTAATGCACGCTTCGGTGTATATTATAGAGGAAATACAGCGAACCAATAGTGTAACATAAGATGTAGCCACTTGAATTGTCTGGCCATAAAGATCGCTCCCACAGTGATGTGGACCGGTACTAACAACTAGAAAGTCTGGTCAGCCAGCTGCTACACTACGCCAGTGATCTTGAATACTGTGGTCAAATGTCGGTAATCTCGAGTCTTTCCTAGATTAACTGCCTGGTTGTTTCTCCTCACCATCGTTCTTCAAGCCCGCGACAAATTCTCGAACACCACCACACGTAGAAAAGGCCAACAACTGTTGCCTTCTTACGTCCAAAAGCAGCGCTTGGCTCAGCCATCGCGCTCCTCGGCAGCGATATCCATTATCTAACCCTAAGATGTCAGGTCCGTTAAGTCAGTGAAGTTTGATTTTCCCAACTGTGTGGAATCCACAAACCTGAGATTAACCAAGCCAGTAATCCTTAATTTTTGTATTTTGACGAACACAAGCAGAGATCCGGAAACAGTGAGACATATCGTTCTGGCGATACAGCCCTTCAAATTCCTTAACCACAGACTGGCCTGTTTAGTTGATTCAACAACCAGTCGGTTGTCCTAGTAAACCTCCAGTTGCTATTTGTGACTAGACTCGGTCGATGACACAGACGCGAAAACATGCAGTAACACATGTCGGCGGAACTACCTGGGATGAGATGAAATTTGGTCGAGAGTGAATTGGATGTTTCCAGACCCTTTGACACATGAACTTATTGTATTTTGGTGTAAAGAAGGGGTCCGCTTATAGGAATGCAAATCCAGCAGTATATAAACGATGTAAACTTCACTCACTGGAACATGCCTTGGTGAACTATGATGTTAGGAGGCATGTGAGGAAACGATGGATGCGTGTAACCAGACCGATCGGCATTTCCGATTCAGTGTAGTGAAACCTGTTGAAAAAATCATACAGGTAGTAGACTCTGATACGGCTTCAAAACCTAATGTGAACAATACAACTGAACATCCTTTCGTACGTTGATACTGTGAAGAAACGGTAGCCCAACCGCCGTCAAAAGTAATCGTATCATATCTCATAACTTCACGAACAAGGGAATCTTTGATTCTGCTATAAACAAGGGAGCAGCCAACAGTTTGTGAACTTTGGAGGAGAACCGTTCCCATGTTCCAATCACTCAAAACGTACCTGCATGGTTAGGACCAGTATGAAACACAGAATAAAAAAGAAAACTGCCAAATTCTTTCGCTGTGTTATTTAAGGTGCACAACCAAACACCTGTGAGGAGGAGCTGACAACCTTATCAATCTGTAACACAGAGAGACTTAACGCTGGCCTCATGAAAATCATAGACCGTATATTGAATCACCGTTTTGTGTTAATAAACGGAAAAACACGTGAAAAACCGGCTGCTGGTATTGGTTGCTTCAGTGCATTGAGTCTGAGAGGTCAAGTTGTCAGTGGTACTCACAAGCAAGGCAACACCACGCAACCAGTGGTGGTGGATTCTACTCTCTTATTGCTAGCCGTTAGTCTACCAATTTATATCAGCGATCCCCTCTTCTTCTTGCCTATTCGACGCCACATACTGAGCCGAACCGAGCTACCGCAACTGCAGTAACGGCTCCCGGTTGCCAAACTGGACTGAACTGAAGCCGGCTTAGTCACGAACGCTCAATCTATCTTGTCGCTTTCCTATACCAAATCCTTCCTGCTGCCCAAGTGTCAGTAGCTCGTCACTTCACATTTCTCGCATTTTCAACAACAGGTAGGTTGGTACCAAACAGCAATCTTTATTCTACTTATTCGAATGGATCAACGTCATGTACGAGCAGCCGACGGGCCTGACCGGATATGATAAAAGCAGGTGTTAATTGTAAGTTGCTATGCCGTACGACACTTCTACGGAAACGTACACGTGGTCTGGAGTGGTGGATCCGTACGAACTTGAAAGTCAAATATAACCAAATCAGTAGATAATCAATCCGCACAAACGGTCAAGTGGAACTCCAGTGTTTTTCGGGTAACTACTTTGTTCGCCAAAAACTGCATATTGATCTTTAGCCACTGGTTTGGTTGAACTGCCGTGGAAACTCGGAGTCATCTGACGGGAACGTGTCGCGATTGCTTTGCTGAAGGTATACAGCCTTGTCAAACAAACCAACGTGTGCTTTTGAGTTACGCTTCGCGCTGAATACCACGGGATGCCCAACAAATGCATCAGTAAGCCGTTCCAGCTATGGTGTCGCTGAAATGTACTTCCCCTCCTCCTGATGAAGAGCTGCCACCTTGAGCACCGAGGTGATCTCGCAGTCTAAGCGTCTGGAATCACGGTCCTCAAGTCGTAACAATGCCAGGAAGTCCAAAGAGGAATAGCCGGGCTACGAGCAACGAGCACTCGGACTGCGAATAACCGTAATCGGAGGGTGGTCCGGGAGTAAAGTTGTACTATCTCCTGTGATAGGAGTGGGAAAGAAGTATGGTGTTTTCGGCAGGTGACCGCACTACCACATTTAAGGAAGTACTGAGGATGGTGTTACGTGAGGGCGGGTCAGAAAAAGTCAGCCTTAAAAACCGTACCCTCTGACTGACTAAAAATTGACCACGACCGCTAGTGAATCTTTCAGAATACTTCCGGAAGCGGTACCAGAAAGAGTCTAGTGTTACTCAATAACTGGTCTGCTGTGCACAACAACATTAGCAGTTGGACAAGTGTGTCTACTCCCTCTGCGCGCGGGCTGGAAAAGTCCCCTGTAGCCAAGGGGGTCGGAATATGGAGTCACCGGCTCTAGTCAGCATCCCAAAAGAAAACTCTGATATCTGTTGCTTCGCAGGACATGCTACTAATCCAGAAACTACAGACAGGACCTTGGACGAGACCCTAATTTCTCCCATTGCCTTGTGGGTCAGACTTTGGAATCAGAGGTTCAAGGTGAAGTAATTCAAATAAACCCCTTTTTCTATGAGTAACCGAGGTGAAACATATACCCACGCAGAGTAGGAATAGCAGTCAGTCCCTCTCATTTGTTAGTTTCAACTCCATTTACTACCTTTACCAATGCTAGCTGGTCTGATCTAACTGTATAAATTCAGAGTCCTTTCCTAGCTCTCAACTTAGAACGGAAAAACGGAAACATGCATTACTAGCCCTGAGAAATCTGTTCAACGTAACAATTTTGATGCCTACTCGCTTTGTCAAACGGACCAACTGACTTCTATTGCACATCCTCTTTCTCACTTGAACATGAAGGCATTGTGTCTCCGAAGGACGCATAGGGAAGCCTGATGCGGCGAAGCCCCTCAACATTATTCGACGCAGCTAAGCTTCTTCATGTTTTATCCTCCAAATGTCAGGTGATCGAGAAGCAGTGCTACGTACGAGAGCTGAAAATGCTCTGTTGGTGAGGTTCATACGAATAACCGAAAGTGGGCAGTCAAACTGATCAGAATCCGTAAGCAGAAATCTAGTCGTTATTTCCGCAAAAACTGTAACAGTGGCACCGGCAAAGACGACGATCACAGAGAACTTTCCAAACTCATCCAGAGGACGAAGCTTACATATGTCTAGCCACGTAGGGAGAATCGATGGTCCTCAAAGTTACCTAGGTGGCAAATTTGGTACAGATCTAACCAGAATCGACCACAGTGATAGCTTCATACAGCTGCGTGGTGATCACCTACTTGTTACAAGCCTAAACTTTCGGCACAGACGTGGGCGTCACGTTATCTTATGTCTTCTCGGCCATGAAAAAACGAGCATTCAGAATCCCCACATAGTAACTGGCCACTGATAGTCACATTGTGTTCAAGATTGTCGCTCTGGAACACGCATACAGACACGTATTTTGTCCAGCTTTGTGCCTGTGTTGCATCTCATTCCCCTGAAACCAGTGGAAGAACCCTCTAACAGTGTGACATTCGCTGCCTACAAAGTGCGGTCGTTGAAGAAGTCTGTTGGCAGGAGCTATCTACACAATTCTCGGACACAAAAAACAGTAGACAGAATGAAGATTTGCTTGAAAGTTGAAACGTCACTAATTCAGTGCCCGAGTATGCGCGACCCGAAACAAAGCGGTTGCTCACAGCAACCCATGCCTCTCATAGAGACGAGGAGAGCGATCTAATCGGGCTGACAGCACTATTCAGCAAGATATTTGGAAAGACATTCGACCCTCAGTTTCAAGAGTGATCGATAGAACTGGTGACCAAGGGAAGCCTAAGAAATGGAGAAGGCGGTGGCGATCGGAAACAGCGGAAAGGTAAGACCAGGCCATCACAGAGAAAGGCCGTTCGAAAATACGTTCCAAGTCCCGTCGTCCGCTTCGGTGAGGGGAACACTCCGAAAAAACATGACTGGACCGAGCTGCCCAATATAACGATCAACGCAACACCAGCCTCACAATGGGACCTCAAATGCTTGATTTCAACCGGACGAATCACAAACAAACTTGGACCTTTGAAGAGATACAAAACACCCGGTCCTGACTGACTTCCTCCCGCGCTGTTTCAAGATGGCAACGTTGACAAGTCTTACAGAGCACTTCGTAGGCTAAATAGTGACAGTGGAATGGTAGATATCTACAGTAATTCCCATATTTAGAAAAAGATGCTAGATCCGAAAGTCAGAGTCATGGGGGTCAATCTTGTCACCATCACTACTAATCTGCTTTTCAGCACTCGCGAGGAGCGTCGCGAATATCAAGGGATTCTGCCCGAGTCATAGATGCACTGGCCATATTTTTGCTCAGCAACAACTCCAACATCGCAACATATAGGAGCGTTGTCTTCTTATATTTAGAATTAGTGTTCGACACAGTCGATGGCACAGCTCTTGCAGAAAAAGGACGAAATAACCGTTCTGATGTGACGCTCTTTTTAGGTGCAACGCCACTTTGCAACTCTAAGGAAGCAAGAGGGTGAAAATGGTTCAGCTGTAGCACTCCTTCGGTGCCTAGCTGCTATGCCACCTGAAGGAAGCACGAGGGCGAAGATACTGCCAGGTTGCCTAAGCCCAGACAGGAGCAGTCGGGATGCAGCGGTCGGGTTTGAACCACGAACTCTCCGGTCAGTAAGTTCGCGCCTTAACCACTGAACCATCACTGAACCATCTCTAAGAGGGGTGAGATACTGCTAGACTGCCTAAACCTAGACAGGGCCAATAAAAAAACTAGGACTGGTTTTGAAACACGGAATGTCCGGTCGATAGCTTCACTTTTTAACACCTGAATAACCTGAAGCTTGAGAAGATACGACAATAGTCCAGTGAGCCGCGGTAGACTCTCGGTGTATAGCTGCCATGAAGCGCAATCGACAACAAAGAAGTAGACTCAAAGCGCTTATCCTGCATCATTCCGCTGTAGTAAACCTTCAAAATCGTCCTATTTCGCGCGGGTAATCAACAAACACATCCAACAAGTTGAGAGAAGCATCTCAATAAAGCGCAGGCAAGATCCAGAACAAGCGGAAAAAGTTAGCCGGCCTTCGTGAACAAAAATACACAAATTCGCGAGAGTCCGGACGTTATGTGATAACGTTATCATTACATAATTGCTTGTGACCTCGACCTGTCAGGTAAACATAGGGAAAATTCATATCAACACATTTATAAACCAGCCTACCTTGTAGAACAGCCGCTCATTTCGGTCTTGCAGAGCAGTGAGGTAGCTGTAGCGTTGCAAATTGTCAGACATTTTCACCAGATTGATCATCATTTTCTCAATCTGTTGATCGATTGTGAGTACAGCTGGCGGTAGCAAACCGTGGATGCCAAGTATTTGGCGCTCCCGCAAACTAAACCCGGTTCCCTGTGGAGACAGTAAAAAGTAAACTACGTACTCCAGAGTACAAAAGACACCAAAGGGAGAGACTCCAAGTAAAAAATGTAGATGGAGAATGTGAGACAACTTTAAGGTTAGAGCGGATATGTAGCGGATATGTAGTATAGTGAGTCTTGAAAAAAAAACAGTGTTCTAATTTGTCGATGGCCACGTGACCTTTGAGCTTGGTCTCCACCGCTCTCATACTCTGGTCGGTGCTGAAATGACCTCTGTCCCTAACCTTTCTGGGTTCCAGTTTGTGAAATTTGTTGATCCGACTCCAAGGGGTTTCTTGTTTCTTGGTTTGTTAATCCGATATTCGGCTCTCTTTGCGTATTCCGGTTGAGATATTGGTCTTCTGCACGTAGCGGTGCGTAAACTGGATCTAGTTCAATGTGTCGGTGTCAGGAAGCGTCCAGGCGGCGCTCAGTATTCGCACAATGGAATTGAATTTACGAAAGCTACGACGTGTCCCTAATAGACTAAAACAGACAGGTAATTTAGTTCAGAGTACCAGTCCAAACTTTTGAGCCCCATGTAGGCATCCCGGGGTCCCAGCGATGCTAGGAAAGTATTCCACCAGAATTTTTCCGCCAGAGGTATGGTTGCTTGGGTGGACAATGAAATTTGGTGAGTTGCGAAAATATGAACGTAGATTAGGGTGGTTTTTGATTCGAGCACATACGCAACAAAATGCAACATTTTGGCGTAAAGGTTTTATTCCACTCGCAAAGGTTTTGCAGCTAAGAGCATTGTGCGGCCAAGGAGCCCCAGCCCAGACAGGAAAAGTACATGTGCAGAGAACTGCGCGTCCCCAAGGTCACCATCGGTACCACACGTTACGGATAGCATGTGCGTTGGCGGAGCTTATCAAACACGGCTTAGCAGCACGCGACCAGCGGACTGAGTGTGAAATTGTTCACGGCAGGAACGTCGCCACTGACTGGAGAGAACGAACAAGCGAATAACCATAATTGGCCATTTAGCCATCTTATGTATTTACGCAGAAGCTCTGTATGTTTATCTTGACAATACAGCCGTGTTCCGGTTCTCTGTTTTCTTCTTATCGCGTAGTCTGAGAGGCTCAGTTCAGGCGTAACCAACAGTCGGTTGATCGAATCTGTCGTGGAGTACCATGTTTCCAGAAATTCCCTTCCGTGTCTCCTGTCTCCGTATGCCAAGATTCTTGTGTTCTCCAGATTGGATTTGTGACCTTTCTTTATTCGCGTGCATAATTTCCTCTCAGCTTGTTCAACGTATAACTTGTTGCAGTTGATTTGGTGTATCACACTGTATCTCTTGGTTGCATTTTCGATGTCTTTCGGTCTTGAGATCAGTTTCCGCAAAGTGACATTCTGTTTGTGGGCTACGAGGATTCCTTTTTGAGCTAATGATCTGACCGTGAGATTAGATATACTCTGGATGCAAGGTAGAACTATCCCTCTGGTAGCGTGTTCATGCTGTCGCTGTTGAGATGTTTTCTTCTTCAGGCTTCTCTTGATAAAATTTCTGGGATATTTATTGTTCCGGAACACTGAATAGATGGTTTTCTTCCTTCTTCCTTAGTTCTGTGGTGCTGCAACGTGTCTCCGCCCTCTTGAACAGGGCTTGACCGCAACTCTTCTTGTGGTTCATCGGATTGTTGTTGTGGTTCAGTATCTGGTCTGTATTTGTCCCTTTACGGTATACTCAGGTTTCCAGAGTCCCATTTGCCTTTCTGTTCACTAAACTGTCCAAGAACGGTGGTCGGTTGTTCCTCTCCAGTTCGATTGTAAATTTTGTATCTTCAAACGTGATATTGAGCAGTTTAACTCAATGGCTCAGCGGTCAAAGCCCATGGTCCGTGGTTTGAACCCAACCCATACATCTTGACTGCTCCTTTCTAGGCAACCCTCCGGTCAGTAAAATTCCTCTTTAACCATTCGTTGTTATACCATCATACCAGGCTAGCTGTTAGCCCTCAACAGTCCTCTGCGTGTCTGCGCACCGACTTTGCTTCTTCAGAGTTACACTGGCACTAGTACCGCCACATTCGGCTCCGCGCAAACCGAGTGTGGCTCCCAAATTAGCACAGGCATCCGGAAAATCTGATTCAGGTGCCAGCCAGACAGCCAGAGACAGACAGGAAATATAGAGGAAATGCGGACCGGTGATTTAAAGGTGTTCGGTGCGACTGATAATTTTCATTCCGATAAAAAAAATGGCTTACCTTGTTCGTACTGGGGTCACGCAGAACATCCATTCCATGGTGTTTGACCAGATCTAGTAGTTGCGTCTTTCTAGAGGCGTTTCTGATACGCGCTTGGGGTTTCAGCAGCTTTGAAAAATTGACGAACTGACGCTTCATTTTGGTCAGCGACTACCGGTGGAGTCCAACGAGAGCTGACGCTGTGGAAAAATAAGCAGAAATTTCGTCAGACCGAAGGTGCGCGGTGTGAATGATTAAAACATATCGAACCCCACTTTTGACTTCTCAAAGAGTTCGAAGTTGAATGGTAATAGAGTGCTGATCTTTGGTGAAAGTTCAAGCTAGTTCGAGACCAAGCAGTTAGTACGGGGAAGCTATATAGCCTCGCAAACTGTGTATAGCGTTAAGCTCAGGAGACATAATCAGTCGTTCAATGGGAGGTGGGAAGTGTGGGAGTCTAGCCAAGAGCAGTAATGCTCAGATTTAATGGTACCAGCTTACTTGCGAGTATCGGTGGGTTCTCTGTTCTTTAAAATATTACCAAAGTATGCAGAAGAATATCAATCTCTGATAGTACATCATTAACACTAACTGTCTAGAAGATAGGTACTCTGCACGTCAATCCGAACGCCATACAAAAATGAGTCCATCATCTTCTGGATCGTCGACTAACTCGAGCGATTTTTTAACTTCTCTCGCCGATAAGTGATAGTTGCCGCATTGTATTAATAGACTAAAGATAAATCAATGGTTCAGGCACGAGCTGCTTCTCGAGGCGCTTGAGTCTAACTCCAACTTTCCACCAGTAATCAAGGCTTGAGCAGTAGACTGCCCGAGCCTTCCTGTCTTCTTCGGGTAAAATAGCAGCTATGCATCGGAAAATATTAACAGTGAAACAACTACGTTCTATACCGGGTATCAGTAACTAGAGAGCCCCGTTCCATGAAACCACGCTGACTGGACCGAAACTCTGGAAATGTGTACGCTTCAGAAGGGAGGTGAGATCAATTTGGACTATGGAGTCAAAACGGTATCCCTTTACTCCCTGTAGACACGTTTATGTTCTTTCGACCATAGGGTAGTGAGCACACCCTCAAATAGAATAAGTCACTTTTGCTGTGAGTCACATCACATCTATTGTCTCTCAGTTTTCTGGAGTGAACTTCAAGGCTTCATATAAAATGACTCCCGGAGATAGTTCGAACGATCACTGCATTAGTTAGTTAATCAGCAACTAACCCTCAAAAATCTCTGTATTCATATGTGCCCTTCGGTTGGCCTCCTACCGAACACTGAGCAGATCAAGAATGATTTTTTAGACCGTCTTGTTTTCATCTCGCTCAAACAACTAGAAGACAAAGATATCTGCAATCAACACTGCAGTTCATTTCAGTTCAGTCTTTCAGCTCATAAATCATGCATCGAAGTGTAGTGGTTTCAGCTCCTACAGCTTCGTCCACTGAGAATAAGGGAATGGGAGCCACGCATTGGGGGCAATGGGCCAATCATCTCATTGACTTTAAATGGTTCTATTTATCCAAGGACTGAGAGCTATGCAGTGAAGGATTTGAGGCAAGACCGCCATTGTCGGCGTAACACAGCCATATCTCTCAGGGTCAATAACCATTGGATTATCCTGTCCCCAAGTGCCCATCCGGTAATACGGCAGTGACTAACGCGATTAAGTTGACTAGTAAGGGCTTTCATGCTTCGTTGCCAAGTCATAGACTTGCCACTCCTAGGTGGTTGTTCAGCTGTAACACCCTTCCGATGCCTAGCTGCCATGCCACCCGAAGGAAGCACGAGGGCTGATACTGCCAGGTTGCCCAAGCCTAGACAGGTGAAGCCGAGATGCAGAAGTCGGGTTCGAACCTTCCGGTCGGTAAATTCGCGCTCTAACCACTTGAGCCACTCCTGGGTCGTCTCTAAGTAATACAAGGCTAAGAAGCGAGGGCTGAACGAGGTAGGCAGTTACCTGGCATACGAAGTACATGGCCTAACCAGCATAACTTGTGGAGTGTGACAAGCTGATCCACCCAGGGAGAGTTGCCTTTCCATCTAGCGTAACTCTACAATAACGACCCATGCAACGCTTTGGAGGTAGTGATCGTCAAACACAGACAGCCTCCGAAGATGTCCTGCACAGTGGCCATGTCTCCGATCCAGAAAGTAGGACGGATCGGACCGCAGCACTGCGCACTCTATCCTAGACAGTTAAGCTGATGTCACGTTCATACAGATAAGCTGGAGGATAGTCATCAGGTTAGTCACGAAGGGCTCGCTTTGTTGCGCTGAAGCAATGAAATTACACAGTGGACTTCCATTGTCGATGGCGGACTGATGTCGACGTTCCACGATGGTTCATCTGGTACTTTAAGGGGTGAGTTGATGGGTCTAGGTGAGCTGTTCTTCAATGTCCGGTCCATCGTTCAAGACGATATTTCTGTGAATGAACTGAGGTGCCATCCTTTTTGGAGATCATTTCACTAACAACCGCTATCCTCGGACCAGTTGATCAGATTAGCTGGGACAGCGCGATCGTTTCGTGTTGTAAAAGCTTACCCCATTTCTCGGGCTTCTGCGACAGCGCTCTCGTCAATCATTAACCCCTTCAGCATCAAGCGTCTGAGAGATTTGCGTTGTCCATCATAGCCGTTTTCTGACGGTGTAGTTTTCCGGACTCCAGTCAGACAAGTTGATCGTGACGAAATGTTCAAGTTGATACAGAGTATAGACGTTAAAAGCAGCAATATGGAACAGACCCTTTGAAGAGAATGAGGGTTAATTTGGATTTTCTTTACTGGGCGCAACCTGAGATACAGAGTAACAGTTAGGTGACTGACAGCTAAATGAATCAGGAGTTCAATGAAGAAATGATGAGGAGGAGTCAGAGGTGAAGAGCTCTCTTAGTTGCCCACACCGAAGAAGAGGGCTCGGTTGAAGTACCCCACCTTGAGCCTTTGATTCAAAAGAGCCAGTGAGAGGTGGGGTTTTGTTATTGGACCCTTCTCCTCGCCTCTAACTCAAAAGTCTGAACCGCAACGCATCGGTTATTAGGTTTTCATGAGGTACTCTTTCTGGAGCCAATGACTGAACAGTCTTACCTACATGACTGCAGCGGGCTGGCCTGGCCTGAAGGCGCAGGGAGTCAGGCATAACTGTATGATTGCGGCTGCGCACAGTAGGTACCTTCTGAGTAGCACCACTCTTTGTTTTTAGAAGTATTCCGACTGTATTGAGTAATGTGCCGGCAGTCACAGTCAACCATTGGGTGATCGGAATGTGGGTCTTTTAGAGCCGGCCTTTTGTAACCCATGCTTCTTCGGGGGAAGCTTCCATAAATAAAGACATGCTGGTCGCCTTAAGGAAACACCGTACTGCCTTCACAATCCTACCGTAAGTTACCTCTTAAAACGATTTCTCACAGTACACGGACTCGCTGGGCTGCCTCCTGTTGGTCTTCCAGGTATGGTTAAACCTAAAGAAACTGAGTTCCAGTCAGTGTAACCCGCGGGATCATTGTAGCACCGAAGCCCGACCATCACGACAAAGTGACAGTTTTACGTCGGCCATCAACACCGCATACCAGCAAGATAATCGCCCACTATTTACATTTCTTCAAACAAAACTAAGGCTGTCCAATTCCTTTAAACCGTTGAAAATATCAGTTTTTTATAGTCGTTGTACAAGTAATTAGGTCGTCTCTTTCATTCAGATACGGCTGTCACGGAAACCTTACCTACCTCGTCAACAAGGTCCTGCGAGCTCATAGCATGCTGGTTTTGAAATTTGAAAAAGAGTCCATTACTGGGTCCGAAATCATTGCATCGGCACTTTTCAGTAATCATCGCATCGGTAACTTGACTCTCGCATCTGTGTGCTATTTGTAAAGTTCAGTAGTGAGATGTTTATATGAACCACGCCTGATATATAGTTTTCCAACCAGGTCCAAACAGTTTGTCAGTTCGCCGTATGGTATTGTGAACGAGGGTTATGGTGGTGTCATGAATGGTGAGAACAGCAGCAACAGTTTTCTCTTTTCTTTTTGCTGCATTCAATTTCAGTTTAACGGCAACTGTCGAAAGCAAGCAACCCGCTTCCTATATCTCCCTCAAGATAGCCCAAAGGTTAAGGCACGGACCTACTACCCGGAAGGTCCATAGTTCGAATCCAACCCCGTAGTTTCGACTTGGACAACCTGACTGTCTCATATCTCATGCGTCCTTCGGGTGGCATGGCAGTTAGGCTAGGATTAAAGTTATACGATTATTCATTAGTATCTCACTCGAATGACTGTCGCTGAAGCTCACCGCATGTGCTGCCACTCCTTGGCGCTAATCATATCGTAGAGACGTCAGGTTGGAATGTGGGACAGATAAAGACCCATATCTCCGCTTGAAGGGCATGGACGTGTTTGTCAGCCCACGGAGGAGAATTATGGTGCGATCAGAACAGATTCAGGAAGATTTTCTAGCTTTATCTATCACACAACGACAGAGAATGTAACGGGCACCAATAAAAAGTAAGGGCTTCTGCGGTAGCAGTCCCACTTATCAGCCTTCAGATACTGGACCTTACAGCCGTAACGATTTGTGTGCCTTCGTGACCCACTGAGCTATACTAGGGGGTGTCCGTGCAACACTCATGGAATCTTTCACACCAGGTTCGTCGTTGGTTAGAGGTCTGACCAGCAGTCTCCTGATCTACCAGGTTAGAAGTTGGAACATGTGCGGCGACTTGTTCTTTAGAAATAGTACTGCACTTGCATTTCCCGCCAAACACCACTGCTTTGTGGTCATGCTGCTGACCTTAGGGCCTCGGTCGAGGACCATAATCGTTCTCTTGTCTATGTCTTGGTGCCCTGGCAGTATCCCAGCCAAGGCACAACCATGATACCTCCAACTAACAATGCTCTCATGCCACATCGGCCGTCGTGTGGTGTCAACAACTGGGTCACCCTACCTGCTGCATACAGCAGGCCTGGTAAACAAAAACAGGCTACTGTTGACGCTTCCCTTCTTTCTCTTTCACAATTTTTTGCCCCCACCCCCACCCCAGCAATAACTCTCCTAGTAGTTCTACCTGTTAGGACTGACTACCCGTTCGTCTTGCATCGGTTTTGGCCACAACATCTGCGCTTCAGTCGGGAAACACAGCCCCAGGCATGTAAAAATCGATCTCCACGCCTCGATGTCAGGTCTATTTTGGCCGCTTTTAATGTTCGCACTCTGAAGCAAGCAGGACAACAAGCGAATCTTGCCCTCACACTGGACTCGTTAAGCAGTGACGTGTGCTGTGCATAAGAAACAAGACTTCAAGATGCAAGCGAAGCGGTTGAGCTAACTGCTCCATCGCTTTTCACTCAGTTCCGACTGCGCAGCTCTGGCGACCCAGAATCCACTGCGGCAGGATGTGCGGGAGTCAGTATCGTCCTAAGTCAGTGAATGGAAGGATCCTCCCTTGACTGGATATTCCTTGATAGTCGTCTCTGTGCGGATCATCTGGCGACGTCACACAAGCGGGGAGTTGACCGCTGTATTTCTCGTGTCTGCTTACACCCCAACAAACTGTAGCTCTGTTGCCAACAAATACAACTTTTATGACTTCCTGAATGCCCTGGTATATCGGGCTAAAAGCTCACATATCGTTGTGGTTGCCGGAGATCTGAATGCACAAGTGGGCAGGCTCAGCGCATGAGACTCAACCTGGTGGTCGACATGGATTGGACTCGATACGTACGGACAACGGTGAACGATTGCTTTAGCTGTGGGCTGACCGCAGGCAGTTTTATGAAGTACTAACTTATGAAATAGCCGAAGTCGTCTGGCTACATGGTGTCCTCCAACGGCGCGCCAGTCAAGGACCCAAATTGACCACATCGCCCTCACTTACCGATAAAACGGGTCAATAACTGACTGCCGCACGTTTTGGAGCACTTTGTGGATTCCGACTATGCACTCGTCTGGAGTCCTTTCTCTCTTTGTTTTCCAGGGCAGCGTAAGGTGAAGACAAACCCTTAGCAACTGAGAGACTGGAAGATCCCGAAGTTGGATGAATTTCTCGGAATTGTCTACTTGACTCTCTTCTCATTGCCCCACCGACGGATGTCAATTTGTACCGGAACGATATTGCACACAAAGCCTGGAGTTTTGCCTGTGGCAGAGCGCTACCAGGTCCAAGCACTGGACATCAGACAGAACAGTGGCACTGCTTGAAACTCTGAGAAATATTCCAGCTGGTCCCGGAAATAATTGTTAATAACACCGTTTCGGTATCTGTCTGTCATGTCACCCGAAGGAAGCACGAGCGCTAAGACACTATGAGATTGCCAAAGCCTAGACAGGAACAGTCGAAATGCCGGGGTTCTGTTCCAAGCACCACTTTTCCGCTCAGTAAGTTCGCACCTTAACCACTGAGCTATGATGAACTCAACGTATTTTAACCCGACGAATTATCAAACACCAAGAGAAACTTAGCGTGTGCAATGACCATGAAGCCCCATGGACACAAAAGGCTAAGAAAATAGAGGAGGTTTAGAAACTTGTGAATGTCCGAGTTTCAGTTGGCTTGTGTGGCCGGACCTCGGAAACCGCGTATGAGCGAAACTATCAAGGATCACAGCGGTGCAACCATCTTCGATAAAGGACGCCTCGACCGCGGGGTCGAGCTCTTTGAACAATTCCAATGGCCATCTGCTGCCACTCAGTTGAATCCTGAAAATGAAGTAGAACCCCCTACGGCCTCGGAGGTTTATGAGCGGTCCAGATGACCTCCCATCCGCATTGTTGAAGGATGGGGGTGAAGTCCTCGGTAAGCACTTATCTGATCTATTTGCCTGCATATGGGAAAAGTAGACAACTGGGGAGAATCCATGATAGTATCCACTTTTTAAAAAGGGACTCACAGTGACTGCAGTAATCACAGGGGGTCAGCTTGACTCCAGTCGTAAAAAGACTCTTGGCGTCACTTGTCCCTCGTCGCATTATGGTGGTCCGCGAAGACTAGAGCACCATGCGGGACTTCAAACTGGTAGGGTTTGCGTTGACCGAGCCTTCGCATCCCGTCAGGTGCTAAGGCAACCACATACGTATAAACGACAAGCAATTTTCGTATCCTTAGAATTCCAAGGAACATTCGACTCAGTTGGCCGGTCTGTTCTCCTTAACAAGCTTGGCCAGCAAAGAATGCCCGAAAGTTTGTGAAAATTCCTACACTTCCGGGTGTGTGAGAGTATACGGAGAGCTCTCCAAAAGATTTCGTACACAAAGTGGTGTCCGTCAAGGGTGCGTATTTTCTCCATTCCTATTTAATTCCGTGGTTGATATAATAAGACGAACCCTGGAAGATCTTCAAAACGCTGGTGTTCAAATAGCTGCTAAAAAAAGCCCTGCCGATCTGGAATACACAGACATCGTTCTGGTCTTCGAAGAGAAGACACGTGTTTCTGGATGAACTGACCAAAGTCACTCTGTCCTTGGTATGCGTTTCGCACCCACAAAGTGTAAGGTCATGCTCCTGGACATGCAGTCACTGAACACGCCACTTACAATCCGAGCCAGTCGACATTGTGACGCATTTTACGTACCTTGTAAGTTGTATTAGTTCCGACCATAGTGCGACAGATGAGATCAGTGCACGAATCTCTAAGGTTCGAGTTGCGCTTGCTAAGTTGAGACACTTATGGCATCAAAGCGGAATATCCATGAATCTAAAGGGAAGTATGTATCAGGCTACAGTACGGGCTGCCTCGTCACATGGCTGAGACGTTGCCTCTTCGAGAAGAGGAACTGAGACGTCTTCAGATGTTCGACAATCGTTGTCTCAGAACCACAGCTCTCGCAACTAGGTAATCAGAAAAAGAGTTCGGCTTTGCAACACGGACTTCAGTGGAAGAATGTATCCAGCACCTGAAGCTGCGGTGGTTATGCCATGTATTGCGCATGCCGAGTCATCGTTTGCCGAAGTTCTGTTTTTCGTGTCCAATTGAGGTGGCGCAGCCATAGGTGGTCAACCTTTCACCTGGCAGAGGGGTATCAAACAGACTACGAAAAGACTGGGTGCAGACGGTGCGACTCGGTTTGAGGGATGGAGACCGCGCGATCCCCTGTGCATGGTTGTAAACGCTGCAAGATATGGCTGCTAATGGGTGCCAGTAACGTTATTTTTGTCAGTTTCTATCAGGATGGTCTGACTAGGTGTCTGGAGGTGTAGGTAGATCGGGATGATTCTATTAGGCTAGCAGTAAGTCCCTTGTCCATCCACTTTTATTCTTTTCTTCACAATAAGGCTTTCAAATAAATTACGGTTGTACGGCAGCGAAGCATCAGGGTTGAACACCGTGGTTATGCAGTCGATGATGATGAGGACTTAGTTTGTGAATCAAAGAAAGCGTTGAGGCTGATGTCAACAGACGATGTACAACGAGATATGAGATTACTCTCATCAGCGTCGATCATAAGTGTGTGACGACCAGGATAGTGGCAGACCCGCCCAGGATCATTAGGGACGGCAGAGACCAGCTCGAGTATTCGGCTGCAAGTTCACACGTCTGCCAATTTGCGCCACTTGTGGCGTCAAGAAGGCATATCACTGATTCTCAAGGGTCGCATATACCAGGGCATAGTAAGAGATGTAGTGCTGTACGGTTGCGATGCATGGCCTCTGTGGACAGATAATGTGAGGAGTTTTCAGATCTTTGACCACCGATGTCTCAGAAACGCTGCTGGTGTCAGATGGCGTCAACGAAATAGTAACGAGGTAGTTGGGAAACGGGTACTTGGTTGTGCAGCAAGTAATTCAATCGCGTAGAACATCCAGCGCTACCAACCGCGGTGGCTCAGCCATGTGCTACGAATGCCGAAACATCGTCTAACGAGGCTAATGTCGTTCTCCGTGTTTCCTTGAGAACGCCGCAAACTGCGACGTGGGCGTGTGACTTAGTAGAAGGGTATAATAATAATAGCCCAACTGTAGTACCCTTTCGGTCCCGGCTGCCAGGCCTCCCAAAGGAAGCGCGAGGGTGGAGATGCTGCCAGGTTGCCCAAGCCTAGACAGGAGCAGTCGAGATGCCGGGTTCGAACCACGGACCTCCCGATCAGTAGGTTCGCGCCCTAACCACTGAGCTATCTTGAGCTCCAGAAGGGCAAGAGATCATGAAGAGTTTAGGCGTTGTTGCGGCCCGCCTTTCAGGATAGGGTCCCCGTGACCCCCCTGCGCTTGGTTGAATACATTGTTAGAGATGGCGGCTGATCGACGTCAGTGGCGTTCGTGCTGTCCCTTTCCTACCAGACTACCTGACTGAGTGCCTGGAGGTGTATGCACCTCAGAATGCTTGTGATAAGCCGGCATCAGGTCCCCCCATCCAATCTTTTCTCTTCTTTTCGCCTTAAGACTTTAAATACAATTAATTAAACATTGATGGTTGTAAGGCAGTGAAGCATCAGTGTCAACATTGATGTTGCTCTCTCTGATGATGAAAATGATTCGCCAAATATGCTGACACCCTTTATCTCAGTGGATTCTAACTGGGGTATTGTGGAACCCAGAACGATAAATTCCGGGATCAGCGAATTGATTACTGATACATTTTTCCAGTTGTGACGTTTAGCTACGTTCAGACTCATTGGCTTCCAAGTTGTCCTCTAGATTGCATCCAGCTATTCGCGAAGCCGGGTTTTCGGTAACAGTCAGCGTTGTGTGGTATCCTATTATTCTCATTTGGCAACCTATATGCATGCCGCTGCTTTATCAATTGATGGAAAGTGGATCCCGTCCAGAATCCCACTTGCTATTCTTCGGCCACGTCTTCACGTGCCCTTGCAAGGCAACAAAAAAAAGATGTTGAGTTTAGATACGACGTAAGTGGTTAAGGAGTCTACAGGGTCTGGTTGCAGGGAGCTGAGGGGCCTGGGTTTTTAGTAGCGATGCTTAAACCTTTCTGGTACTGGTCCGGCTGAAGGATAGCTCCCAGATCTTTTTCCTCACAGACGGGACGGAGGAGTTCAGATATGTGTGCACCTCAGAATACTTGCAGTAGCTTATCACCAGGTCCCTCCACACTCATTCTGCTTTTTACTTTAGGGCAGTGAAGCACGAGTGTCCACAATGACGTTGATGTATCTGACCTAAAGCTGTCACCTTGTAGTGGTGGTCGGGCTTCTGTGCTGCAATGATACTGCGGGCTACATTGACTGGAACTCAGTTCCCTAAGGTTGAACCATGCCAAGAAGGCCAATAGGGAGCAGCCCGACGAAGAACAGCGAGTCCCCGTACTGCGAGTAATCGTATTACGAGGCGGTATGGAGGTAAAGTCGTACTGTTCTCCGCGATAGGAGTGTGAAGGCAGTAAGGCGTTCCCCACAGACGACCGGTACGTACATATTTATGGAAGCAGAGATGCTGCCTTCCCCCGAGGAAGGACGGGTTAGAAAAGTTCGGCCCTAAAAACCGCACACTCCGATCACCCAATGGTTAACCGTGACCGCCGGCACATTATTCAATACGGTCGAAATACTTTTAATATAAAAGAATCCGGTGCTGCCCAAAAGGCACCTGCTGTGCGCAGCTCCATTAAAATTGAGACAATAGTGCCTTACCTCCTGAGCTCTCGGGCCAGGCCGGCCCCCTGCAGGTAAGCGGATCACACAAGTAGCTCCGATAAGGGTCCCCCAAGAAAACCCTAACAACCGCTGTCTCGCGGTTCAGACTTTTGAGTAGGCGGCTAGGGGGTAGGGACCCAGAACAAAACCCTATATCCTTCCACTGCCTTGTGGGTCAGGCTTTTGAGGCAAAGGTTTAAGGTGGGGTAGCTCAACCAAACCCCCTTCTTCGGCCTGGGCAACAGGGAAGTATCATTTGCCCTTGCAGCTCTTCGCTCAACGGCATTCTCCCACAGTCCCTCACCACCCATCGAACAACGCAGTGCGAGCGACCCATCTGCCAGTCCCCTAGCCACTATTCCGTGTCTAAACCTTCGCCCAGAAAAATAAACCAAAATAATCACTTACTAACCTCAAAGGATCTGATCCACGTTACAGCCTTTAATGTCCATACTCTGTCGAATTGGACAGCAGGCATCCTTTGCTGAAACCTTGCCTCCCCTGTCCGCCGATGTGTGCTGTGTCTCCAAACACGCAAACAAGACCCCACTTCGGTCGCGCTCCTCAAGCCGCTCAGGACGAGCTCAGATGTTCCACATTTCACTCCTCGGGTATCTGGTGATGCTGACGCAATGGCTTGTGGTATCTACGGTGTGGGAGTTGTACTCAGCCCCAGGACTGGAGGTGCCTTGTTGAACTGGATTCCAGTAAACAGTTGCCTTTGCGCTGTTCGGTTGTCTGGCTCAATTAAGATTAACGCAGGTCGATGCGCCAAACAGTGTTTGTTTGTCGTATCAGCATACGCCCCAACAGACTGCAGCTCTGAGACTTAGAAGGACGAGTTTTATCAAGATCTGTCACGACTGCTTCGGTCGGCAAGAGGGACGGATATAGTAATCCTGGCGGGTGATATGAATGCCCAATTTGGACGACTAACTCCGAAAGAAGCAGTTAGGTAGTAGATTTGGAGTCGATGCCGAGCGTACGGATAATGGGGAGCGGCTTCCTCAGTTGTGCGCGGATCATCGCCTTTTCCTAGCCAGTACGAACTTCCAACACAAACGCTCACATCGTTCTCGTCTTCATAGAAGAGAAGGCGCAGGTGTTTGTGAATGAACTGACCAAAGTCATACCGTCCTTTGGTATGCACCTTGCACCCACAAAGTGTGAGGTCATGCTGCTGGGCATGCAGTCATTGAACACGCCAGTTACAGTCCAGGGAGAGACACTGGAAGTTGTGGGGCATTTTGCGTATCTTGGGAGTTGTATTAGTTCTGATTGTAGTGCGACAGATGAGGTCAATGCACGAATCTGCAAGGCCCGGGTCGCGTTTGCTAATTTGAGACACCTATGGCTTCAAAGCGGGATATCCCTGAATCTCAAGGGACATGTGGATCAAGCTACAATGCGGGCTGTTTTGTTGTATGGCTGTGAGACCTGGCCTGTTCGAACAGCGGAACTGAGACGTCTTCAGGTGTTCGACAATCGTTGTCTCAGAACCATAGGTCGTGTAGGTTGGTGTCAGCGTATCCGTAACGAGGCAATTAGGAAGCGGGTTTCCGGTTGTGGAACGGGTACTTCCATTGAAGAATGTGTCCAGCACCAGAAGCTGCGTTGGTTGGGACATGTGTTGCGTATGCCTAACCATCGTTTGCCGAAGAGAGTGCTGTTTTCCATGCCCAACTCAGATTGGCGGAAGCAGAGAGGTGGTCAACCCTTTACCTGGCAGAGGGGTATGAAGGAGATTACGAAACGTTTGGGTGCTGTCGGTGCTACTCACCTTCCAGGATGGGGACCGCGTGATCCCCACTGCGCCTGGTTGGAGACACTGCAATATATGGTTGCCGACCAATGTCAGTGGCATTCTTGTTGTCACTTTCTATCCAGATTGCTTGAATGAGTGTCTGGAGGTGTAGGCACCTTGGAATGATTGTATTAAGCTAGCACTAAGTCCCTTCCCCGTCCACCTTTATTCTTTTCTTCACAATAAGGCTTTCAAATAAATCATGGTTGTACGGCAGCAAAGCATCTGTGTTGAACAGTGATGTCATGCTGTCGATGATGATGGTTATTATTATTATTATTATTGGTCTTTCGGGGACATCTTTCTTGTGAATGTTGAGTGGCCCATAAAGTCGTGGGTGGGTTGCCCTTTTTTGCCGTGCCTCAGATAGTTTATCACCGATCTTAAATACCTTACGACTTCAACCTTATTCTTATTCATCATTGACGTAATTGTCCCGTTGCTAGTTTGTCGGTAAGGCCAATCAGCTAAGTGTTGTCTAGCTTTCTGCTGATAGTCACTCTTATTTATGACGGCCGTGGCCTCACCCCTATCTGCCTTTGTAATTACTATACTGTCTGCATGTTTTAATGTGTTTAAGGCTCTTCGATCCGCTGGTGCCCCTGGTTGCTAGGGCTTCAGAACTGCAACAAACTATACACGCAATCTCTTCGCTTCCAACGAAGGAAGCTTCTGAAACACGGACTTAACGCTAGGAATGATCTCTTCTGCCCTTATGACTCTTCTACTTACCTCGAAAATCAATTATTTCTCTAACAGACTGTATTCTTCGTCACTTAAGGGTCTACCTGTTAAACTAACTACGCTGTAGTAGCTAGCAGATGGCTTACTCTTTTCTGTTGGTTGACTAGAACAGCGAGTAGTGGAAAGCAATTTTTCGAGCTCACGTATTTTTTGTCTTTGCAGTGTTTACCTTGAGATCATTTTACTTCCGTCGCTGTGGTAACAAGTAAACCGAAATCTGCAGGTGAAAGTGCGGACTGAAGATCGTGGTTGAGAGGACATGCGCAGTGACGGATATCATATAAACGTTAGCGGGTTAAATGAATCCTCTGTTTGAGGAGTGACTTGGCCGCTGAGAAAGCAATCCGAGCAGAAGTGGAAGACGTATCTGCGGCCTTTGCAACCACGGATTTAGGAATTATGTTGTGCTTCATGCATCTAATGTTGAAAACGCGATGGTTCTCCTAGTTTGCCTCCAATCCCCACTAAGCAGCAAACAGGAACTTCAGACCGACACCCAGCACTGATCAAGTCGGCTAGTCATAAGAAATCCCACAGATTAGTTCCCTGACTGTCTTAAAACCCGATCAACCTGTAAACTTACTCACTTGACCTGACGAAGCTTTTGTGTGAAAAGCGTAATGCTGTCCAGCAATAATTTCACTCTTTGCTTACCAAACATCTCTGAAACGATGACTATTCAATCGGTCCCAAACATTTTCCAACAGTTCGCCATTATTTGTATGTTCATCTGTGCCCGAGATCGCTCAGTGGTTAAGGCGCGAACATACTGATCGGAATGTCCATGGTTCGAACTCAGTACCAGCATCTCCACCGCTTTTGTCTAGTCTTGGGCAACCTAGCAGTATCTCAGCCCCCATGCTTCTTGCGGGTGACATGATAACTAGGCACCGAAAGGGTGCTACAGCTGAACCACCAGATGTTTATCTCCGTAACTGTTTTCGCTGTCAAACTTTTTCAACGTGGAAAATCTGGGGGCGGTGGTAAACCTTATTTTCTTATTTTAAACTACAGGTGAAACTTTTCACCTCTGATAGCTAACAACTACTGATCCATTCGACCAGGGGAGCTTTAAAATCACATCTTAGCCCCATATCCACTTTCTGTAAGCTAAGGCAATAAATCGCTTGGTTTTCACCCACTCCCACAACACTAACCTGAGGGTCATTGCTCTAAACTTTCCGCTTTTGAGTTCTATTCAAACCGTCCACCACCCGTAATCAATGGTCACCAATGTCTTTTTTGAGCTTGAGATGGCTAAGTGGTCAAAGCTTGAATTTACTAGCCGGAAAGTCTGTGGTCCAACCCCAGCCTCTGCATCTTGAATGCTCCTGCCTAGGCATGGGCAACCTGGCAGGGTCTCAACCCTCGTGCTTCCTTCAGGTGGCATGGCAGTTAGATACCGGAAGGTTGTTATGGTTGAACGATTACTATTAGATTAGTAATGACTTTGTTTAAGAAAGCTGTTCATATTACTCTGGCCATCTCTCTATCCAAAATACAGAAGATTTCTACCCGATTCTTCGTATTCTCAGTAGCATATGCAATTCACTGCTCCCTAACGTTATGCAACTTAAATTTTTTAGCTCGCTTGCAGTGCCCCAGAACTGTCTGTCTTTTGTATCGGTGTTTATCTTTGGAGCGCACTTCGTGACTCACTAATTTTGGTTAAAATCGGTAATAAATGTCGGCTCATCCGAGGCAGTAAGGGTGAAAAATAAAGGACCATTCAGCTAAAGCCCCCTTTCGGCGCATACCTGCTATGCATTCTAAAAGAACCATGAGGTCTGTGTTATCAGGTTGCCCAAGCCTAGACGGGAGCAGCTGAGCTGCAGAGGTTGGTTTCGAACCACGGATCTTCCGGTCACTAAGTTCGCGCTTTAAGTCCTGAGCTATCTCCAGCCACCCCATTTACTTAGCCTTCATTCAGATTATCGACAAGGTGTTGATCGATGTAGCTCCCAAATAGTTCTCCAACCACTGTCAGGAAACCTGTTAACAACGACTCCGGGCTTCTAATAAGTGCGCTCAGTACACTTGACAGGGAGTTATTCAAACCACGCGTTACCACTTATATCAGGCCGTGTAAGTAGTCCAGGTGCGGAGCTTCTGACTAAAGCGTGAGTAGAAGTTACTGGGATCTAGCACCCCTAATTACATAGAGCGCCCAGCGTCCCTGACGCCACACTACATGAAATCCCTAAATCTGATGGGAGATATCATGCTTGTACAGCAGACTGACAAAATCACTCCTGTCACTTACTACTCAAGTTGGTCAGCACATTTATAGGTCATGCACTTAAGCTTCACTACTAGCACAGCCGTCTGCATTGCCACCATTCTACTCACTTCTAGACTCCTAACAGCAAAACTTCCAACAATTGTAGCCCTTCCGAGACTACCTGCACTTAAGCAAAGATTGCACTTTCAACTCTGCGGGCTCGCCCCTAACATGGAAGTTCACAAGTGAGAGTTTTCCCCCTTATTTCAACTTCCACCCGAAACGGCTTCCCAACTTAGCAGGTGTACATCACCGTTCCGAATCCATGGGCCGCTGGCTTCCTACTCATTTACGGACCTGTGCATAAGTCCCGTGGAACCGTCCATAGCTAAATTCTTGCGACAACTTGGAGTCTGCGGCCGTAATGGAACCGCGCGCTTAAGAGCGGATACATGAATATGGCTTGGTAAACTGCAATATTAAACATCTAATTATCCTTCACTGCCTAGACAATCTACCACGTCATATGATTCGTTTGGAAGCATGGTTTGATGAGTAACGTACATCATAGTGTAAGCACGTTCCATTGGTAGATATCTCGGTGCGTCTGAAAAGGCGTTACCACACTTTTCTCGCTTGCTAATCATTTTCAACCATCGGCTGTTACGGGAGTGCCGCGGTTAACACATCAGAAAGCAGGGGTATCTACAAGCCGCTCCCCTGCAACACCGAAGCTTATAATCCATAGTAAACAACAAAAACAACTCACACGAACAAAATTCCGGACGAAATATCAGCCACTAAGGCCAGCGTGCGAAAATCGCAGAATGTTTTGTGGAGCGCGCGCTTTTCATGAGCTTCATTAAGTACTTGAAAACCTAATGAAATTGTCATGCTGCGCAAGGTTGCTTTTAAGGGCTCTTTGGATTTTTAAATTAGGGAATGTAATTGTGCTTGAACGTGCTATTCACGGAGAGCAGAAAACTCTGAACGAATGTGTGTTTTTTTCAATGAGCGGGGTATCTAATATTCATGGATTGATATACTTGATTCAGGTCTTTTCCTAAGCTTCTTGGGTCAGGTTTGTTCTTGTCGTTCATTGGCTCCCGTTCACCTAAAAAGGCACAGGCAAAGGGTTGGAGCACCTATCTTTAAGTTTTCCGCGTTGGACAGTAAGCTTGTCAGCTCGATGACCCACAAAGTGTATCGAATATGTCCTGGATGCAGTGTGCACAAATGTCGAACGTAAGTTATTACACACGCCAAAAATCTGGCGGCTGTGCGCCTGTTTGATTAGGCCGAAGTTGGGTGAATAGCTTCGATGTTACTGCATCCAAGTTAATGTCATACAAATTAACGGACCTAGAAGTGATGGGAAAATCTGGCTTACTTCCAATGAACGTCGATGGCTATATGTATGCCGGAACCAATTTCCCCCAAAATCCAAAGTTCGCAGTAAATAAATGTTCCAATAAATTATGTGCATATTTCAGAATATAGATTGTGACGACGAGAAGAAGAAGCACAATTTGTATGACTACACCAGTCCCCAAGGTCACGTAATACCTCTATGGGTTTACCGTGGGTACGGCAAGAATCTTTAGGCACCACGGTCGGCTTTTTCTCCAAATTATGATACTTTTCAGCTCACCTAGCAACTTACAGTTAAACTAATCCTTGTACATCATTCCAGAAGTTCTATTTCCATCAGTCCTCTGTGTCCGTTGTCTCTTACCACACCACATCTCTGCGCAAAGGAGTCCTTCTGATGGGACTCAGCATGGTTAGAGACCACCGTCTCAGTTGCCCATACGAACTGGACCAACGGCTACCCGTTGCTCGTGCTCACAACTGCTAACTCCCTTACCCACCAAACATTTACGCAAATACTCCCTCGCCCTGGCCTGACGCCTGCTGGTCGACTGGCGCTCAGTGCTAAAAACTAGAGGCAACTTTCTCCACCAATGCCGGCCTCTTACATCGCCATTTGAGTAAACCCCGTAGTCACTAAAGAGAAGCATACGTAAACTGGTTTGTCCTATGTCTCTTGTACTATAGTAGCATTATATTGACAACCGTAGCCAGTCCCTGGTTTCTAGGATACTCAGCACAAATCTACCCAAATCGTGCCTCATTCAGTCACACGCCACCAACACCCCAATCATTATAAACTTTAAGTTATTTTCCATTAATCCACTCCAGGCTATCTGATGCCTTCTCACACTCACCAGGTTTTACTGATCTCACCCTAATCCACCTTCTTCCCAAGCACCGATCTTCGGCAGTAGCTGCTTGGAACGCCACGTGAGTTCGCTATCCATCCCAACTGTTCCCCGCTTTACCTCCACATGGACCTTCAAGCTCAATCGAAATCTACCTGTGATCCTACACTAGCTATGTTCTATCTCTGTGACTAGCATAGAATCCCGCTCCCCGCAAAGCTGCACATCCCCGGTCCTATCATCACAACCATGACGTCCTTTACGGGACAACTCAGAAACCGATGTAGGCCAGTGCAATGATGGCACAACACTGCCGTACCCAGTCTGATGGCACATCCGCACCTATCCTCTCCATATTCATCACTGTCCCTTCTAGCCTTCCCGAAACCTTAGCTGCAAATACAACCAAATTGCTCACCTGGCTCAACCGCATCTCGGACGGTTTCGTTCAAATCCAATCAACCCCCTTCTGATTTCAACTTCTCGGTGCACCTTCTTCTACTTCTTCCTGGTTTACTACACTCGCATCTGGAACAGTCTCCCCGATCGGTTTCGAAAAATCGCACACCAACATACGTTTTCACAGTCTGCAGATAACTTCCTTACGTGTGAAGCCGCAGCCACCCTAATTGATACCCAACTATCCCCTGATCTCCTTTATGAACGGGATCAAGACCACCTCTGAGTTTGACGAAGGCATATTCTCATCACTGAATAAAAAAAAACAGATGGGATAGCCTGAAGACTATGTGATGCCCATGGCTTACATTGACGTACGGAGCTGTAGCTGCCTTCGTCATAATTGGGGTTTTACCGCACCAAAGCTACTTAGTCGACCAAACAAAACACACGCACCTAACTGTTTCTCCCAGGAGTGAACATATACAATGAGAAATATATGTAAACAGAGGTTCCTAACCCTCTGCTACCAGCATGCAAGACGGGTGCCCATGCACCACTTGTTAACTTGGAGCGGACAGCAGTGCTTCGGGGAATGGTGACTATTTCTCTCACACTTACTTCCTCTGCTAGGTTATCGTACTTCCAGACTGAAGTAATAAATACCAGATAAGCTAGCCCATCATCTCGGAAGTTCACCCACGTCAGTCGTTATACTTCTGATTTCCCCAACCACACTACCTCTCTGCGTGCTTATACCGGTTTGCACTAGATCTCTTGTACTTCATTATCATATGTTAGTAAAACCAACCCTTGCTTGGTTGCTAGTTGACTAAGTGCAAATCCATCCCTATCCCATCTCATATAATCACTCACTATCATCACCCCAAAAGCGGTAGATGTCAAGTCTTTCTCTCTCTTTCTCTCTCTATATATATTAATGCGCATTATCCCATTTGATGTCTCCTCAAACTCACCATGCTTTGCTAATCTCATCCCATTCCCTCGTCTTCCCAAGAGTTGAACTTCGGCAATATCAGGTATGGACGACCTGGTTGGCTGTTATCAACCCCACCTGGCCTATGAATCTACACCCATACGGATCCCCAACCGGACCGAAAAAACCTGCGATCTTATATTGGCTTCGTTCTACATTTGTTTCCTTGGCCAGCCTAAAAAATCCCGCTGCTCATAGAATTGTGCATCCCAGCCCAATGACCTTAAATGTGACGTCCGTTACGAGGCTGTCCGAAAACCGAAGTATGTCAGGCCAATGATGGCACGGCACTGCCATACCCAGTTTGATAGCACACCCGCAAATATCACCTTCCAATTCTCGACTGTACACTCCCGCCCACTCGTTCTATTAACTGCAAAAACGAATAAGCTCCCCACCTGGCCCCAGCTGCCTGCATGATCTGTTCATTCCAAACTGCTGAACCCGTCGTTCGAATTTCGGTGGATTTTCAGTCTGTGCTCCCAACAAAAAATCAATAATTTTCTATACAGCTCGCGTTCTGGCTCGTGTGTTGGCACCATCTCACTCTTCCAAGGAACTATTATGCCCGGCTCCACAACAGCGACACCAGTGAGTCTCTACAGTTTCACTGTACACCATGATCCTGAGGTTCCTGTTACCATTTATCCGCTTTGCTAATCCCTCCGCTTCATCATCCCCACTTACGCTTTTGTGACCCTGGCCATGAACCCAGCAGTCCAAGGCCACGAGGCTTCAGCGGTGGTTTTAGATTTAGTTCAGTCTGACTGGCCGGATGACGCCAACTCTGATGCTTCACCAGATTTGATGTTCTGGTTCCTCATTTTCCGCAGTTTACACGTTTCTTGTCATGTGTCAGGCATAAAGCCTCTTGTTTTGTCCTCCCTTGTTTTGTTTTTCCCGCCACTTCAAATCCTACCGATCTGATCTTGCTCGGTGTTCTCTCCAAAAAAGCCTAGTAACTGTGCCTCCCTGCCCATGCCGGTTTAGTGATGACCACGTCTGCATCAGATAATGCCCACCGCCTATGACGCTGTCCCTTTTCCCAACCCCCTCTACCTACAATCCCCGCCAGTCCGGCTTTTATTCGGACTGTAACCTTATGTGCATGCCTGACAGCATTCCACCCACAAGTTGGGAATAAACATTATTCATTTTCTCCTCCCCACAAAGTCCATGAGTTCTTTTACAGCTGGCACTCCATCCTGTGCGTCAACAATAACTTGCTCTCCATAAAAACTTTTACACCCTACCCCGTTACAACAATGACACCAGTGAGACTGTACGGGTCCACTCTGCACCGTGATCCTAACATTCAAGCTGCCATTTATCCGTAATGTGAATCCCCTATTCCATCATCACCACTTACGCTTCTCGTGACCCTGGCCATAAACCCAACTGCCCAAGGCAACGGAGCCTCAGCAATGGTATTCACTTCTAGTTCAAAATGGCAGGCCGTATCACTGAAACATTGTTACTTCTCCGGATTCGTCGTCTTGTTTCTTATTTTCCGAGATTTGCAGTTTTTATCACGTGCCAGGCAGTACCCTTGTTTCTTCCTTTACTTCGTTGAGTTGTTGCCCGCCATATTCAAATAGTAACGGTGTGCCATTGCTTAAGCTTGATATGTTCCCTAAAATATAGATGAAACTAATATCTGCGATTCTCCGCCCCCTAAGTCCACCACATTTAGACTGTGCCAGTCTATGCATGACCTTATCTGAGTCGGATAGTGCCCACAATTTTTTGTGTGACTGCCCCTCCTCCGCGCATTCCTGAGTACCCACAATTAACACCAGTTGCGTCTTTATTCTGACTGTACTATTATGATCATGCCTGACGGTATGCAACCCGCCAGCATGGAATTCACATTATTATTATTATTAGGTATCATTGACCATTAGTCACATGTAAAGCATGCGTATCAGCTAGGTTTTCATTGCTGTATTGTGCAATTTACGACAGCCCCTTTGGGCGCTTTCAACACAGAGTTGCAGGCTTCTCCCTCAGTTAGGGTGGGATTCAACGGTTGATATCATAATGAGCAGCTCACCAGGTACATCTCTAGAGCCGGCGACGGAAATCATGTTATGTTTCGTCATTTGCAATGGGGGACCCTGCTGCCAGTAAACAGGACATGAATAATTCCAGGAAAACCAGAAGCATAGACCTGCGGGCATAGGTCAACATCATGTGCAAGCATTACGTTCCTCAAACATTGCACGAGTTACCGAAATTAATTAATGTTTCTATTACAATGATTACTCGGAATAGCAATTTTCGAGGTACGAAGACACAGGATTAGGCATCCGTCTGGTCGAGCTGAAGATACAAGAAAAATTTTGTTAGATGAGTGACACACCCGCACATTTTGCGTTAGCCAGAACACTGTAGGCTCTATCAAGTTCCACAGACCATTACAGTTGCAGAACGATCTGCAAATTTCACCCGTTGTAAACGATTTACCTTTTATCACAAGTCGCGACATTTTGCCAATCATTAGACGCACATCCCGAAATTTCTCTGAAACCAGAGTTTGCGCCAAGGAGATACTACGTAGTTTTAGCATTTGACGGCATTTATTCGGTACCTTTAAATCTCCCCGGAGAGTCGCGGTTTTACTAAAAATTTGTTTGGGCGTACTGAAGGTCTACTTTGGGCGCGTAATTCATATCCCTAATGAATGCCAGGGCTCAGCGTGATGTCTCCGTGAAGACGGTGGGAAATCTTGTATGGAAGCCGGTTTCTCCAGGTGCTCTCTCTTGCATTGGAGTTCAAAATATTCTGAAATAGTACATGAACAATAATTATTTCTCCTTCGTCCTCGAAGATTCAAAATCGAGCTGTCATTCGCAATCTAAGTAAAAAAATCTCCCATCGTTGCAGCAGTCGTCCGGCGAGACAAAGTCAAGGAATTCATCGCATCTAGTAAGTTTGCTGGATTTTTATATGGTAGTCAGCACACGCTGTATTGGGTGCACGGCCAAGTTTGATTTTCGGTACACTGAGTCCTTGATAGTGCTATGGGAAGGCAGTACACTAGGGTGGGCGTTGCTTTGCATTTTTTACCCAAACTCAGCTGAGATGGGGACTGCTTTTTAAGAATGTGTGCATTAAAGGTGCATTGGTTAGATTATATGTTGCGCAAGCCGAACCATCGTTTGTCGGAAAGAGTGCTGTTTTCTCTGCCCTCATACGGTTTTTGGAACGGTTCAGTAACGCTCGTTCAGGACGTGGGTGAGATAGCCGTACGGTGATGCGAGTTAGACGCTGCAGTGAACAGTGGTATATCGACTGAGGGGCATGGATGGCTTTCTGATATTACCTGCCGCTCCAAGAGAGGTGATAACTAACCCTGAAAGCTGGGTGAGTCTAGAGGAATTGGTAGTTTGAAGCATGCAGGGATGAGTAATCGGAGAAAACTGTGAGGTGCATTGTCGTGAGGGCAAGGCGACTTCAGTATGGCGCATTACAGCCCAAGGAAAAACTTAGATGCCTTGCAAAATGAATTGCCTTAGGCGTCACACTGCGTGAATTTAGTCTCTGCTAACTTGCACATGAAACAGCAGTGGAGTGAATTACGTTTCAGTGTTCTAAAGGAGCATATTTGAAACCAATTACCGCCCACTCAATAGATATTCGCTACGGCTACATCCATGCGTACACGTTTGAATGCTCATTTGGTCCCCGAATCCGCCTTGTGTACGCCCCTCTTTAGGTTTAACTTCGCTGGGCCCAGCATCGGTGTACACATGGATCATCTATTATCGACACTGGGACTAGCTGAGCAAGAAGTAATTTTGTCTGTATAACGGTACGCCGTCTGTGCAATTTTACCGAATATATAAACCAGAATAAATAAAACGCATTTTTCATTTCAGAGTCACCATCGAGTGAAACCGGTGAAACGGAATGACTACCCATTACGGTTGTACCAGTCTATTCAATAAACAAAACATTTTGACAATGGTGGTTTTATGATTTTAAGACGCGGACATGGCGGAGCGGCAAAGCAAACGCTTATGATGACGCCTTGGACCATCGGATTAGGTGTTCATGCATAGTTGAGGCCTCATAACCAGCGCCGCACATAGACACGGGCCTAGCAGTTACGATAAGTAGCCAAGGTGGGTGACAGCGCGTGAAGTTATCATGATAAAGGGTAGTGGTTGGTCTTATTTTCGGCAATGTCGTTGGACTTTATAACGTATTCCGGACAATTCACGTCATGCTTTTCAACGGGAAAGATGTTTCTTCGGAATGTTAGTAATTCACAAGCATACACCTCAAAACGCCACATTATCCTGTGACTAGTTGTGCATAAATGAGAATTGGGATCATCCACAGATATGCATACTTGCAGCAGTACCGGCACTGCATCAAGTTATCTTTGACAATTACACTGAAAGCAAGGTGAGCTTCTCAAAAAGTTGTTATGCCGTTCGTTGAACAATTTCATCTAATGCGTTGCGTCTGAAACACGATATTCAACTAACCACATTTGTAGAATTTAAATTGAATATTCGTAGATGTTACCATCCATTTGTAGAACACCACGAAGCGGTAAAATATACTAAGCTTTTATTTCGTGCTTTGTATCGTAAACTGGTAAACAAATGCGATTCAGCGGTGGACGGTGACCTCGAAAGTTCGCTCACTTAAACAAATTGCGATGAGCAACATATCACTAAAGTTGCAACCGGATTAGGCTAACTCCCGTGAAATTCGCAGCTTCAAAAACCGCATAGTTTTGGCGAAATTCATTTCGGTTTACTTCTAGTGAGTGACCGATATTTTATTCCATTAGGCATTGTTTTCCGATTTGGGGCAATTGTTGGCCTTGAAGTATCAGTCACCTAAACAAACAAACCATACTGAGAATTTGCACAAAAACGCATTACGCATGAATTTTATTAACTATAAAGTGGTAACCCCCAAAACGTCGTAGTTTCCGGGACATCATTTTCAATCACCGGACACCGATCGGCGTCATGCGCACACTGAAGTGAATCATGGAAATTTACTGGCTTTCGTACCATTGCACTTCGTGCAAGAAATGATATCTCGCTTGGCCGCATCAGTCTAGCCTATTGGCTTACATGAGCTTCTATTCCTCATATTTTGCCCTTGATGCGGCACTGAATTAGTAGAAAGTCAAAGGGCCACGTAGAAGAATAGATCAATTCGCCCAGGAGTGTGGTCAGTATTTTTGTCCGCGCGGTGTTAATTTTCAAAACCATCTGGAGCATGGGTTTAACTTTCACTGGAGCAAATTAACATACTGATTTCAAATGCATACCATAACTACTAACAAAGTTGTTTAAGTCGTCAAATATCGACACCTGAAAATTTTACAGAAGCTCCCAGAGTTGTCAATCATTTTCGTGTCGATTTATTCGCCTCCCGGATTAGAACAGAGATGAGTCCTGTTATTGCGGTCAGTAGTTGCCAAAGTAGCGGGACCTCTTCGCGTTCAGCAGGTCCATATGCAGTACATGTCTGAGACCTTTCTCAAAGTTAGTAGGTTCAGTTATTACAGAAGGTTTGGATTGCAGAGTTACTTATAACTGAACTATTTTCCGACCCCCGTTTTGAAAGCTTTATTAACCCAAGCTTCGTCAAATATGGGATTGCATTTCGTAAAAGGCGGGATGATTGGGGGAGAAAAGTATATACGTATTTACCTTCAACGTCTACGATTCTTTCGACAAGCAGTATGGTAATCTTTTTTGTGCACATTTCTAAGGCATTCCCTCTTCCGGCGAAATCATTCTTAGTGACTTCCGGGATACCCAGACCCGCGATGCTATCGGTAGTTCACCGCATAGACTTCTATGCTGTGCACAACTGAGCGCATTCGGGTGTGCGTGATTCGTTCAGAGAGCTCACGAATGTTTTTTGGGAGGGACCGAGTACCAAAATCCTACAATGGGCTAAAAGTTGTCCTCGGTACCACAGCATCAATGTGTGCTGGCACACAAACATACTGGTGGCCTCGATTGAAATCCTTGATGCGCGCTTCTAGCATGCGGCCGTTGACTTAGTTTAAGACTACCGCAACCCCAGCGCAACAGCTAATTGTGACACCTAATGCCTCTCTTGCGCGATGGTTGCGTGCGGCTCAACCACTCACCAGCAGTACAGCTACAACAGCCACAAAATTCCTTGATTGCATAGCGCCAGCGCCCCGCCATTGCCGCAGCAGATCAATGAGTGCGCTTTCATGAAGCTTGTCAGTATCTCGTGGCCGCCTCAGTGGCTCACCTTAGACGCACAGCTGCCTGCAACCTGGCGGCTAGTGGGTTGTGGTGAGTTTCTGCCAACGGTCAAAGGCACCCTTCCGCACCCATGAGAAGCTACCTTGGATGCTTGTACCCCTGCTGATCTTGGCTATTACCCCTAGTACCGAGAAGCCGGATCAATGCACCAACCGAAGAACACTGATTTTCGGACGTACTGCCCCCTTTTAGGTAAACTGCTGCATGGAAGTTAAGCTCCGCCTTCAGTTTCGACCGTTATATAGAACTAATTCTTCCTGACACGCATCTGTTTAGTCTGTGTATTACGCCCACGGAACCCACTGCCATATTTCCGCACGGAGTGATCGACGCGTGAGTTCTTTCCCACAAGGAACATCTACGTACGTATATCCAGTCCAAATAGATAGGCATCAAAATATAGAGGACGGGAATTGAGAACACATCATTTCAGCCACATACCTGCTCCTCACGGATGTAACCCTCTATATGTAGATACCGAACTTGAAGGTAGCGATTCGGGGGACACGAGTACTCTCGCACTGGGGTTTATAACAGATTCGAGCCATTGTGAAAGAAATATCTTCCATGACTTACGGAAGCATCTGAATTTGAATATATTAAGATCATTTTGTTGAGGAAGGTAGGGTTACTGCGTTCATTTACGTGTGTGCCTATAAATCGCGATTCCAGAATTAATCAGGGATTAATAGATGAATACGCAGGGACAAGATGATCAATAAACTTTCCTGGTCGCTTTCCTTTCTGGTGTCTAGCGGACACCTGTTTGCCAGGAGAACGCAAGTAAAGAAAGGTTTGGCTTTGGGAGCTGACCTTGCCAGCTAAGGGCGTTGCCAAGCGCAAAAGAAAAGCACCAGCAACTTGAAGCAAGGAGAACTGCCTCCAAAGCATTCGTGGCCTTGAGTTTGAAGAGCTTCTAATAATGTCACCACAGTCTGTCCGTTTGGTCAGCGGTAATAAAATGTCGAAAAGTGGTTGCTCTCAGGGAGCGATAGCATAGAGGAAAGAGATCAAATATATCCAGGTGTGTTATTAACCAAGGCGGGCAACCAACTTCGCAAAAGCACGCTGGACATGCTTGGTTAATGTGTCACGTGAGGAACATTTGTTGTCAACTGCCTTTGCACAACTGTTAAAAATGATCCATTTGTGTTCTTCGTTTTTCTCCTGTTGTTAATTTAATAACCTTCTTCAACGAATGATGGCTGTTTGTATTACTTGGTTAAGTGACAGTTTTGGCCGTTTGCTTTTCGCTGTTAGTCTTCCTGTCTCACTTGGGTCAATGTTGAACCATTGCGAATCCTTCTTTATCGCCAGATGTAAATCATTTAGATCTTATATTCGAATGAAAAATTCTTTGCCAGCAGACATCGATATCTTGCTGCATTTTTCTGCATTACCTGTGCCAATCGCTACAGCTGAGATACCCTTGCAATTGTTGTAACTGAAGCTTCATTTGACAGTATTGTAGAATTTCCTGGTTTTACTTACCATGTAGGCTATGAATAACTGACTGAAGGTTTGATCAACAAACTGAAGGTTGGGTCTTCCCTGAATCATGTTTAGCATACTAAGTAAACGGTATGACATAGGTTCCATGAAGTGTCCGGAGGTCATTTGAACATCATGCAGAACAGCACTTTGATTCATAATGTACTGCTCATAAGGTTGCTGAAAATTCTTCGATAGCCCACGACCGGTTTTGCCCTTGTTGTGGCTCATCAGGTAGGCACAGTCCCCTCAAAAAACCAAATTTGTTTGCAAATGAGTGTATTTCGCTTGTTCCGTGCAATTTGGTTTCAAGTAGAACATAAGGTTGATGGAAACTCGGGGACTGCGCCTACCTGATGAGCCCCAAGAAGGGCGAAACCGGTCGTGGGCTGTCGAAGAATTTTCAGCAACCTTATGAGCAGTAGAGTACGAATATACATGTATCGCGATATCTCGAATATCGTAGCAACTGAAACACGAGGCGGCCTGGTGCAGCACATTCAGTTGCCTGGAAACATCACAAACGAGAGATTCAGCTGGATTCCAGGTGAGCCTCTCGAAAAACCAAATTTGTTTGCAAATGAGTGTATTTCGCTAGCACTTTGATTCATTCGAAAATCAACCAGCTCTTTTGAAACCGATGTTTCGTTACGAAGTGTAAATGGTCCACTAGAAGATGGCTAGATATCCAGGTTCATGTTTGTGTCTAGTGTTGCACTAATTTCTGGCCCTTTTTTTGTGTGTGCGACGAAGCTTTCGTCAGTTTGCCTTCAAAAGACATGGTCACACACAATAATTTAGGGGAACTCTGCTCTGCTGCGTTGATAGTCTCCTGAAATGCCAGAACCGTAAGACTTTGATTATTCGTGCAAAGATGACTTGAGTTTGTATTGGGATAGCTGTTAACGCCAAGCATAAAAGGGGCCTCTTGATGTACTTTAATAAGAATTGGTGAGCAAATGTCAGTTAACCCTGCTTTCGCTTGGAGTTCCTGAAAGAGGCTTTCATCCGGTGTGGAATATCCTCCTGTATCCTCCTAGATCCTGCAATTGCGGAGCAGTAGGATCTGTGAAACCTAATCAGCTATCTTTGGACGAACAAAAAATGTTTTTTGATGTAGCTCCTTTGTACCTGGCCTTTTGAGGCGCTTTTAGCGACGAACATGTCTGTCGCGCAACAGCGTTTGCGATTTAATCTGTGTTGGATAGGAGATATCAATTTCCTGGCAATGAAGTACCTTATAATGATTCGCAATAATGCACACTCTGTCGTCTTGACCGGCATGCTATTGTAGTTAATCGGCCTATAGACTCCTGGAGATAAACAGGCCCTGGTTGTGCAAACTGAGTAGCGATCTCTCCCTTTTAGAGAGCAGAAAAGCTGTATTTGTCGTATAACCGTTAAAGTGAATGATGTTACCTTCAGCACCTCCTGGAATCCATGTCTATCTCCAACTCACTGGGAGGATTTGTCATGCACCAAATGTCACAAAAGTCCTCTCGTAACCAACACTCTTGTTTAGGGCATTTGCATCCACACCTCAGAAACTTTGGAAGTGAGGTAGCTGGGGCGCGACATAGATCTGCTTAGTATACTCGGTGGTTTGGCCACCGGTACTGGGTCCTTCGTGGGTTTCCTGTTTTTCCCACTAAAAGAAAAAGCAGCAAACCCATTACTTTAGCAATGCTCACTTTAGTTAACTAGTGCGTGTTTGTCCGTGAGAAGTTCTGTAACGTTGACTTGATTTTGTGACTTTAGTTGGCAAATATTCGGCTCAAAATAAAATACCAGCAACTCCCTATATTTCCTGAAGTGATTTATGGAATAACAATCTGCGGTCTGTTTCCAAAAGCTGATGAATTTTCCATGATAACCCTTCGTTAGTTTGGATGAGTGCAGATCTTCTGGGACAAGAAATGTGTTGGCTTTCAGAAGTTCTTGGATACCGTATCTGTAGTTTTCCTCAGTATTGTTGATTTCTATTCAATCTGGCCCAAAAATACACTCGTCCCTAAAGTTTGCACGGCAAGAGTCACGAATGCACCTTTTCGGTTCAAGGTTTACGACCCAGTGGCCGGGAGTCAAACTTCAGTAGCCCAGATCATCAGTCGATCTGCGGAACTACTGACGTAATTGCTTGGCCCGATGGGGATGGGCTTTGGTTTGAAGGAAGCTTGGTAATGCGCCAAAGTGCTGCGCTGCATAGCTTGATTCATTGCCGGTAGTCATTATGCGATGAAAGTCCTGGAGCAAGCAAACTCATTTATCAGTAAGAGATGCGTTAATGGTTGAATTATTTTGTCCCAGGGTTGTCATGAAAAACAAATAATCAATCCAAAAGACAGCGATAAATGAAGTTCAGACCAAGAGGGCTCGTCCTGTGCAGTAGGATCTTCATCCGTAGTGTACTTCACAGCTGTCCAAAGGTGGTGTCATAAAACACAACACGAGTGCTTAGGGTTTCTTGGAAGTGTAAAGCAACGTCACCTGCTCTTTTCAGTTTTGGGCCGACCCGTAAAATGGAATGGCCGTCAACAAAGGTCTCACCGTCAGAGACACCTGCGTTGCAAAAGACTGCATCAAGCTTGCTCATGTATGGTTACTCGTCACCAGCCGATCGCCGAATGCCAAACGGTTTTTTGGGAGAATCAACGAAACTCGTGAACAAGCACTTCAGCATTGTTTCCGCTGAATACAGGGGCGGAAAGAGAATATATCGAGGCAGTAGATTGGCAAAAGACCTGGTTGACGCAATGTTTTCTTGTTTTAGTGACCTCAAGGCCTTTTCCCTTATGAGGTGCCGTCTGTTTGCCAGAAATCCAGTTTGTTCCCTGGTGAATGAAGATTTTAGTGGAAAGTACTATGATCGGAGCCTGCAGTTCTTTCCTTGCTCGGAACTTGGCAATGCCGCCGTCCTGGTTGATTTTTTAAAGATTCGTGTTTGGTTCCTGTGAGTTTTCGAAAGACCGTTGCGTCAAATTATCGCACTGGTCTTAGTGGTCACCTCAGAAGACCCCTGCTGCTGACTGTCGAACGTGTGGGTCGGTTATCAACCCTGCGATTCGGAGGCGTTTATTTAGATTTTGTTTCTGCTTTCCTGCATTGACACTGGCCTCGTTCGCATTCAGCTTGGCTAGCTCGGTGACAAATTATGGCCTCCGCCTTCGTGTTCAAGAGTAGTGATTGCACGTACAACTGAACTTACCACTTTCATGAAGTTAGAGCTAGAAGCCAGCATACCAGCACTCTCAAGAGAGGTTCTCCGATCATCATTCTTGATGCTGCTGCCTCGGATGCAGGCTAATTAGCTGCTTTCATATGGAATACCTGGCCGGTGATTTTAGTTTTGCCTGATGGACTCTCTCGTCCAGGCCGGTGGTGGTCCAATTTTTAAGTAAATTGCTCTGTGTGTTCCCGCACAACACTCAAAAACCACTCCGGAAGGCTTGATAATGGAACGGATTTTACCGGTTTGCACTACTCCTCCTTTAAGTGAATGGTGAAGCAACTTTTTCATACCTATTTTGTATGACACTTGTCAAGCGTACCCCATTGATGGAGGTGTCATTTTTCAAAGTAAATGGATCTATCACGGTTGGTTTGATACTGTGTTCTGGAGTAATGACCGGTTCATCCACCGTACCCAAAGAAGAAAACGGCCGTAGCTGCTGTCGCGCCACCCAAAATGTGGGACGATTTTTTAATTGCTGATGCTTGACTTACCTCCAACTTTCCACCTGGTGACGGTGCGAGTCAGGTTTTGCGTCTCAAGAGGGTAACCCGGCAGTCTAAAATTCATCCCAAGAGCTTTCTGAACTAGTGATGATTGTCCCAGGTTTCCTGCTGACCAAGCAAGACCACCATCCCCTTTCTACCGCGGAAGTATCGTTTGATTTCAAGTGGGGTCAAAGGAAAGCCAGAGTCAATCGAGGTTGTGAAAACTCTGTTCTTCAAATGTTCAAGGTTACAGGTCTGGCTTACGGAAGACGGATCCATCTAATGAGTACGTCGTCAGTATTCCCGTGGAAGCCTTTATTATCGCGAATGTGCATGCCATTCAGGTTGGGGATATCAGTTCTATGGATCTCAGAAGAAACGGTCAAATACATGAAACATCTTCCCCTAAGACATTGCCTAGTTTATTTTATTTTATTTTTTAGAGATTCACTCCTCCTTTTAACCTGTAGATGAGCAGCAGCACTTGCCTCCCAGCGTTGAGAATAGGCTTCAAAAAAGCGAGATGTAGATCCATAATTGCTCCACCAAAGAGACCCCCGCTAAACTAAAATGCGATGTACCTATCCCATGCGACAGCTACAAGACGGAAGCGGTGGATCCAATACGCTCGCAGCAAACGATGACGCGATTGGCTCGTTTAGGCTCGCAGTGACAACGAAAAGCTTGCTGATATCTAAAAACTTTCATCCCGTGGAACCCTACCGTACGGTTTAGAAAATACTGGTACATATCTGGTACGTATGAGAAATCGATACTACTCATGGTATGGCAAACAACAGTGGGAATTTTATTACACAGCTACTTGACTAGATCAGGACATTCGATACCCCGGTGCACTGGACAAACTGGCAGGTTCGCTGTGTCATCTTCGATATCCTAGGTGTACTTACTTGTTACAAGTAGTGTGAAATTTATCAGTTGATACTACTTTGAGGGGCGACATCCGCTCTTTCCCTTTTGGTCGAGTGGTCGTTGTCTTCGTTGTCCTTCACCCAGCAAGGACTGAATTATGTAGGTCGCCACCGAACAAGGATCGACATCGACATCAAATGATAAGTTGTCACTCAGTTAACCTTATTTCTCATTTTCCCACGAAACATACGGAATGCGATCCAAAACTTCGACAAAATGAACAGAGACGCAGAGGTTCGAGTTCAGTTTTGGTTATTGGTACTTCTGGCACATTAGGGTGTGACTTTTCGCATATTTCAACACTTGGTTGCAAACAGAAAGTAATAGTTTACCCCTTAAATACATACCATCAGGTCCCATGTAGTGAGACTGGAATGAAATTGTTTGGCACTCGTATAAAATTCCACGAATGTCCCATTTTTGCCTTCTGTTCATTCCCGTGGAGGGTATTGAAGATAGATTGTTGCATTGCTTCCTGTTTGTCTCCCAGATATACCATTTCTAATCTCGCAAAAATGTTTTCAGGAATAAAGCAACATTTCGATTCACAGGATAAAAACGGCAACTTCTGGGCCTCTGTGTAGCTATCCCAGGCTTTTACCAAAAGGTGAGCTACTGCGATAACGTGCTGAATTCATTTACCTGTAAGCGAAACTCTATTTATGACTGTCAGCAGCGTCCAGCGTTTGTTATCCACCTGTATTCAAATGTGTATCTTCCATCGAATGCACGAGATGCGCAAAGATTTATTGTGCAAAAATCTGTTGTGCTATAAATGCAAGCACAAATTGTTGTTGTTGGCGTACATGAGAGCTTCTCTTTTATAGTACAGTTGTTGGAAGCAAACCACCTTTCTTTCTCTGTATGCATGTTTATATATATATATATATATATATGCATATATAATATACCTCTTAAATGCGCTTTTTCTGGCAGCCTTTCTCTGAATGAACCTGACAATATCTGTCACCTTGTGGATTTCGACACCCTGGCACTGAGCCGAATACGGAGTGCGACTGCATCCTTCTACAGCAAGGGTACAAATCAAACATCACCGTGCATTCTGTCCATGTTTTTCTGACGAAATATGGTATAAAACCACAAAGCAAATGAACGGCTGAACGCACAATAAGGAATCCAGGAATATGCGAACTACATTGATTTGAAATTTTATTTGGTTTCGGAGTCAAACTCAGCTAAACCCCAGTTGAATCTCGGTCATGATATTCAGCTGTAATCCAGTTGGGTTTTCCGGTTAAGCCGAACTTTCAGTGAGGATATCATCCGGTAAATGAAGCCAAGTACATTGAAAAGCCGAGAAGCACTGTACAACTGTTTCGTACTTATTTGGAATCATTGGCAGTGTGTATCTCATGAAACCTCACAGAGTTTCCAATCCACAACCTCTCCGTTAGTAGTTTGTACACTTTACATTTATCCTGTCTGAGCGTAAGTTAAGCGAATTACTAATCAGCCGATCGTGGCCGAACGGTTAGGCATTCCAGCACAGCGTTTCTTAGCTCTTCAGCATAGATTGGCTTTAACTGCAAGATAGAATCTCTATCAAAAATTATCAGATTTTTTTCAAACTACCGATAAGAGTAAGTTTGTTGGCAAATGAGTGTAGTTCACGATTTGCCAACAACTTAGGTTCAAGTGAAACATAGAATCTCCGGGACTGTGCCTACCCGATGAGTCCCAAAAAAGGTGAAACCGGTCGTAATCTATAGACGAGTTTTCAGCAACCTTAGGAACAGTGTCCTCCGTCAAGAAGAGTTAAGCAAGGACGTCTGTTCTTGAAAATGTTTTCCTCGTTCATCGAGTTCTGCCCTTGTTTCTCATATAAGCGCACACCAGGACAGTCCCAAACACTTTGAATATGAGTTATTTGTTTACCCTGAGACTTCGCTGGCTTAAGCAGATACCCCACACCAAGAAAACTGACGAGCTCACTGAGACTTAGCTTCCCCTTCTCAATGGTGTGGACCTCAAAAGCCGCTCACTGTTGAAAAATCTCTTTCGTTCTTCATAAAAATAGTTGTTTTCCGGTTATTGGCTTTGGTACTGACGAGAAGACACTGAATGTTCGCATCCATCAGCCTGCATGGTTAGACCACATTTTAGTACTCATACTCCTGTTTTAAATATATCAAACCATTTGCTTTGATTTATTAACCAAGTGAAAGCCTTTTGTGACCCTCTAACGCCAGACGCCTTACGCTTTTAAACTACAGGGCTGGCGGCATTGCAATCAATGCCCATCATTGCTTCAATCAAATAAGAAAATGTTTCGGCCAATAGGTGTCACATGATGCTGCGCAGCTGAACTTTACATTTGAGAACATATCGTAACAAAGCATCTAACAGCTACAATATAGAGCAAAACTTATCCGACTGCGTTGCCAAGCATGAGAATTCTATTTATTGGTTCTTGAAGCAAAGGCACAAACGGAGCCCACAAATCTAGATGACCTGACCAACTCCACTGTTGAATCAAGCCTTTGGAGCTTGGGTGGGTTAGCCAAACACCTGTCGTCTCAAACGATGCCTTGCAAAGAGGTCTTCCTTTTAGGTTGAATTCCACGAGCACTCGTAGGCCAGAACATGCGTAGATGTAATATCTACGATAGATACAGTCGGTGCACTCTATTCTCATCGACTCAGTTCAGCGGCAGTTCCAAAGCTTGCACACAGATGGAGTAATCCGGCTTTTGCGCATGAAAGTGCGAGTGGCTACAATTAGGTTAACTCTGTATTGTTGTACGTTTCAGTGCCTTTAATTTCAGAGCAGAAGCTATCGGGTGTGATGTGGTCGCAGCACGCTCTCACTGAGATGTTGAAATAAGGTGAAAGTCTGGGCGTTTGTCCAATTCCCTGTAGAAACGTGCAACTGGCTCTCACGGGCGTTCGAACGGTGGAAGTCCTGTAGGCATTTTTGATGAAGAGTGTTTTTAGTGGTTGTACAATGTTTCGCTAAAATAGTCCTTTAGACTGGGGGAAATAACAGCGCAATCACATGCGCATGCTAGTTCATCACATTCTATTAAACGCCACACTATGCTGGCATTCCCAGATTAGGCCAGGACACGAAACCAGGCAACACGAAACGAATAAGTCTCCAGAGAGAAAAAAAGAGAGAGAAAGAGAGAAAAAAGGATAAAAGTTGATTTAAAGTTGTGTGTCGCACAAGAATAGATGCCCTATAATTATGGAAATCTTAACTGTAGCAAAACCCTCAAATGCCACTTGGAATCTCGTGTTTTGAAAATCTACCATCCCCATCAGAACTCTCATGCAGTTGTCGCCGTGACCAAACGGGTACATTATCTCAGTAGCTAATGTGAAGCTACTACACACACAGTGGTGCATGGAACAAGGAACTGATGAATTCGTTTTATCATTTGGATTTTAGGCAATGTGCAATATGCCAGTAGCTGCCGTCTACAGAAAACCAAAATATTCAGACCGTGCGCCCAACTTCCACATATCGCTTCAGTATCGAATTATTTTCGGGAAGGGTGAAAAGGACCTGTTCAATAAACGAGGACTGTATGAAAGTGTAGCTTTGGCCCACTCATGTTCCGTATTAGAATGGATATCTCAAGTGGTTTCTCAAACGCAAAACGAGTGTAGCTGTTCCCAGTAGAAAGAAAGATGTTTTATTACAACACCAGTCGTTCGTTCGCATAGGAACGTCGAAGTCGTCTAGAGGGCACTCCAAACCATAGCATTCATTTGAGCTCTGCATTGCGAAACATTATAAAATTGGGGACCAGAAAACGACTATTCTGACAAAAAACACCTGACTGTTTGTGATCCGATGTGCGAAGTATTCAGTGTTCTTTCGAAACTAAACATTGAGAGAGCTTAAGTACATAACTGGAAATATGAACGGCAAGCTGAGTCAGCTCTACAGAACGCTGAGCAACCCGAAAATGAGAGGAGAGTCCCAGAAATAAAGGGCAATTGCATGTACTTTTAGAATCCCCGTGTGCGTTGATGCAGTTTGAATTCAAAGCAGCAGTACTCTATTGCCAATCTCTCTGCGATAACTATTGTGCTCAAACCACAAAAAGCAATGGCAAAGAACACAAGTTGCTAATTTGGCTAGCGCTAACAATCACAGTAGCTCACCGAAAAACGAAAACGGGACAGAACATCGCTGACTTTAATCTCTGCTTTGCTTTATTCAACTATTTTTGTAACGAGGAGACTAATTGCCGTTTGTTGCGACCGGTCAAAGAGGAAAGCGATGAGTCCTTCTAAACTTGGGCGGAATTCCCACGTAGGTAGCAATCGACGTTAACGCTTTCGATGTGTGCCGTTTCCGTTCGTCAGGTACGACTACGAATGTGATGTGTTTGTCACTGACTGCTGGTGCTCAGTGGAACATCAGAAAACGGTTAAGCTGCTGCTGCTGCCCACGAAGTTTCCCATCCACTGGGCTGCAGTAAGGGACCTCGCCACGGCAGGACTACCAAACCTGTATTTGCTCGACTCCGGCATTTCTCTGTAGATACTCTAGGTCATGTTACTTCCATCGGGATGGGCTGGTTTACCTGGAGCCGAAAGCGTCCGACTGCCCGTCTGTGGTGGCACGTTCACTTGACTACGACCCTATCAAGGTGTGGTGTTACTCACCGCGGACTAGCCAGCACTAGCACTGTAGGCATTACTGGAAAACTCATGCTTATTCGCTTTTTGTCTGTACATCCTTGATAAAAGATGCATTTCTTTAACATGCAAACTAAACCCGTGTTTTACTCATAGGCCCACACACAAACCAACTCCAGGCTTACGGGCTGTAAGATATCCCCATAAGATCGACATTGGGCGGATTCACAGGTTCGTAACAGGTTTTCTCATTCCAACACAGCAAATCGGTTGCACACATGACTTGTTGTATGTTTCTGCATGCATGTTTCACTGTATGTTTCGAAACGTTGCCCAGCAGTAAATCTACCTATTGTCTTCCAAGGCTTTCCGGAACGGACATATATTCAGCTTTTCGGTCGACTAGCGATAAATTATCTGGGTGGCCGATCTAAGGGTGGTTTGGAAGTCCACCGACCCAGAATATGCATCTCCATCAAGCACTAAAGCGAAAGATCCCGATATGCATCGGTTCATATAAAAGACGACTGTGTGTATCACTATTAGTGGTAAGAAAAAATGCGCTCAACCAGCAATAGGTGGAATGCAAAACGATGCGCTCACACATTGCTCTCTAATGGAATCTACATGGAAAAATTAAGAATCAGCTACTCTTTGTTGGAGAAATGCTTCCAATCCTGGGGTCGTTTTGGGTAAAAAAAATCACTCACCTATAAGTACTTGTGAGTATTAAATTGCCACAGGAACCGTCGGAGACCAGATCGATAGTTTTTAGGCAGAGTTGTTTGGTAAGCTGGCATTTATCTGATTACTCTTGAGACAGTTCAACTTCAACTGATGAATTAAACCGAGTGGTTGAAAAGCCATCCTTCTCATTTCACCAATGAAACGATAACTTCACTTTAAAAGGCTCAGAACACTATTTAAACTGCCTTCAGCAAGACACAAACATTCAGTTGGGAACTGATGAACTTAGGCGAACATGTGATAAGTGGTGACACGTTTTTTCGATATTTAAAATACAATCCTGGAAACAGAAATTTTGGCTTTCCCGTGATTTAACGTGAACCGTTCATAACGCCGGAACAAGAACACTGACACGGAAATGCAGATACGGTTGAGTGACATGTTAAAAAAACTTCATGTTTATTGAAACCTAACTTCCGTAACCGAATGATTTAATTTAAGAAAAAAGTGTGAATCCAAAAAGACGAAACTGTTTCCTTGGGCCTGGTTTGTTCTAGAGTTGCGAGCTTCAAAATGAAGTTGCAAGAATCAGTTTCCAAATTCAAACAGGGAATCTAAACAGCGTTTCTTGTTTACATTTCCTTGGGGAACGAACGAATACATCCCCTGTCTATCCCCTTTATCAGGTATCTGATCCTTGGCAAGAATCAAGTAAGCTTTCATATCCAAATATACCATGTTTTATTCATAGCAGTTTAATGTAGCAAGATTTATTACTATTATCAAAATTTGGAAAAGACTATAATTCCTCACACTGACTAGGTTGTTCAGCGCCTGAAATTTCCGATGGTCTAAGCTTTTGAAATATATCCAACAGCTTGTAATATCTTCACACAAGTCTAAAAGTTGTTGGATGTTTCATACTGTAAACCTCAGCGTCTGTGCCCTTTAAATGGGCATTTTAAAGGTTTATTCCGGGGAAGTTTTACCACAGTATAGTTTTAGGGAGCAATTTAATGTGGTCCCTTCCGAGAGTGGCCCCTTCTGATGGTGACTTATCCATAGAGGAACAGGTCGACTTCACATGGATAGGTCCCGAATAGGACAGTAGACTGCAGATGTTAAGCAGGCGAAGTAAATACATACAGACAGTATTTATGCACTAGCCTTAGAAGTTCTTTCGGCATGCAAAGGTTGTACACATACTGATTCTTAGTCTTCATTAAATTTGGCTTATTCCTCAATCCGACGAAATTCAGCAGCGTACTTCATCCGCCTAGAGAATGGCTCATGGGGCACCGAGATTCGTGTTTATTGCAAACTACTCATGAGTAGTATTTAATCGGTCGAATTTCCTGGGATTCGATCGGTGCGTTAGGTTCAGACGTGCAAACGCTCAACCGAATACCAACATTGAACTTTTGATAGTACGAAAATATTCGTCAGCGGTTGCTAGCCGATCTTCCTCGCCAGTCGACTGGTTTGTGATGCCCGGTCTTTTGAATCACTATGCGATCAAATCTTCACAGGTTAACGGCTGTTGGTGACTAATGACAGCCGGGTTTTTGATACCCTTGCGGTGAATTTCCGAACTTGTCACAAACCATTCAAAAATACCACTAGATCCAATATTTCACGTCAGAAGTGGAGTCTCGTCCGCTATGCGGAATACTCCAGGCTTTTACATCAAAAGTTTCAACACATTTGACGCACAGTTGATGGGTTCTTCCAAATTCACAATTGTACAGAGTAATATATATATATATATATATATATATATATATATACAGAGAGAGAGAGAAATGACACACTATTCACAAGGTTCCTGGGAACCCTTCGACAGCCCACTGCCGGTATAGACATAACACAGCACTCATAAGGCCTACACAGCTTATTACGATGTCTGGAATATCGTACCGAATAAAGCATGAAGCGGCCCGATTCAACACAGTCAGCTGAATAATAACATCATAAACGGGAGATTCAGCCAGGTCTCATGTGAGATTCCCTGGAAAACCAAATTAGTATGCCAATGAGTGTGTTTGTATCGAGAAATAGTTTGGATATTGCAATTTTTATTAATGCCTGACCATTAGCTTTAGGGCCATGACAGCGTCCATGTTTTTCAGTGTGAATAGGTTAGCCAACTAGCTGTCGATTCCAACTGTGGCCCTCCTGTGACTTCAGTGTGGTTCGGTAAGATCACTCATAATGCACACAACTGAACACACTGTGTGACACAAGGTACCTGATTTAACCTATCGGTCCTCCGAAAACTGGAATTTTTTCCTAGACATCTGAACTACTTTCCCATTGTCCAGTTTCTTGCGCTCAGCGTGTAAAAATGCAAAATTTTCTGTGAATTTTCGCTACTTGGTGATGCTATTCTCTAGAGTTTGCATGGTTACTATCCACATACATTTTTGCAAACAATATGAGACAACTTAGAAACGTAAAACAAGCAAATTTTACGGCATTGCACGATAGACGGAGTGCTATAAACCTTGATTTATCTGATGCGTTGCGTAAAACCAAATGGAATTCTTTCCTTTTGCTCTTCAAGCAACCTATCTTGGTACCTCTGGACCTTCGCATCATTATTTTAGTAACTAATAAACCGATCTATATGTGATATTATGCTTGGCGTTTTCGTTTTTTGTAGATTACGCAGCCAGTTTTGTAGGACATAGCTCTCTCTGAACAGTTGGCTGGTTGTGTGTAGTTTCTGCAACCGTACACTGACAATTCGCGGTCTGCGACAGAACAGCGCAACCTTCCCAGCGGCGATTCATCCACCGGAACCCAAGGATAACCTTGCAATCCGCTGTCGTACCAACCAGACTGGCCGATCAATCAGCAATTGCACTGTAGGTGATACCAAAGAATGGGCAGTTGCATGTTCTGCTGGGGCGATACCCTCATGTTTTGCCCTGATTACTTGCTACTTTCAGGATTCAACACGAAGGTTTTGATAGTAAACGTATATTTCTTTCAACTCTATAGCCAGCACATTCTGCAGAAACTACACTTTTAATGAGGTTTCATTAGTCCTCATTTACAGGGAAATTTCATCTTGAAGAAAGAAACAGTATTCTAAAGAACCAACTAGGGGATTTATCCACATAAACGCTTAACAGAATTTTGATCTCTCTTTATAGGATAAATCTCCATTATTCGAAGGGGAAACAACTTACTGTCGAATAGCAAATTCCGGACGGAAAAAACTACAGTTCCATCTGTGACCTCACTTCACTAAGCTCATTTAGTAAACCCAGGAAGAAAACATTTCGCTAGTGTAAAAACAGTTTAAGGCAAAGGTGATAGTCATCTTATGGTGGGAGTCATTTTACACACACTGGACCGGTTGTTTAAATCGCTATGAATCAGTGGCGTAATCTCCAGGTTAAATTCTACGCAACAATTTTTGACGGGGATGCTTTGGTCCACGTGTCTTACCGAGACAGGACATGGCGATTAAAAGGTTGCACACGCAGCCGTCGTTACATAAGGTGCTCAGTTGAAACACGAAAGCCCGTGTAAAAGATTAAGGTTTTCTCGGCGAGGTACACCACTTGTAAGCATGCAGAAAAACCTTCGGCAGCCCTTCTTTGCCCTTCTTTGGTCTCGTCAGGTAGGCGTAGTCCTTGAGTTTCTATTACACCCATGTGTTGCTTGAAGACCAGATTGCACGGAACATGCGAATTAAACTCACGTGGAAAGTACATTTCTGTTATTGAAAGACTCAGCTGAATGTAATATCTGTTTTTCTTTAGTGATACCGCTAAAATGAACGCGCCGCACAGAGACCGTGTCATATTTCAGTTGGTTGATATCCGAGATGCCGCTGTACATCTTCTTGGTGGTGTACACCACTCATTAGACTGCTAATAATAGGGTCGTGAGCATACGCTACAGGTTTACCGACAAGTTTACTGGCAACCTTTTTGTGATGTGGTAGGATGCACAGACCACGGTGAACGCCCACTCTGCAGGTATGAAATAAGTTAAGTCCAACTCCAAAACATAGTAAGAAGCTGACTGAATTCGTCATTTTTCCTGTGCTCAAAGTCTGTCTAATGTCATTCTCCATAAGTTTCTCCTTATAGGAAACGGAAATGCTTTGCGCGTTAACTAAATAAAGGTATTTATGACAAGTGTGCATATATTTCGAAGATTCCCTCAGCTAATCTACTAACCAGTACCTCTGAATCACTTGCAAAAGCCGGCTGGCTGCAACTGATTGGCATTAGATATATATTACTTCCTTTTATTCGGCAGTATAGTGTAAAAAGTGATTTACGAAAGTGACCCGCAGCTTCCGTCCTAAATGGGAATCGAGATGACTTTCGTGGGCTGCCCACTGCTGATGATTCCTACTAAGGATGGATCAGCTGTTGTACGGTGCTTCTCGGCTTTTCAGCATACACTGGCTCCACTTTCAGGACGAAATCTCAGTTAAAAATTCCCAAATCTGCTCGCAGTAACAATAATGTATAGGCAGCTAAGAGGAAGAGTAAAAATTACCCGATGGGTGGGACTTTTACCTGATAAGTCGTCACTCGAGGAGCCAGGCAACACGTGACCGTGTGACGCGGATCCCATGATTGAAAGATGAATGGCTAAGCTAAGTGTCATATATTCTTCAGCACCAAAATGTTCCAGCCACGGCAAAATCATCCTTTCGGTGATTCAGGTACCTCGGTTCTCGAAATCCGGTGCCCAGAGTCTTTTGAAGTGAACATTTCGCGTAGTAGTATGCTCAAGATCAATTCCGATAGACCGAATATCAGATCCGTTACATTTACATAGCCGCATCACCTGTTGAAATCTGTAGCCTCACCTGATATTCACTATTTTAACTGCTCCCTTTCCTCTGTTTGACCTGTGATTTACAACACCAAGAAGCCTTGTACTAACTTTCGATGTGGATTGCTTGCGTCATATTTCTGCACTGTGTGGTTCAGTCTGACAATTAAAAAAGTTGTTTCTCCAGTTTCATGATAAACTACGACCATGGCGGGAGAACTAGTGGGACACTTAGACGGGTTTCATGTGGCTCTTGGCTAAAACAATTCTTCACCGGACCAAATTCGCCGTGGAGCTAGACAACAGACATGACCACATGTTTCATAGAGGGTGCACTAGCAAGTGGTGACCATCGGAGTCAGGGGCCAAACCTAAATTTGTTCAATGACGGCCGTTTTGGTCATCGGGGCCGCAGGAGAAAGTGAAAGCGTTCGCAGATACGGTGAATTTGGACGAAAGATTTAGATGACGGTGATTATACCTGTCGCGCATGCTTTTGTAGAGCGCTCGTCCAAAAATGGAGTGAAGCAACCAGATGCAAAGTGCTTACCTGACTACGAAGGAGTGTATATTTCAAATTCATGAGAAATGAAGAAGATATACTTATTTAAGTGGTTTTGGTCGATAATATTCATTCGACAAGACAAAGAACGCTCTTTATTCGTCGTTTCTGAAGAGTTTTCAGATGACTGTTTCAACCGGGATACAGAGACGTTTGTGTATATGAAAAGTATGGATGGGAAAACTGGAAAAGCAACTTCTGGCCTGGAGGCGGGGGGCAAGAGAGACCTAGCATAGCAAAAACAGTGAAGAATAAGTAAATTTGGTATCGGTTCCAAAACTTCGGTCCCAAAGGATGACTCTGAGCTCATCACGAGGACAGGATAAAGAGTCATAAAGCTTCCATATGCTAATGTTCCCACGTACAGATGCACACCAGTGTTTCACACTGGGCGTTTTCAAAAGTAGTTGGTCATGTAGGAATGTAATGTTTGAAAAATCCCACCAAGTGTTGTCGTAAGAAAATTTTCACAGGCATTCATCCGTCACTCAATCAAGTTGTCTACCAGGGAACTAGAAGGAATTTTGCCGGACACTGATAACGGCCGAATGTGCCAGCCAAAATGTAATGCAGTTGTTTTTCAGTAGTCCGCAGAAAACCATGAATGAGCAGTGTAAAATGACCTCTAAGATAGTAGCGAGTGTGAAATTCTGGATGACAGGGTTAGCAATACCCATGGAAGAAAGTCAACGTGTGAAATAACTCAATAGGCCACAATAGGCGTGTTCACCCAGCCTCAGTCTGAACACACCATCCGTGCATTTGGACAGGTTAGACTGTAGTGCGATATCTTGTGTCCGCTGACAGGCGCTTTTAATGTCTTGCTCAAAACACTTGGCGTCCTGTAGTTTGGAACAGTCCGTGGCAATCGCAATATCTCCCGCATATTTTTGTCGGACCGCACTCTCCGTCAAGTCTCAAGTACGGTGTATAGAAAGGGATGAAAACGGTGACAAATGGGTTCCTTTACGCACGCCAAATTATCTGGTGAAAGTCTTGGACGACTTTCTGCTAATCCGAACGTACGACTTTCCGTCGGTAAAGTAGTTGCCTAAGTAGGATAGAAGAACCCTTTCGATGCCCGTCCTGAAACATTTGTGTTGCAGGAGCTTCTGATCGACTGAATCGAACGGGACTCTCAAGTCCGTAAAGCGGACCATGAAGCAGTTTATTTGGAGATCTGAAGCTTTCGGCCATTGCATCCGTTGTAGATCTGTGCATCTTGTACGCAAATTGATGGCGCTCAATGAAGGCTTCATACTAGCGTTATAAAATCAGGTGGTAGCAGAGTTGAGCATTTCAGCTGAGTGGATGGCAACGCCACCTGTGGAAAATTTGGTGCTCAATTAGGAAGTACGATTGATGGAAATTGGGAGATTTTGCTTACTTAATGAGCCCCAAGGTGGACGAGACTGGTAGGAGGCTGTCAAAGAGGTTTCAAAAATCCTCCAACAAATGTGTTATTTCAAGAATATGAGATACACTATTCACAACGATCGAAAAATTATGGTGGTTTACCTAACTTCGAGCAGGTGGAGTTGTCAAACGCCAGTTTATCAGTGAGGTTTATCAAAAGCCTACCTTTCTCGTTCAGTTTGAGCATTTCACCTTGTCGAGATTATGGGTGGGGTTGTGTTTACCTAACATGTTTTAATAAATAATGCCACTTTTCGGACCGTCCAGGGGCAAGTTTCGGTTTATTGGGAGTGTTTCTTTTGCTCACAGTCGGTTGTAGCTATCTGAACACCATGATAAACTCTACATGCTTACGTAACTGCAATCGAAGAGACTATTTTCGGCTTCCATACTTCGGAGCTAACACGTAGATTTCAGGTAAACCCACAATTTTCTCAAATTTCCTAAAGCCTCCGCTGAAAATCCTGTTCGGCTGGAAGTACACCACTCTATGGCATTCTTCCGCCCTTTGAGACTTCACACAGTAGTGCCCCAACTAAGCAATTGACCAACATGAAATTACTCAGCAGATATTAGTGAACCAAAAGGTTCGGCAGTATGAAATACTTTTTGCCTTGTAAGACATTTTCGTCGCAGTTGCCATGCAAAGCTGTCTGAGCTAAATTTGGGGAAACCTAAATAGCAGAACGGAAACTTGTTGCTGATTGCCCTTGTTTATTGACCTGAGGGACGAAAATAACTGGGCAGGCTCGTCACGGCTGTCTATGGGCCGGTTTAGCTGTTATTGTATGGACAGCAAATGTCTGATGGTTTCAACAATAAAAAATCACTTTCATTATGGCGATTGTCTAACTAGTCGGATTGGGTGTGGCATTGTCCTTTCACACACCTTTTCTATTTTCCTTTTCCTTGCAACCTGCTCACCCCGAGGGGCGTAACTAGCCGTCCGGGGGGGGAGGGTGAATGAGCAGAGTGTAGCCTGCATATCCCTGAGGAGAATGTTATCAGTCCAGGTAAAATAGCAGTCGCTGGTTCGTTAACCGAGCCTGGTAGTTTGGTGATTAAACGCTTGTAACTAAATGGCCCATCTCAGCGAACAGGCCAGCAACTATCTTCACATGAGCTGGTGGAAAATGCCTTTCTTGCTCGGCATGCTTTCGCCGTTTACATTAGGATTTTGAAAGCGCGAGGCACAGTTAGGATACATAGGTGAGCTGAAGGTGACCTCGTAAATTTACGGTGGCCGACAGAACGTGTATTCCTCATTTGGTGTCTGCAGTAAATACATTCACCAGGGTGCCTGGCCCCCAAACCACCGGTCAGCTGCATAAGTGAGCTGACTGACCTATAACCTTACTTCGTCTATCGGTCAGTGATTATGATCCGCATGTTTGTAGAGAACAGCTTTCAGCCATCATGACATCAGTAACCTCTATGCATGAGCTGTTTACGGCTTCTGCACTTCGCTTCAGTTGGTGAAAAACACATTCATCTATGAGCTCCGGTTACGCGCTGGTAGGTTAGTGAAGCAGTCACGCAATTCCTGTAGATCACTCAGGTGCATAGTAATTGTTAAAGACAAGTGTTTAAAGCGAGATTGCGAGAAAATTCTCATCTGTGATGTCCATTGTGGACTAATATTCTGGGTTTCAAAGTGTTTTTTCGTCGTAAGCAGCATTATTTATAAGATCAGCGACAACAGACTTGCGCAGAATAATCATGACCCAGCTTCACGGTAAGGCACAGGTTTTGAAAATTTACCATATTTTGCTCAAGATGCTACTCAACTGTTCGTTTGCATCTGTCTTTTCGAAAAGGCAACCAGAGTGAGATTCCTCGGATTTATCTCGCAGCATGCAATAACCCCAGCTGGAAACGGAGCAAAAGATTCATAGGGGTATTGCTCCCTAGAGGACGACTGTATTTCGTAAGTGGTCGGTTCGTTACCAAGAATGACAAGTGTTCTGCAGTTATCCATCGCCATTCGAGGCCGCGCATTGTCCCATCAGATGAACCACCAAGAAATGCATCGAGCCACCAATATTTCGACACTGCTAAAGCACCGCAGAAAACTACTCATGCCCTGAATAGGGTGATGCATTTTGCGCGCCACGGCTATCCCTCCCATACATCGGGGCTCTCTTCATCGGGTTTTCCGTCAATTTATCGCTTTCCAATAACCAGTTTTCGGAAGGCTGATTATGAGCGGTTCAATAAAGTTAAGGCATGTCCAACACGTGACCCATCGCGTAGGTTGCAACTATGTGCCCGTGATTGGACACAAGACTTGAGGGCATGAAGACAAGTAGCGAGACGTCTAAGTTCCATTTGTTTCATCAGTCACGAAAAGCGAAACATGATACTTTTATATGGAGGCTTAGAGCAACAAATAGGGAGAGGAAACAACATAGGTTTACAAGGCCTTTTCGAGAACCTATGGTGAAATATCGATACACCTTCAGTGAAGACAACTCAGGGCACGCGTTTATACAGACGAACGTTATGCGTGAATTCGGAGGAAACAGATGGAAAAGTGGATATCGGTGCAAGAATCTACATGGTGATGAGGAATCGCCGGATTTTCGACCGTTTCCACCGTCCAGGCCAGTTTACACTTGACAAGCACGTTTAGAACAGCGTATTCATGGTCGCATGCAACTCTCGTTGCCACATTTTCCCCAAAGTTAAAAATAGGGTCAGCGTGATGGTCTGACCAGGTATTTTGGTACCAAAAACATTGGGTGGTTCTTCTTTTCTTACAACATGATCGGTGGGGATTTGTTATTGATTTTAAATCGTGATTTCCTCCTGTCAGTGAAGCCAAGCTATGCTCAAAAGCCGAGGAGCGCTGTACAGCAGAACCTGAGTCCCATGAACACTTTTTTCAGCTTTCCAAGACATGCTTATTACTGAAACAACATGTGCACATAATCACGACGGGTACAAGGGGTCAGCCTAAAGGCATCCATGCGATATGCGATATCACGTGTTTGCCGTGATAATGCATGCGACAGTGAGCAGGGTGGAGGTGAAGGGCTAGAGACCTAAGTTGCTTTGCGGGAAAGCGGTGAAGTGCATTTTGGTTATGTATAAAATTATTACCTTGTAAATCCCGCACGAGACGTATTAGATGTGCTAAATCTACCTTCTTTGAAAATCAGCTTTTCTGCGAATAACTTTATCTGTTCAACTTGAGTATCCGCACAAGTTGCAGGAACAGATGTCCGAGGTGGTTTTTTTCTAACAGCGAAATTAGTTGTTTCAACGGTGATTTTACGCGAGCACTCGGTGTAATCGTTGAACGGGCTGTTGGTTGCCTGTTAGCTGCTTGATCCCTAGTGGTCGAAGAGTCCGGGGAACAAGGGACTCAGCGAGGTGTGTATATTCAACGAAAAATATGTCATCTTTATTGACAACTTTGTCTCCTGCTAGTTTATAGGCAGGTAAAACTTTCAAGAATATGATTGGAAGTACCAATCGCCTTCAGCTGAGGATTTTCAAAGTGGATGCAACCCTTGGCTTTTTAGCAAGCAGATTCCGTTGATGGGATAACCGAGTGAAGGATGTAGTAACTTTAAACTTAGGGTTAAGTTCGCACGGGAACCAACGTATTCCGGTTTTGACTGGGAAGGATTTGCTGCTGAAGACTTTGCAAAGTTACTTAGACCTACAGGTCTCATGTAACACGTGACCTATTGCGGCGCCACCAGACAGATCACACCAACTACCGGCTGAAGCCCGAGTAAGAGATACCAGAAAGAATAAAGGAAGTGAAGAAGTCCTTCTTAAAAGAATACTTTTGAGCCGGTTGTGCAGACCTGCAGTAGCAAGTTATATGATTGTTCGCTTTTTCCCACGCAAGAAGATGAGTTTTTCATCTGAAAAACACACTCATTTGCACACCTCACCTGAAACCCGACTGAATCTCTCGTTTGCGATGTACTACTTTCACAGCATCACCAGGTCTACCGCTGTTACTCGTCTACTGGAAATTTCTTCCTATAATATCCTACAGGGTACACTTGCATGATCACAGGAGTCTAAATATTTTTTTTTAAATTTTCCCCACCTATCTATCCATCTGTCCGCTTGACTAGATTAAAGTTTCGCAAGCTCGTCTATATCGTTTTGCACTAGTTAATCATTAAACCCCACGCTTCCGGAGAATTCCAGATCCTATTAATTAATCACTGTGTTGCTTCCCTGTTCGACGGAACTGGTCACTGTTCCGACTACTGGTCTACTTGATGAGGCTTTGGTGATAATTTTTAGTCCTCACTGTACCCTGCCCCCATCTATGTGGCATTATTTAGGACGTAAAGGATACCTTATCAGCTAGGTTGCTCAGCGCAGAATGCAGCCATTGAACCTGGTTGGATCTACGCCCTTGCGCGTTTGAGTGGGCAGAGGGGTAACGTAATAAAATAAATACGTAAGTAAAATAAATGCAATAAAATGACCACATTATAGAAGTATTGTACTAGCCGAATACAGCTGCAATAAAGAACTGTCCATGATGACTATGGTCCATGATATTTTCCGTCGTTTGTAATGGTTCATTATGAAACTGTGGGACCAGAACCTTTTAGTCAACATTCACCGATCGTGAGCCAGTTGTTTTATGTCAATGTTTAGGGCAAAATCCAACAGTTCCACCAAAAATTCTAGCCCACCAAAACTGTCACCATCGAGAAAACTAGTGGCTATTGGTCCGGCACAGGATGTGTGCCAAGAGTGCAATATTTTCTGGACACATCTGGATTGTAGGTGAATGAAAAGGATATTTCTACTTTCTTTCTACTTCAGAAATAATGATGTTCATTTTGGAAGGAGAACAGATGCAGTCTACGTTTCATAAAGGTTTGGTAAACAATCGGTGGATTTATTACTCGGCTACGTTTCGCTTTTCACACAAAAGCTTCGTCAGGTGAGTATGCAACCAGGTTGATCGGGTTTTAAGACAGTCAGGGAACCAATCCCTGAGATTTCTTATGACTAGCCGACTTGATCAGTGCTGGGTGTCGGTCAGAAGTTCCTGTTTGTTGGTTAGTGGGGATGACTAACAGTTACGATAGATTGGTGAGGTTGGATTGTCTTCATGTTGAAACCGGATTTTGCGGTCTTGCTTTTACAGTCGAGGACAACTTGATGGAATATTCCTCTTAGGGGTCGTTCACAAATTTTGTTCGCCCGTGCTAGTAAAGGGGTGCCAGGACAATTGGTTTGGATTTGGGGGAGTCGGGTGGTTAATTGAATCTTACTCCACTTGGATTTTGTATTTTTAGACCCAGACCATTCTGCTGATAACTGCACACCACCTCGTGTCATCTCGGCTTATCTAAAACCGCTTTCCGCACGCTTGCCAGTTCCATGCCCTCTATTCTATTCACACTGGGATGCTTGACGATTTCCACCGCCTCGGCGACCAGTCACTGTGGGGTGAATCCTGGTCGCCATCTCAGAATGTCCACATTTTCCAAATCTATCCTGTGCCCAGTGTCTAGTGCATGCCCGGCCAAACACTGATCAAGTCGGCTAGTCATAAGAAATCTCACGGATTGGTTCCCTGACTGCCTTACAACCCAATCAACCTAGTAACTTACTCACTTGGCCTGACGAAGCTTTTGTGTGAAAAACGAAACGTTACCCAGCAACAAATTCACCCATTGTTTACCAACCCTCTCTGAAACGACTGCCCAATCGGTCCCAAACATTTTCCAATTAGATGCGGTCTACTTTTATTGAGCTAGATCAATATCTTATTTTCGGAACTCTTGAGGATTGGTTAGCCTAGAAAAATTACGAAAGGTGCTGATTTTTGGAATAGGCAACTTTTGATTTGATGCGTTTCAAGCACACGAATGTCATTTTCACTGACGAAAATCACACCACCACCAAATTTGCCCGATTAAATATGAAAAACAGTTTCAGTGAATACCGAAAAATTAATTTTTCATCACCCAGTCGAATGAGGCTGAATGAGTCGAAATCTATTTTCCATAATGAAGACCAGACAGCTTTCAATGTGACTATCGTTCTTGTATGTGGGATATTCATTGGCTTTGATATCTGTAACCGAATTTTCACCAAAATCAACCTAATGTAGTTGTCAGCGTTGAATTGACTGTATGCTTTTGTTTCGACAGTCATTGATATCAAAAATGCAATTCCAGGCAAACTGGAGAAAAGAAGCTAATAGTTGGTGAAATTGGTAGAGTTCGGCGTCGGGAATGAGGTAACGGATTTAGATGAAACGAAATCATCTATCAAAATATTACTTCGTCGATTCAAGACCACATCATGTCTGATGAAGAGAACCTAAGGTATCTCGGAGCCCGTGAGGAGCGCGGTTAGACAGCGGTGGGTTAGTAAACGCAGTCTTCTAGGCCTTGAAGTCCAGGGCTAAACGGGTTTTGTGGATCGTCCAAAAAAATTCACACAACACAGTAGTTTTTCGATCAAGATTTCTTCTTATAACTGAGGGAACAACAGTTCATACGGCTAGTGAACCTTCCATCTGAGAAGCCCGTCAACACGTGACCACGTAATATGAATTTCGTGCTCGGAAGGTAAGTGGCCTTACATCGTGTCTAAATGCGAGTTAATCACGCTGCTTATCAGCCGCGTGTTGCTGAATGATCTGATCTTCAACGATCAGGTCAGGGGTTCGAAACTCCCTGGAGATTCATGACTTTCGCGCTGTTGATGATTCTTAACATGGATGAAACAACTGTACTCTAGTAATCTTAAGCCTATTGCTGATGCTTTTGATCTGAACTCTTTGGCTGAGGACCTCAAGCGTTTGCCTGTCCAAACCTGGGCACCCTTGCAGTATCTTAGCTACCACACAATACCACAGTAAAATAACGTCGTGCCACATAGGCTGTCGTCTGGGCACATACATCAGGGAGGATGAATAAATTGTTGGTGCTGCTGATATTTTCGACTTTCTCTCATTGGTATTTCTTACATTTCCAAACACCCTGCCTGAGGATTACCGTTCTGTACGACGATAAATTACCTGAAAGCACTGGTATACTTGTGCCTATAGTGAGAGTAAGGATTAAATTGTACGTCATAATTCAGTGGACTTTTGGATACACCATCGGTTTTCCTCTGAACAGCTTCAAACAGTCCCTTCAATTTCCCACTCTATTCGCATGTTTAATTCAGCCACTTTACCGGAACTGTTTTACACCTTCCAAACTTCAGACATTAATTGTTACTTTCGAAATTGCAATATAAATGCCTGAAGCTTATCTTGAATTTGCATAACACGTATCTCTTTCCTTTCGGTCATGTTTGCTTTACAGTTTTGTGCATGAAGGTTCGAGCTTTTTTCACATAGCTTCCTGGAAATGTTTACCGAAAGAGCATCATTCTTTAAACAGTACACTTAAAGCACGTTTGCAGCATATTTTCTACTAAACTTTAAGCTACGGATTCGACGTCGCTTTGTAACACACAAGTACAATTCACAACATTTCTTTAGATGACCAAATCAATCAAACGCAAGGCAGAAGTACATGGTCAGAACTCCTATCTGTATACAGAGTCCTTAATCTAAGCGATTACGGCGGATGCAGATTTGAGTCGCCTCAAAATTTTGACTATAGACTCAAGTGGCCCACGCCCGTTGAAGGGAATGTTCTGATAGAGGAGTCCTCAAGGAGTGAGCTATTTGGCTCTGTCTTAGAACCCACCTTTTGCTCTGGCTTACAGGATGTTTCCTTTATACAGACGAGTTTCACAGTGTTTTCCGTTTATCAGTAAGTACATTTTAAATCAGAAGGACCGTAGCGATTCCAAAAAATGGTTTTGTGACCTCAGGTAGTGAAAGAATGATCCAGACTGTTACCATCTCGTGGCCTAAATCGTACACAGACGCCACTGGAGAAGTTTTGGAATGTATTTAAATTTGAATTGATGATATTTATTGCACAAGGCTTGGCGATCAAAATAGTCTCTATACAATCCACTAAATGGAGTTTTCTAAGCAACTGAGTGCACTATGGTTTCTCGGCTTTTCGAACTATTTTTTGAAGTAATTTGGTTAGTAATGCCAGCATTCTCTTGTCCCATCTGGTTGTAGTAGTCTTGCTCATCGATTCGTTCATAAGGTCTATGGAACCGGGAAGAATTGGTCCTTCTAGAAAGGATAGTTCTTTACTCCGGGAAAAGAATTGCATAAATTAGCCAAAACAGATTTTTTCAAAAATTTTCTGCAGGTTAACCAACAATGTATGGCGGCAAATTAAGCCAGGGTTCACTAACTGCATAGGGGTAACGACTATCCTGTTTGAAAATGAGACGTTTGAAAATGAGATAGTTAGGGAAGACGCTGAACACACTGGATACCAGGTAAGCTGGTGAGGCTAATATAATTCGGAGGTGGTAGTTGTAAAGAGCAACGTTATTTGCAGGCACGGGGTGTGTTGTTTGGGATGCAGCTGTTAAACTGTTCACTCAGTCTGTGCGGTGGATCATATTGATAACAGTTTCAGGCTTGTAGCTTAATATTTTTCACCCCAAAAGTGTACACCACCAGTAAACACTAACTGTATTCATAAAAATAAGAAGGAAGGCAGATTTGTTCCCTTTGATCGACAGAATTCCTCACATCAGACCGCTACCAAATATCATTCGCCACACAGTCAACCGAAAGCCGACTGTCAGCTGGTTATAAACAAGATAAGGGTAAGCCTAATGCAACCCGAAGCAATGCACTGTGGCGATGTATATCGCATCTCATCAATCAGTCAATCAGTCATCAACTAGACATTAGAACGCTTCCGACGATGTGATTTCTCCTGACAGTTTTCTATACTCGTTCACGTCTGCCCCTAATGGACTGACTCTCGATGTACAACCCCGCGAGGCATGGCAGACAACTACTGTTCGATGACTTTTATCACTGCAACATTATTTGACTTTAGGAAAATTACCAGCTGAATCTTGCATCCATTCTGTCCTCAGACAGTATTTAAAAGAGATGGCCTGGGTTTCGTACCCGAAGGTCTAACCCCGCCCACCGAACCAAGTGGGTGGTATTGTTTGAAGCTATTTCGACATTTATACCGATAGACTGGACCAGTGGACGCATCGAAAGTTATTTTCTCATCAAGCTATTTGAGAAAAATGACTCTATGGGCTGTGATCCATCAAATTACAGGCTACAGCGACGGCAATGGTGTCCCCCTCCATAATGCGACTTATTATTTTCGACCTCAAGCTTACTCTTCGCCGCCCAACAGTGTGTCATCGGCTAGGAGCAGAAAGGCACACGGATACGGATGATAAGTTGCCACCAATACTGATATTATTGTGACTGGATTTCCAACCCTGTTTTAGTGGCGTTTCATGGGCAAAAATTTTTCCGAGTAATCTATGCATAACACAGCGTGAGCCCGATATACCGGCGTCCATAATGACAGCATCCTCACTTAACGGCACAAAGGTGGCTTCTATCGCAATCCCTTTAGACAGCATTTATCTCACCTTCCAGCATCGACATTCAAACCGTTGTTCCTGGATTCCAAAGGTCAGTGTTTTTCGGCTGCAAAGACAAGATTGCAACATATCTACCATACAACTACTTGGTGCTTCAACCTATGATCCAGTAGACTGACAAAATCGATGAGTGTGTGGATGCACCAAGGACGCGTGCGCATGACTTCAGCCATGGACTTCACCACAATGAACTTTGATGTAAGACATGATCAGACCAAACAGAACTGTCAAAATTACTATGTATTAACCTCGCTGTCCAACACGATTATGGACTACTTCTTACTGAAAGTGACCAATCCGCTTCAACTAATCGATGGTGGTATCCGCAACTCTTACAAATGCCAACGCAGACGGCTCTCATTTCGAAGCTCACGTGAGTCAGGGTATTCGAATCAGCGTACAGAGATAGACGGTTGTGGCGCGTCCGGATGTGTTAATTTGCAAGGTCTACAACAGTACGAAAATAGTTTTGACTCGATAGTCCTAAAGGATGTTGATAATAACTAAAAAAATAAAAAAAAATAAAAAAACAAATAAAAGATAAATAAAAAAAAAAAAAAAAAAACAGAATAATAAAGTAAAAAAAGTTCAATAAAAAAACAAAACAAAAAAAAAATAAAATAGAATAAATAAAAAAAAGAAAAAAAGAAAGAAGATGAAGAAAAGAACAGAAAAAAAAAAAAAAAAAAAGAAAAAAAACAAAGAAAAAAAAAAATCAAAGAATAAAAACAAAAATAAAAAAAAAAAAACAGTACAAAACATCAACAACATACAAAAAAACAAAAAATAAAAAAAACAAAAAAAATAAAAAAAAGAAAAGTAAAAAAAAAGAACAAAAAAAACAAAAAAAAACAGAAAATAAAATAAAAAAAAAAATAAACAAAAAAAAGAAAATAAAAAAAAAAAAAAAAAAAAAGTAAAAAACAACATCCTTTAGAACTATCGAGTCAAAACTATTTTCGTACTGTTGTAGACCTTGCAAATTAACACATCCGGACGCGCCACAACCGTCTATCTCTGTAAGCTGATTCGAATACCCTGACTCACGTGAGATTCGAAATGAGAGCCGTCTGCGTTGGCATTTGTAAGAGTTGCGGATACCACCATCGATTAGTTGAAGCGGATTGGTCACTTTCAGTAAGAAGTAGTCCATAATCGTGTTGGACAGCGAGGTTAATACATAGTAATTTTGACAGTTCTGTTTGGTCTGATCATGTCTTACATCAAAGTTCATTGTGGTGAAGTCCATGGCTGAAGTCATGCGCACGCGTCCTTGGTGCATCCACACACTCATCGATTTTGTCAGTCTACTGGATCANTACAACAGTACGAAAATAGTTTTGACTCGATAGTCCTAAAGGATGTTGAAGTTCACTCGAAAGCTGATCCTAACTAAATTCACGACTGTCAGATCAGTAGGACCGACAAGGCAGTTCCTGTTTGATGGCGTCCAAGTAGTTCACTAAGCGGACAATCCGAATAATGAGTTTTGTTGGCTGAGTTACTTGATGCTAAAATGCATGAAGATGACGAGCAGAACAGCCAAACCTGAAGCAGAAATGGAAAAATACGTTGAGCTCAGTGTATCCTTGCTTAAAAGCTAGGATTTCAGGATCACTACCGTACAAGGCATCAACCACTTACTGAAACCCTAGCCTTCAGAAAAACCAACGTAATTTCGGACTGCTGAGTTGAAGAAAAGAACGTAAAACACTTAAGGATTCCGAGGATAAAATCACCTATAAAATTAACAAGAATCGGCTGCTGGATAGGCACAGATGCAGTTAGTTAGGACCAACATCCTTTAGAACTATCGAGTCAAAACTATTTTCGTACTGTTGTAGACCTTGCAAATTAACACATCCGGACGCGCCACAACCGTCTATCTCTGTAAGCTGATTCGAATACCCTGACTCACGTGAGTTTCGAAATGAGAGCCGTCTGCGTTGGCATTTGTAAGAGTTGCGGATACCACCATCGATTAGTTGAAGCGGATTGGTCACTTTCAGTAAGAAGTAGTCCATAATCGTGTTGGACAGCGAGGTTAATACATAGTAATTTTGACAGTTCTGTTTGGTCTGATCATGTCTTACATCAAAGTTCATTGTGGTGAAGTCCATGGCTGAAGTCATGCGCACGCGTCCTTGGTGCATCCACACACTCATCGATTTTCTCAGTCTACTGGATCATAGGTTGAAGCACCAAGTAGTTGTATGGTAGATATGTTGCAATCTTGTCTTTGCAGCCGAAAAACACTGACCTTTGGAATCCAGGAACAACGGTTTGAATGTCGATGCTGGAAGGTGAGATAAATGAAATCCAACAGGAATTGTGGGAAACTCCTTCTGGTGAAGTTACTGTTATAACAAATTCCAGCATAAGGACAGTACCAGCAGTCATCCAACGGTTTAATGTCACTATGCAAGTGGTTATTATATTGGTGACCCAGTACCTAGTAGTTAGGTCATTTCAATGGCTTTTGAAGGAAGGGATCGCACTCGTATTTTGTAAATCCCTTGGAAGAAAAGCATGATGCTTCAGTACAAAAAGAGGATATCAATTAGGCCATGTATAGCCGCCAAACACGTCGGATGTGAGAAAGTCAGCTCGCCATATGCGTTGTGTATGACAGGAGACTCTTATCGATTTTTTCGTGAAATTTAAAGTGGCTATATTCATTGAAGCAGTGAGCAGTTTTTTGAAGCATGATGCTCTTCAAAATGACTGAGTGGACCGAGATTCGAAACATGAACAAACAAAATATTTGCTGTTATGAATGCAAAGCCTCATTATGTTAGTCCACTGTAGCACAACCGTTTGTTTGTCGGGAAGGTATTTCACATTCTGGGAGTCCAGTTCGCATCGTCTGAACTGTTATCGCCGTAAACGACCTGTTCTCAGTCAAGTACACATTATGCCCCATGTATGGGAATGGGAGAAAAACGCCCATCTATCTATTACGGTAGAGACCCTGTATTTCCAATGTAACTCAGATTGGCGAAAAGATGTCGGCTGCGATGAAACAAGTATCGTGGCAGATTTAGTTAAACAGAGGAAAGCTGATGCGGTAGAAATTCACGGTAGTGAAGTCAGTGTGTGTACTGTTGTTTGCAATTGCCCAGATGATGTACCGCTACCGTAAAAGTCGTACAGTACTTTAGCTGAAACGGAATTTCCTATCGAAGGTGTAAGAAAGTATCCAACTGAGGTTTCTTAGCTTTTGTTTACAAGTTTCGGTCAAACCTCCGGATCTCAGTGGGATCTTTGAATTTAGGCAACCGAAAACAACGAGAATGTCACCGGTCATGTGTAACTAGCTTTTGGAAAACTTCCTATTGACGGCTGAGGGCCACACGTTTGGTCGACCGTTCCGCCATATCGATTAGGAAGCCTCTGTTCCACTTTTCTGACTCGCAGCCAGGCAGTTTTCTCTTCTAGTTTAGCCTACTATGTGCAAAAATTGATGCGAACAATGCCTGCAGGTATGACTGACACGGGGTTGCCACAAAAGAACGTTTTGTTCAAACAGTGAGGCTCAGTATTTGATTAGCTATGCATAATTCAATATTTTTCCAAAAACAGCCAAGAGCTTATACATTTTTAAGTAAAATCATTCTACCGAGACGGATGACAGTGCTCTTTTGCTGAACTCCGAGGTATAACCAGGGTTGTTTCCCCACAGTAATGATCTGAAATTTTGTCGAACCGAACGAGGACTTTGAGGTTGCATTTTTTTCAAAAACAATGACAGACGAATAAGGTGTTAATCTTGGGACAGTAGCTGTTACCAGTGTCTACTTACTTCATCTTACCGTCACCTCTCTGGCCTCGGTTTAACAACTGAACCTGCTTAACAGACTGTGTTGGGTGGATTAGGAAAAGAACAAACCTACCAGCAAAAAATAACAATAAAATACCGGGTCCGAAATAATATCCATAGCACCTACAATCCTTTGCCATCGGTGGAGAAGTAACCATATTCATTAGTTGCCAGTGGTGCATAAAATCCTGACGGTACCTTCTGTCTATAGATAAGACTGTTGCAACCGATTTCCCGTCTTTCATAGTCTAAAATTTATCTACAGTTCGGTCACGTTATCTCACTTTACTCCCCGGAAATTCCTAATATGAATCACGGTTACATTATGCAGTAGTGAAAACGTTCTCCTGTTCAGACGTAATGGGTCAGCTGCGTTTAACGGGCGCTGTGGAGTAGAAGCTTCGCACTCCCGAGGTTAATAGCCCGTCCAAGGATGGCCACTGATTATCAGCTGCAATATGAGAGAACTCAGGTCCAATGCTGTCCCCTCTTTGGTGTAAACTTAGCGGAATAGTTGTGTTAGGACAGGTAGAAAACCGTCTAGACAATAGTGATGCAAATATGACATGAATCTCAACCTTTATCCTGTGAGTGCATTTAATCTATTTCAGAACTCCAAGAAGCACTGTACAGCTGTTTCATCTTTATTTGGATATATCAGTAGCGTGTATCTCACTAATCGCCATGACGATTCAAACCCGCGACCTGCCGGCTACCAGTTGAGCACTGAAAACTCAAATGAGTTGGGCACTGCTAATAACTCCCAAAAAAGGTGAAACAGGTGTGTAGCGTTTCTCTGTTTTTCGGCATAGATCGGCCTCACTTACATGACGGAATCTCGGTTGAATTTCCTAAATCTTCTCAAACTGTTAACATGAGTCCTTTGCTGAACTGTGTGATGAACACTGGAGTCTTGCAACGAAACTTACCTGCTCCCAATTGGCGTATGACGCGTTGGCCATCCAAATTCCAACCTTGATATGCCGGTTTAAATTGGCCTTTACCCAACCGAATTACGGTTACGATTAGTAAACGTATATGTCACCGACGGTAATCACCAACTGATGGCCATTTCAGTGGGCACTTATTAGCACTAATCAATGAAAAGTACTGGTAGATTCTCACCAGAGCTACTAAGTCATGAAGTTCAGTTAAAAGTTTCCAGGTTGCTTTAATTCAGGACAGAAATTTTCTAATAGCACAACACCGCTTCCTGGTAAAAAACGAAGTAACACTACTGATCACTTTGAGGTGAAAATATAGCTTCATCGACCGTCTGAACAAAATTTCGCGCACCGCATTTTTTATTCTACCAGGATACAAGATTTGGTTCCTGTATCTGTTCTATTTGACTTTTTAAAGCAAATCATGTCGCCTTTCACAGAATTATCTGAGCCCTATCAGCATATATATTCTTGGTAGGCAGACTTATTTACTGGACTTATGGAGTTTTCTTGAAGCAATTTTCCGGTAACCCATATGATTCTTTGATGAATTTAATCAGACCATCAGCAGAATGTCCTCTATTATTACGGACAGAAGCATTTTCTTGCCGAAGCCTTCTATGGACGCGTGAGGATTAGGATACCTTCAGTTTGCACATTGATTCATACCTGGTGATCAACAACACCACATTGGTTCATGATAAGCTCAGCTCTGACACATTCAACACACATTCCACTGGGAAACCGGAAAATTTCTGGATACTGATACTGGCTAAATTTAATGTTTCTGAGCAAATTTAATAAGTAGTTCTTAGTAGTATAATTCTACACGCATGACTAAAACACACTTGCGGGTGGAAGAAGTTTGGAACCGATTGAGTGGTCATCGTTTCAGAAGGGCTTGGTAAACAATCCGTAGTTTTTAATTGGGCCCAGTTAAAAACTACCGATTGTTTGCCATGTCCTTCTGGAACGATACTTACGAGTGGTTTAAACCAAACAGCCCGATAAAATTGAGAAGAATTTGTGCGAATTATACAATTGCCAAACCGATCCCTTATTCAAGTCGCTATAGAACATATCTACCCAGAACTGTTACCGGGTGCTACGACTGCTTCATGGTGATTTAGATGAATAAGATAGTAAATGAATGACGGTTCCTAGCCAGCATGCGTCTGCATACTCGTGGACGGAGCCCGGCCTCTTGGACAAACCGGCAATTTTTGTACTTGCTAGCCAGAGTCAAACAAGAACCAAAAAGAATAAAAAGCATTTGATGAAGGTTTACCCTAACATCACTACAAAGTAGTAAATAGTGGGAACTGGAGAACCAATGAGTTATCGTGTGTTATTTTGTCTTACCAGTTAGCTTCCGTAGTTGCAGCTTTGTCACGTGTTCCAAACCTTTATTTTTTTGGACTGTTGATAAACTGATTCCACTGGCATCCACAAAAGACGGTAGCTTAACCTGATAACGTGAGTGCTTTTAGGAGCACTGGCTGCTTTTGCGTGACTGTTGACTTTTATCTCCAGGGAAGTGGCAAAATGCACCACCATTGCATTGGTCCCTTCTAGGGATTGTTTTCGCCAGTTTCGGGAACCAGAGAGTAGGTCTTCTCAGGGAGGAAAACCGATACAGTATGATGTGGCTACAGCTGTTAATGCAACAGGGTCCTATCAGTCATCGATACGTATGGTGGTTCTTGAGAAAATCCAATGGTTGCAGCTATTCTGGGACTCTGAAGTTGATAAATTCATGTTATTGTGTCTGTAATCCCACCAGAATGTCACGTTTTCTTATAGGTATATTCTACTTAGCCTATGGGAATCGAAATTTCACGTTGCAGCCTATCTCACTGTGTTTCACACCATTTACACCGCGGCAGTCTGGCAGCACTAGCACTATCACAGTGGACGATATTGATATCCAACAAAGTCGCGAGCAAGATACTACCTTGATATGACCACATAAACCCAAGCCAATTTGATAAGATAAGTCAGAAGTTAACTGCGTCCTGGATTCCTTTTGAGCAGTACGTCAAATTGTTGTTAGCGTAGAACACGTATGTGACTGATCGAGATTTTCACCGGTTAACATCGAGCTGACCTAAACGTCCGCCATCAACTGATCAACGGATACACACACGACTGACGCATATGCCCTGCTCCCGGAAGCACCTATGCCACTGAGTTTTCGACCGTGTGTAGGTGTGTGACCTGTCAGCCAGGTTTGAACAACCTAATAGATCAGCCAGGTTGGGCGATCGCGAACTCGGGGTACACGTTGAGATGAACGAGACCATGACAGATTTGTGTGTGAATTGGACCATTTGCACTCTCAAAACGGATGACGCGTTTGGCATGCCGAACTAGCCAAAGGGTTTGACAATCACTGAGTTGTGACGTGGCAGTCTTGGCTCAAAAAGGAACACAGAGAAGCGAAGGCTTCTCCCCAGTTTATGCGTCCAGGCTGAATCAGGTCACTTAATCACTAAGACACACTTGAAAATTACCTGCTCTACACTGTGTGAATACGACGCACATGCTACAGCCCATCGATTCTACACTTTGCGCGAGCTTTTTGTGACACCTAGGGACGTGTGAAGACTGAGGGTTAAAGTACATATGATGTGGGACTTGAGTGATCTTCCGCTGATGGACTAGCGGTTAGCTTCAACTCAAACTATCAGATTCAAGAGTGGCAGGAACAGTCAAACTACTTACACTATCCTTGTCCAGATTTGTGTTGCAATGTGACTGTTTTCCACTCAGTGTGTTTCAGTTCTCTCGTCACTGCTGGCTGAAGCGTGCAGCTTTTGGCACAAAATGCGCCGATCACTCATTTACTTACCCACATATAGACGGATACACATGAATATCACGAACTTATAGGGAAGTCACAATGCCCCGTGAATCATCTCAATATTTCTTGTTATTCGGGAAGAGGAACCGTGTAACTTCCTACAGTCCCGGGCTATGGAAAGTTTGAAAAGCTAACCTATTATTTAATAGAAATTTGTTGTGTCCACACTGAAAGGAAACTGAGATTCCCGGGACCGACAAAGTCACATAACGCTTATTCGACCAGGGTCATTATCCTCCATTCCAGCATGTTAACAAATTACGTGAACATTTTTCATTGCCTGATTACTATTTATGGGTTCTCATGAGCCGATGTGTTACCATTAAGTATTCGTATCTACTTTAGGAACAGACTCGTTTGTGACGTTTTGGGCCTAATCCCGGCAGCATCGATCGCTGCTATTTGGACTAGCTCACAATAGAGCTGTTCGACAAGTCGATGACTGCTTCCAAAGGTACTGGCTTACTCACCACCTAACGCCTTAAAACACCACTGTATTGCGAACAGTCGCATTTGTGCGGGCTAAAGTGTGGGTCATGTGGGAATGGGATGTGAGTTAGGGACGGAAGGCGAGTATTACGAAATAGGATGAAGATTACAAAACAGCCTGACCTAAGTGGAGACCAAAATACTTTTTGGTGTTACTACTCCAGCTGTGATTATTTGGTAGAACAGACAACCAGCGATGATACCAGAGAGTGATTTAGCTTAACGGGTGTGGCTAGCATGAAATGGAGTGGGCGCACAGGCACAGAATTTCTTTGTGCACACAGAATCAGCATGTGTCACCCAAAGGTCTGCGAGTCGGCGATAGCAACGCGAATAGTAGTTGTAGATACGGCAGTCTTAGACTTCACGTCCACATAACTCCCGTTTGAACAATCCTCCTCCTGTCCTAGAGCAGTTATTCTGATGAGTTCACACTAAAGGAGGGAAGCACTGGATTCAAGTTTTGCTCTTATTAAAGCTCATCAACAGAGCATATCTTTGGCCATGTCACGGTTTGAACCCCAGACACCTGACATGCGAGGCGATCGTGTTACCTCTAAGTGTTACAGCAAAGTTCCAGGTGAGTCTTCCACGAAAACCAAATCGGTATGACGATGAGTGTATCGGTCGAATGAACCAGAGTTGTCCAAAAAAGAACTCGAGGACGAAAACCAGCTGGTTTATTTAGAAGTGCACACCGTGTTTGAAGTTCTCGGAGGATTTGACTTTGGAAACGCCAGTCCCTCGGGACTGTATGTTGAGTACGTCGGGGAATTCGGCTGTATTACTGCAGCTGATATGTAGAAAACAAAGTTCTGAATTTCTTCTATTGAAGTTTTGTTACGTGAATTCGTTTATCTTGCTAATAAAGAGGATGTATTTGCTACTGCAAGGAGAACATGAGTGAGTCCAATATGGGGAGGGTTACACGAAGCATTTAGTGGAGCGGCGTTAGTACAAACCATTATGTCATAATCTTATCAGGGAGCAGAAATCTGTTTTTATCTATATCCCATGTTGAGGTGTGTGTGAGTCGTATACCTAGAGATTGAACAAGGCAATTTACACAGCCCGAATTTCCTCACTGAAGAGCTATGGCACTGGCGATTTTCTACCACCGCTTTTGTCACACAATTGGATTTGCGAGTTGTAAACGAGAAAACGCCTTTGTCTTCTCTTTTGTCGAAAATTTCGGTGACACAGACCGACGGTGCTTATGTTCTGGTGTGAGAAATTCATCCAAGCGAAGATTCAGGACACCCGAGAAAAAAACCACAGCTTGTATGATTGTGCTTTATCTTATCTGTCTTATCTGCTTTACCTCTGCCGTAGGTATTGGTTTGACAAGTCGACGGGTCGTTCAGGAGCCAGAACCACAGAACAACTACAGACACACAATGCTCACAGAAGGCCAATAGAACCTTGTGTTTGAGCTGGACACTACCTCTCAGAGCTGACGGGTCATCCGGTTAATTAAGCAAAGGCAATCTACGGATAGGTTAATGTCCAGCGTGAAGCACGTTTATCGTTTTGGTGAGCCAGAAACGAAGCATAGGGCCAAAAATAAGTAATCCAGTCAGCAGTACTTCTTTGATTGATTACCAGTTTTAATTTGACAAATTCTGCATGAATGTCTCCAAAGATATTGGTTATTCTGTGGAATGGTGTTTTCTACATGTGTCCCCATGTACCCCTTTATAAGAATACCGATGGACTGAACATCGGATACTCTTCAGAACTATTAAAATGACGAGGATGAGGGTCGATGCACAAACCCGGGCCAATGTGGGACCTCACTCCAGTGGCGACGCGCTGACTTCATACTAACTAACGAATTCAGTATCAGAAAATGTGGTTTGGCTAACAGAGTACCTATTAAAACACCTGGTGCAAGATAAAATGACTACATCAAACACCTTTGCGCTTGATAGCTGTTTAGCATATGGAATTGAGTATTTAACTTGGTCAACTTCCTTCAGTGGGTACCTCCGAGTTACCCCAATACGAACTGGGGGTGTGTGCTAAATCTGAAGACTCAGACTTCATAATGATGTGTTCACTATGGGAAGGTGCTAACTTGTAAGAATGCCAGAATTTGCGGCCAAATTCTCGTTAGAAATAGATACATTAGAATGGAAGTATGCCGAACAAAAATTTTAGTCACATACTGAGCTGGTGTAAGGATGTAACACAACTGGATCTTTCGTAGGTGACAAATGTCCCTACCCTATTCACGCAGTTTTCCGTTTTTCCATGGTACGTGAATACACTGGTAGCAGTTCAGTATGGAGTATCGTGTGAAGTGCTTTTTACGTCCTCAACTGGTATCATTGAAGTGCTGATCGAGATTCGACACCGGTCTTTCAGGGCTACTGATAACGAAGAACATTCTGACGTTTGGTACACTTCATACACCATAAACGGTTGATTCATTTAAAGCTCATGTGAATCTCACTTTCATACTGACTGAATAGGCGGGTGTGTAATATATCTAACCCATGGTTCACGTGCATCATAGAAAAGTTTAAAATCCACGTGTGATATAGTTAGTCAGGGTATGGTATAACAATCCAAGCGTTTCAGTTACCCTATGTAACTTTTATACAAAACAGCAATGCATATCTGTCGATTTCGAACGTAACAATAGCATCGTACTTGTCATCAACTCTTGTCGAACTCGGGGGATTTCTATAGTGCACATGCAGCACGGACAATATTCTACAGAAAGGCTAGGCTTTTATTTGGTACAAACTTAATCCGCTCTGTAAGCCTACTATGTTTAATTACTTTCTTCATCCAAAAGGTCGGAAGCAGAAGTGAGTTTGCTGCAACTAAATGCTATGGCAAAATGAAAGCCGGCAAAAATAGCTCATAAAACAATCTTGTCGATTAACTGTCCAAATTTAGGCCCACGAAATGGAGGAGAAAATATTCTCAGCTTGTGTGTTGAACATCGTGCTCTACTGTTTAGTTTCTGAAGGTCCTAATAACAAATTTGGTTTCCCTTTGAAAGGAGGCCGGACAGGATAACAAAATACCACGATCGGTTTGTTGTGTTTAACCTAGTAACGGGACTGGGTATCATGCTTACTCCAGTGGGATACTGTCGTATTTATAAACCTTGCCTTTTTTCAGCGTAAGCAACTGAAAGCTAAACTCTTGAGAAAACTTTATTTGGAAACACTTTCACTCGAGCTTCTGTTGACTTTCCTCTTATCCCTCACAATTTTCATTGATACGCACATCATGAGTCTTTCAATTTATGCATGATGTGGACAGAGAGATAGTTTTATAATAACAACAGGGCCTGCTATTTCATTGGATCTGGTCCTTTAGTAAGTTGCTAAGAGACTTTTATGGAAGCAGAAAGAATCGAGAGAACAATAGCTGTCTTACCAAGTGGAAGATATGTACAACAAACTAGATGTTGCAACGTTTGACGTCTTCCAGGTTTTTCCATATTGGAAGCGGCTCAGAGGAAACGCAAGAGGCCTTTGAACGAAAAATTTGTCGTCGACATTAACCCAGCGGAAGCAAAGCTTTTGGTATAACGATAACACTTCTTGCCTGGTTCATCAACCCAATATTTTACTGGAGCCATCTTCGGTAGCCGCGGTAAGAGCTGACTGAAGGTAAGAAGTATACTAAAGCAAAGTTGTCTACATTTTATACTCATACGTCGGTCTACCATTTTGATACATTTGGGGGGATTGAATGAATGAAAAGTTTAGTTATGCACTCGACTTCTCTACAGTAACTACACCTCTACCAGAGTTGCTTTTTGCCGGCTGGCCTAAATATTGAAATTGATTTTCATAGAATGGGTTCCTATTCTCCTGGTGGCAGTCACCAGGGCTAGCCGGTCCCCAAATCCTCCACCAAACTTTCTAGAATTAAATAATAAGTTCCATTTTTTTATTGGCATACAAGAATTCATAAAAAGCCCCAGGTTACAACATACCGTACAAACACACCCCCTAGGTCGACTGTTTTTGGCTACTTTCTTCAACGATCACTTTGGGTGATGATGAATTTAACTCACAAATCCGCTCAACAAATGCATTTATATATATCTCAACCCATCCACATGTACAGTGGCCTATTCATTCCAGTTTGTGTGACCAAGACGAGCTGCAAAAGGCGGCGATATTTCGTCTGATTTAGGAACAAAATCGCTGGTAATAATGGACACAGAATGGAGTGTTTTTTAAGAAAGATACACTTAGGTGTTTTGCACAAATTTATTGTTGATGTTGGATTTAACTGTATGGTCAGAGGCCCCAGTTGGTTAAGCTATTCCAAACGGCCACGCAAGATATTCTTCTCCATTCATCAATCACTCTAACCATATTTGCTTTCAACGAAGCTCGCAGTCCGGCAAGTTTCAATCTATTTCTTTGGAAATATCTTGCGCGGTATTTGTTCGGTATATGCTATGACCAGATTCTAGCTCCTCTACTGCGTAAGCTTTGCAATGGACCTCCAAGGTAAACACCAGGTACTTGGAAATTTCATCAAGCTCCAGAAAGTTCCACTGAAATTTATCATCTATGCTAGTCACTGCTGCTAACAGAAGGTAACGGATTAAAGTATTAGGAACTTATGCAAACTCCAGTAGTCCAACGGAATACCCCTTGTTCATCATACTTATTCGGAACTCGTCGGCTGGAATCATCTTTCTAAATTATCTGTTTGATAAAGGTGAAAAACCCGAGAAGTGAGAAAGATCGATAATACCGCGTGCTCATCCGCACTGAATTCTCTTTTAAAAAGTAGACTGTTCTCTGTACCCCCTGCTATCCACTACAGTTTTTCCTAGAGTTGAATTCATGTCCGTTGTTGACGATAGTAATCTGTAAAGAGGTCAGCTTTGAATAACACAAATCTGTGTCAGCGTCCTGTTACTCATGCATCGCGCCCTCAATTTTCTGCTAAGAAGACTGATACATATCAGGCATTTGAACAATGCAACAAAACTCATACTTCCTTTCTTCAGCTTAGGAAAATTTCCAGATGTTCGCGGAACTTTTTAATTTCCTGCTTTCCAGCCTTAGTTTGACGACAAGTCGACCGAAACGGGCTGCATTTATACGGAAGTAGCACCCACATTCTAAATGCTTGGATAAAAAAATGACGAACGATACCTGGAGGAGCACACATATATTGCTCATCTGTCTGTTCCATTATTATATTCATTCAGGTTTCATCTGGTCCAATGCCCAGTATTTTTAACAGTTTTCGTATTCATTTCTCCAGTATACTTATTCGTACCAATGTCAGCAAATTGTACCCCAACTGCTTTTTGAGCTTTTTGTTTGTATGAACCAGACGGCTACGTGCATGCACTTGTCTTCGGGACGGATATGTTCACTTCCCATAACTTCGAACAGAAGGATGAACGTGAAGTTACCACAAACAAGGGAGAACTTGCTTCAAACATACTGCATTGCGCAGATAGGTACTGTCTTACAAGAATGATAGAAAATCCTGATCTTTCTGTGGCTGCATTTTACGCCATCCACCAAGAATGAGAGCCAAATGTCGTCAAGATATATAAATATCTAGTTGAGGCCTGGCAAATCCGAACTGTTCAGGAATCTGAAACAGAACCTGTAGACCTTTATTGCAGAATGACAGATGTGGGAATACCCCCTCTTTTATTCGCGCAACAAGCAACGCACCAACTCATAAATGGTTTTTGGATCTCATCTGCATACAACTAGTACCATAGGCATGCCACAATTGAATTTCAGGTTGATTACGAAATGCGCCTCTCCCTCTGTCTAGGATCCAGGTTCAGACAAATTTTGGTTTTGTTCCGCACTGTAGTTGTCTTGGTTTTGTATTGCAGCACAAAACTGAACGTGTGTCGAAATCCAGTTAGGTTAACCTACTTCGGTAGGACAGTGGATGCTATAGACATTACTTGCTAAAGAAATTTGACATCGCTTAATTTCCAGATAACTTTTTCAAACTAACCTACAGCCAGTTAGATTGTAGTTTTGTTTTTTTCCTGAAGACTACGGGTCCCAGTACCTGCGTTGATTTTTACTCAAGTATTTTGAGTCCCTCAGCAAAGTTCAGGGCATCGTGAATGGTTTGTTGGTGCGGAGCCCTTTGAGTGATAATAATAATCGTTCAGCTGTAGCACGCTTTCTGTGCCTAGCTGCCGTGCCCACAGAAGGAGGCACGAGAACTAGGATACTATCAGGTTGCTCAAGTCTAGACAGGAGCAGTCGGGATGCTGAGGTTGGGTTAGAACCATGGACCTTCCGGTCCGTAAGCTGGCACCTTAACCACTGAACTACCTCGAGCCCTTTGAATACGTGCTTACATCTGGACCTTAACCAAGAGTACCTTAACTTCGGGAGCAAATCCAAGCATTTATTTGGGTGAAATACTAGCGACCGTCTGGAATTGCAAGGTGGTACGTCATGGGTAGGTTGCCTGTTACATTGCAGCCGAACTTGTTCACGTTACAAGATAGTCAGGTTTACGGCATTTTAGCTTCTAAGCAAACAAACTTGATGGATACATTGTATCAATGGGAGGTGTTGGCTTTTCGAACTGAAGTTTGACCGAGAGTTACTCACTGGATGATCTTCATAAACGACACTCATCTACATGCCTCCATAACAACAGTTTTCGACATAGCAGTAGGTAGGACAGCTTCGGGCAACTTTGTTTCCTGCTTCCATAACTCTTAGAAGGACCGAGACCTGTGACGCCTGTGATGCCGAATGATTGGTCAAACAAGGCGTACATCGACTAACGAAACATATTCTGACCAGTCTACAGCCTTAAACTGACTGCTTAATGGGTAAGTTAGTAGGTTTTAAACATCTCTTTCATTGTCCATTAGCATCCAAAACCCGGTTCCCGCTTGCCAGTCTTTTGAAGCATAGAAGTGCGGTGCAACGTACAATCCTATAAAAGGCTTTAGACTTCCCTAAAGTTTGCACTGCAGGCTTGAAATATGGAGCGTTCACATGCCACACTTCTGACCATCGAAACCTACCATTAGGCCCCAGGATCACACAATTTAAATGTCCCACTACGTTTTTGCGGCAAATATAGTGCAGAGTAGCAACTAGTAATCAGACCGGAAGATCAAAGCGAGGTTCGGTCACCAGCGCGTAGAGTCCGACACAGGTGATGGCGTGGTCAGCTATTCACCGTGAGTTCCTGGAGTTGAGGGACCAAGTTCATAAAGCCAAAAAAGTCTTGGACCTCAAATCCATGGAACGCCAATATACTCCCGCTATTTCGGAAACGGTCCTACCTCAGTGGGAAGACCTGGTAGGTGTGTCACCAACCTGAATATCCAGTGCAGTTATTTGTTCAGTAGTCAAAGAGTCGCGGAATGTGTACGCATTACAAAATCTCAAACATGCCAAGCTATGTCGATGGGTGCATTGGTTCAGAAGCGCTGTGCATGTTTGCCTAGCGTGTCTGATAATCCTAGCTGATCACATACACAAAAAATGAGCATCCACAGAATCGAAATTCGACTCTGTTGCCTTCTGTTTGGTACATGCTAGTCACAGTGACCCCGTTAGGCAACGAATCGGAAATCGACGTTTCTATAACGTCTACAAGTGCAACCATCTCCTACAAGTAATTATAGTCTTAACTACAATACTCCTGTTCTTTACGTGACCACAAGGAGCACTTCTACTAATTGCAAGTTTTCGTCCTTACAACAGAAATACGGTCAAGGCCAATGAATTTTCCGCTGCTGAATTACATAACTATGCATGAACTTTGCAAATTGTTGTTTCACAAAGTTGCTGCACGCGCGTGCGAAAAACAATGGGTAAACAAATAGACAATCAGTCCGACCTTCCTGACGAACACACGAACAACAGCAACTGGTTTGATGTTGTCAGTTTTGACAATGGTGAATGAAACTGTTGAAAAAATTCTGAGACGTGTATCCCACTGGAAACAGGGATCCAACTGGTTCTTCAAACGAACTGTTGCACAGGGTGTCAGTAACTGAATAAGTGTGGGGCTGTGATTCCAAGCCTAGTGTGAGAGAGGGACTAACCTGGAAAACGTTCACCTGTCTCCGCGGATTGACAATTCAGATATGCATGACCTTTTTGGAATGACATCGTGCTAGCGTCCTGAGGACAAGCCGCGAAGAGTTTTGCCTAGTTTGTTATGTTGGATCCTTGCGGAAGGACTCAGGAAACCTGCTACCGAACTGGATGAAAATCTGCGAAAGACGCATCTGAACGAAGTGTCTCATTCTGGGAGTCACTGGACTATAGCTATATATAGGCCAAAAAAGGCCGGGTTTGAAAGTGGTGGAACATCGCCAACATCTACTGTTTTCAAACGGAATGTTGTCGCTTATACAGTAGCTGAGCTAATGTAACCTAAAATGATTGGTGACCTCATAATGTCACGCACCGTTAACACCTTTGTCCTTAATTTTGACAAGGATTCGTTAAACTGCCACAGGTGCTCCTGTCTGATAACTTGATCTGGTCCCGAATTACTGCACCGAGCCTTGATTATCCCAAACAGAATGCCTGTACTACACCTCCAATACACATGTCAGTAAGTTGAGTTCACCGAGGGAATAATATATCAGTAGCCACCTGAGTGGGGCTCCCAATTCTCCTACTCACACGTCCGCCTACACTAGCCATGTCCGATTAAATGGGATGTTTTAACGTCCCAAGAATGCCTACTAAACCTGAGTTTGGATTCACCTGATTTTACTTTCGCATCAGCTGGTATGAACAGACTAACAGTCTGCTAAGTCCTCACTATCAAACAATATTTGCTGTTCAGAATTCGCACTATCAACGGGGAAACAAATTACAGATGCCTTCGTAAGCCATTGATCCATACGTCGATGTCTACTCCTGGGAGGTTCACTATTTTACAAGTTCGACATACTTCAATGTTTTGTCAGGCTGATGAGTACAGTTCTGTAGAAATTTGCTAAAATAAATCGCAATTTCGAGTCACACGGGAATGAATTGGCTCCTGCGCAGTCATAAATCATCCGAAGCTTTTTAACTGGCACAGATGTCCAGTAGATGAGATGGACGAAGTGGATAAGAACGTATTCTACCATTTCGATGACCTGGGTTCGAACCAACATGAGCCCCTTCAGTCTGGCTGCCGGCTTCCGTCCTTGTACCATGTACATAAGTTGGCTGAGAAATAAAGACGTAAGATGAACCTTCAAGTTTTCTCTGTCACTGAATTATTTATTAGTAGGGACAGGGAATACCCACGTTTTTTTGGCTTGTTAAGACTAGCTTATTCAGGTAGTTACTTTTTGGCTTGTGAGTTAATGCAGCGTCTGACATGGTTAATCTTTTCAGACATTGAAAGAAAGTGCCCACTGGAAGGGTACTAAAATTAGAATTGTACGGAATGCAAATGTGAAGTGAAGATGCTACTTTCAATGAAAAGACTTCAGAGGGCACGTTCGTAACTTTATTCTAACTACAAATGGACATCGGCATAGGAGTAAGCCAAGCGATTTGTCATGCATGAACGTGTACAGAGTAGTTTCTCAATTTATCGCACTCTTTCCCACCCCGGGAAAGAGGCCTTCTTCATAAAGGCCAATTTGTGCCGGTTTCGCGAAAACTACCTTTAGATTAATGGGTAAACCACAAGACCCTTCAAAGAGACCATAGAACTTTTACTCTGACTCTTTCCTGTAAGAACAACTTCCCCTCCGGAATTTCTGGAACGTAAACACTCATTGGTTTGGCGATCAACGTCTGCCCTACAACAGCGCAACAATATTTTCGGCCACTAGATTTATCCTTATTGGTCAAATCTGGCGCACGATACTGGCACTGATCAATGAGCCTGGCAGTGGAATTAGCACGGACAGGTATGCTCACAATAATTCTGCATTGTAACAAATAACAAGATAAACGTGTAAAGGTGAACTTAACAGGGATGATTTGGCCGTTCCCAGAAAGGGGCATCGTGACACTAATGTTTTAGGTTGTTTGATAAGCCCGAAGTTGTATGACTAGTAACAGTGTGGACGGTCTGCGGTTTATCGATTCTTGGATAGGTGTATATTCTGGGTTTCTGAGAAAACGGAATGAAGATAGTTCAGCTCAATGTTTAAATGGGAAGGTGTTAAGTTAAAACTAATCAGTAAGATAGGTTTTTGGAGCTTTGAAAACAGTAAAGCTATACTGATAGCGAATGAGGGGGGTGCAGTAACGTTAGAAATAGTTGGGGGAGGGGGTGAATTTGTTGAGAATTGTCACGCACAATGTCCCAAGCTAGTTCTTGAAAGTAGGACGTCAAAATGTTTTTTTCGGACGGTACGCGATTTGGGTTCAAAGGCTAGTAAAGGATTGCGTTGGGCAGGCTTTCGTCTTTTGTATGCCTAGCCAAACAGAGTTATACTGTTGCGACCAGTGGCTGAAGAGCACAGTCTCTACAGAACATTAATTTAGGAACACGGTCTATGCTAACGCAGGATAACCACACAGACACAGAGCGGCTGATAGCAGTGGGAATCCTGATAAGCCCCCAAAAAGAAGACATACTTTTATAGGCGTAATACACTACTCAAAAGGTTGCTGAAAATTCGTCGACAGCCCAGGACCCGTTTCGCCCTTCTTGGGGCTCATCAGGTAGGCGCAGTCCCTGGAAACATCACAAACGAGATATTTAGCTGGGTTCCAGGTGAGTCTCTCGCAAAACCAAATTTGTTTGCAAATGAGTGTACTTCGCTAATTTCGTGCAATTTGGTTTCAAGTAGAACATAAGGTTGACGGAAACTCGGGGATTGCGTCTAACTGATGAGCTCCAAGAAGGGCAAAACCAGTCATGGGCTGTCGGAGAATTTTCAGCAACCTTATGGGTAGTGCATTACGTATATACATGTATCGCGATATCTCGAATATCGTATCAACTGGAACATGAGGCGGCCTGGTGCAGCATATTCAGTTGCCTGGAAACGTCACAAACGAGAGGTTGAGTTGGATTCCTGGCGAGTCTCTGGCAAAACCAAATTTGTTTGCAAATGAGTGTACTTCGCTATTTCTCCACTGATTGTGCAGTCCACGCGATCGTTTGTCACAATAATGTTCACTTTGGCTCTCGAAAATAAAGTAGGGTAAGTGGATGTAAATTTGGGAACTAGGCCACTTGATGAACTCAAGAAAGTCAAAACCGGTGGGTGTTCCTCTGGAGATTTCGTTGCTCCTCTGAATAGAGTCTTGTGAAGGAAATAACCCAATATCTTGAATAGCATTCCTAGTGAAACGCGAGTTAGCCGTTATGTTGTACATTCAGTTGAAGAATCTAACAAAGCAGAGATTCGGTTGGACTTAAGCTGAGTATCCCGTCATCAATAGCTCACTCGCATACATAGTCTTACCTAGTCATTGCAACACAATCGCATCTCCTCGGCTTAGCGTACTGTGCGATGTGATTACACCACAAATATCGTGCAACGAACATTATCCCCATTGGTGAATAAAGAGCTGACCTTACTTAATTCGAAACGCACGAGTTTTAACTACAGCAAAGATTACTATCCAAGAGATGTAAATTCGAATGCCTCGAATTTCGATGAACAAAAGACCCCCGGGATATGCTTGTGTTCGTGTTTGACCTTAACTCGACTAGGTATTGAATAATTTCATATCGCCTCGGTCACTGTTTGATGTTATCACGCAGTTCGCCATTCACGGTGACTCGTTTTTTCTGCAAACGTACCGAATAGTTTTCTTCTAAAATTCAGCGCTAAATCGGATTTCCGCTTAGATGCTTTGCGTTAAACTGTGGAGATATCATAATATTATGCCATTACGATTCTCGAGATAACACTGACAATATACTCAGACTTTTTACTGCAACGTACTAAACAAGGAGAAGACAGTACAGAAGGTTGCAGTTAAAGCCTTTCGTGTAGATACAAGCATTCGATGTTGGGATGCTAATTGAGGTGTCATTAAATTAAGCTGTCAAATGATTAGTCGGCCTTGGAAACGCATCAGAAAAACTACGGTCTTCGGTAAGATGGCATAAGCACCTGAATTCGGACTATCTGTCCACGAAACCACATGAATTGTGGAACCGGGACAGGTAGGTTTTACGCATTTACATTAGAAATTTGGTGATACTTGAGTGTCTGAAAACCACGTTGATCCATTTCGAGGCAACTTCAAAACAAATTAAGATTGATAGGCTCCATAGTTTGTTAAACTCTGCCTTACTGGTGGCGTTTTTCATTCGTAAACTCTGCCAGTTGCCTCGGAGATTTGCTTGAGGGGTGCTATCAGCCCCACTCGGTCGTACGGTAGGTAAATTCGAAGTCAGTATTTGTGAGAAAATCAGATTCCCCAAACGTGTTTCTCAACCCTGTGAAACTTTGGGAGCATTTAGACTTTGTTTCCCATTTTCTCTCACCTTACTTCACTGTAAACCTCAAGTAAAAAACAGCTGCTATAAGGGGGTTAACTTTTCGTTTTTTCTGTTGTTTATTACATGGAACTTTACACAACTCGCAAGAAGAGTCCGTTCCCATAACTTCCTAGGGAAGATCAGATAAGTTCACTGGGAGTTGAACCATACTGATACTAAGGGAAAACTTAGAAAAACCTAAGTAGTTTCTGTAGGGTTTTGTATCTTTCAACAGCTTGGTACACTGATGTTGGACCAAAAATACTATAAGTCCAGGCGGTATATCCCTCAAGAGAGACCAAACGGTCCTTTCTTTTCTAGTGCTCTATCATTAAGGAGGTTGCTGTAGCGCCGGTTAAGTTGCTTACTAACCTGCAAATTTTTGATATTTAAAATTTTAATCAGAGCTGTGCTCAAAAGGTAGGATATCGTCTTTAAGTTACCTCAGTATTATGCAAAATAATACAACCGAAGATAAGGGTGGCTTATTTAAAGTGTGCCTTGTGATACCGTACGGCCCATCTCTCTCGACATAAATTGGCAAATTTCACATGGCTGTTTCCACACCCGAATGAGCGATAGCTTCCGGAAGTATTGAAGCTGACTTGCAGCTGAGCGCATGTGATACGGGCATCCATAAATACTGTTGGGCGATCAGTTGCATGAGTGGAATGCGGGCGCCGTAAAATCAACCAGCAAAATGGCCAACAACAATATAGGCCAAGCGGTAACATGACGCTGACCTACACATCATCCGGACAATGTCAAAGTGCATACAACCTCGAGCGCAAAATACATCAAATTTGGCAAATGTTCGTTTATTGTGAAAATTCAGTACGAACGTTCATCAAAATTTCGAAGACCGCTACGTCGGCAGCAGAACCTTTAATCTGTGCATTTTGGTATGTAGTGTAGTTTTAACCCTGGAGCAGTTAAATCCTCCCGCAATGCGCTACTTAAACCTTAGGTCGGCGGAACTTAAACTATGCATTTTATAGGATTCCGGACATCTCGTACATTGTTGGACAAGAAAGCGAGTCTTGCAAATCCACGCCGAAAATTCTTGGACCGCTCAGTTCACTGGTGTGGTTCTCCTGGATGACATTCGAGTGCCACAGGCAAGGTAAATGAAAAGTAAAAAATGAGGGACTCTGTCGATTAGCATCACCATTATTATTGACAGCAACATCAAAGAGAGACAAAAGAGCCATTCTGCCGTACAACAATCTATTCGAATATAGCTGCATAATGAAAATAAGTAAGAGACGCTGAAGAGGGGGTTATGACCTGCACCTCCAGCACGCGGTCAGGCAGTCTAGATAGAAACTGACAGCATTACCACCACTGATACTGCTTCACCGTCATATATGTCATCTTAAGCCGAGTACAAAAAGGGTCGCGGAGGCCCCATCCTAGGCAAAAAACACGCAGACTTTTGGTTTTATTTTCTTCTGCCACGTCATATTCTGTCAATCTCTGAGTTTCCATCACTCCGAACTGGGCATCAAAACCAGCGCTGTTCTCAACAGAAGGTAACTTGGCGCGCATAGCACATGGCCCAGCGGCCTTTGAAGTTCGTACTTGGTCTGTTAGACTACCGTCAAATTACCCAACTTCTCTTTGAATTGTTGGAGGCATGTTCCATGGCGGCACGTCGAGCAGCATGACTTCGCACCTTGTGCGTGTGAAGTACATGCCACGATCAGATGACATTGGTCCGTTTTTTTCAGTAACATTTGCGTTTCCTGTTGTCTTTCAAAGATGAGAAAAACATCCTCTACGTATTCCAGGTCGACAAGGTCCTCGATCTAAGAGATAATAACAACTGTATTCCAACGGCCCTCCACAATTCACCTCGTCATCTCATCAATGACAAAATTAAACGAAAAGGGATAGAACGAATATCCATGTCAGATACCACTGCATGTGGGCAAGAGACTTTCATGCAGTTCCACGAGCCTACTAGTATAAGAATATAAATGACGCATAGTACTCATGAACTTCCAGAGAATACCTTGTTGCACAGTTGAAGGAATCGGTTGGTAGTATCTAATGCACTTCTGAAATCAATAAAGACCAAAAACTGTAGGGCGCCTTTGCGCAGACCGTTGCTCTAACACTTGACGGAGTGTGAAGGTGTGGTCCACGTAATCCTCCGTCAAGCCGGAATCTTGATTGTTGCTCTCGAGTCACGTCTTCGTGTGCTCTCGTAAGGTAAGATATTCAAAAAGCCCAGTCACGGCGGGATTAAGGTAATTCCTCTGTAATTGCCACATTTATTGCGAGAACCTTTTCTGAAAGGGGCCACTACTGTAGACTTAGCACAGTCGATTAGAACAGTCTCTTTCACCCAGACAGAGGCAGAAAAATTAGACAACCACTGACTGATGATTTCACCTTTACCCTCAAAAAGATGGGATAGGAGTTCGTCCGGACCAAAAACTAGCGTTTGGGACAGAAAAGGAATCCATGTATTTCTGAAGCTCTCGGAGGTTCCGAATTCACTGTTCTGATTGTAAGTAACTACAATGCCTACGCTTAACTCGGCTACCAGGGCCGTAGACACTTCGAAATCTTCAACCTCCGACACACAGTTCGTCTGGTAACCTTCAGTGTTCGCTTTCTGAAGCAAGCTGGAAAACAGGCTGTTCTTGTTTGAGCTTCGGCCTCGATTTCTATTGATGTATACTGTCTTTCTGAAACAAAGATCCAAGTGCAGCTGTCAATCTGACTTCACAATCGGTTTCTGCTTGCTTCTGGTTGCGCACCTCAGGTGATCTTAAAACCCCTTATGACATATTTAAGAAGTCAAACAACCATAAATCTGGTCGTTGGCTTGTTCGCTGAGCTGGGCAATTTGATTGCAATCAGCTCAGCGAACAAGCCAACGACCATCTACGCTACCTGAGCTACCAACATTTTCCTCTATAGAAAACCATAAATCTGATGAACCCAATCCATCCTGCAGAATCGTTGTATTCTTCCAGTATGTCTGCTAGATTCATACAGTACTTCTTTTACTTCATAGAAAGGACGGCTGTTTACTTGACTTTTTCTGGAGTTTTGATGCACGGTGAAAAATAAGTAATCTGCGTTGCCTACATCTTTTCAGTTTCACATGAGCTATTCAATGGTTACTGCAATCGTGCACGTCTAAAGGATCCGGAACCGCATATCAGTGAAACTAAGAACGATTAGATCGCACGGCGTCAGCGCGACGCACTCTGACAACCTCGTGGAGGACTGATCTACAGTCATCCAAATCATAATGGCGAATTTAAACATCAGGAAGAATTATGTGCAGTCGCTGACAGGCATTTTGCTCAAAAACCTTATGCATTTGTGCTAAACGAAGCATTCATTTTCACATCAATATGGTGCGATAATCGAAGCCTGGCTAGTACTGTTATTCCATTTTAAGGCCTAGGGCTTGTGAGATAGCACCCAAAGATGAGATCTGTCCTAGGTCACCGGTTTGGTCCACTGGGGCACACTGCTCAAGAAAGTCCCGTATATGGAGTTCACAGGTGTCAAGTACACTGATCTGCACAGTGCTAACCAATAGAAACTACAGCCTATTCTGACCGTATTTATTAGTGGCAAGGAGATTTACGGCAGAAACAGGCTAACTGGTGAGCTGTGTGAATACACGGTTTTGTGATTGATAATAAAACAAATCAAAGAGAATAATCTTGAAATTTCCCGTGGCTGAGTGCACTATCTTTGGATGTATCTTCCCCACTAAATCAGTTTTACTCATAATAGGTGACCCTCTCGTTCGAGTGTTAATCAACGTCTCCAGGATTATCGATAGGCATATGAGAACAGGTAGCGGTGTTATTATCTTATCTTGTTATTATTTTATCTGGACAATGCACATCTGCAATATGAATCGATTACAAAAATTGTCACAGGCAATGGAAACCCATTTCTCCTACTTTACATTACGGCAACTTCCCTCCGGAGAAGGACTAGCCAACTCCAAGAATATCCGAAGTCGCCACCACCCATACAGGTCGATCGGCAGCAAGGTCCCAGCATAACGTTATTCAGTTTGTCTTCCATTTTTTGACTTCGCAGACCACCTGGAGATCAAGTAATTAACCGTTGGTCTTAAGTGTAGACAGCCAAGTTTTATTCGCACTCCACTGGGAGCATAGGGACAGGGAGACTTTGGACAGGTTGGAGTCTGGTCTGCGGAGTATGTGTATAGTATGTAGCCCATATGCCCGGAGGAATCGACTTGTTTCATAGACTGTTAGTTAACCCCAACTGGACTAGACGGACAACCATGCTTGCGCTGAAGAATTTCCAGTTCAACCGGCACAGTGAGCGGCTAATACCATAGAGGATAGGCTGGATTCCTGTATCTGTAATCAGGACGACGAGATCATCAATGTAATCAAGGTCCATGATCCACATGATAGGGCTTGTTAGTACTCCGGGAGGCTGGTGCGGGTGCGCGACATTACCCAATCAATCGTGACAACGAAAAGCACCGGCGAAATTGGACAGTCCTTCCAAACGGCGGAGTTTGAAACCAACGCAGTAGTCTCTTTCTCGTTTATTCGGATTCGGGCTTTGTTACCTAAGTAGTGGGCTCTGAGGAGATTTAGCAGTTTATCTGGCATGCCATCGGCTCTGACGCTGGCTAAAAGTACTCCCTACTGACTGAGTGAAATGCTGAACGAAAGTCAATGAAGCAGACAGTTTCTGGAACCTGTGACAGTGTTCCAAACGACGGCGTGGCGTGAATATTTGGTCGACGCAACTTCTTCATGCACGGAAAGTTCCCTGATTTAGTCTTATGTAAAACATTTCGCTTCTCTGAGGCGATGCGGTAGTAAGGTGGCAACGATTTGGGCTGCAATGTCTGTGAGCCAGATACCATTGTAGACCGCATGAACCATTCTTTCGCCTTTTTGGGTACAGACAGCCGTACAGAGGCACTCTAATCTACCTACAAAAGTTCAGATCTTCATGTTGTGCAGGAAGGCTTGTGAAGTGTTTCGAGGGCTGTCGGCAAGCAGGTTTTGTGGATTCCTACTGGGATGCTATCTTCACATGGAGACTTTTTGTGCCTTAGCAGCCGGGCTGCTTAGGCTAATTCATTTGAGCTGGGGGCATCACAACAGATTGTTTACGGAGTGGAGGTTGTCGTGTCTGTGGTGGGTAGCTGCTGGTGGACGGGAGGGTGAGTAATCAGCTGAAGTGTTAATTCATTCTCTGCAGCTTTTTCTCATACTGCGTTAGAAGTTGGCTGCCATCGCCTCCCATTGGCCTGAAGCAGACCACCCTGCTAAGATGAGAATAAGCACGAACATTTGCAGCAACCGTTACACTAGAAATTATCTCTGACCAGAAAGCCATACGATCTTCCTGAGTTGAGCTAGTGGCCTGGTGAAATAAGCTAAGGAAATTAGAAGCGATGTTTGTGAGTACCTGGGCGGTTTGCTGAGAGAGATGATCCTATCCGGAGTCCAAACTTTGTGGTGCTGAGATGTCATTCCAAGGTTCAGTGCTATGACCTGCTGCTTGGACGTCAGTGACTTGTCAGTGAAGATGGGTTGAACTAGCGGAAGTGGTAACTAAGCTACCTGTTGACAAAATGAACCCTTCCGAGAGTTGAAGGCATTTCGAGGAGGCTCAAGTTGGTCCGTTTTACAGGTCGTAGCTTGTGCTCAACAATTGCACTTTACACTTACAAGGGTATGTTTCGACTCGAATTTATTCCAGGTTTTTGCCCCACTACCTACAGACTTCAGCAAACAATAACATTGGGCAGCCACTAGGATGTATTCTGTTTGTGAGACCGTGCGACCGTCATTGGAATATCAAGTGGATGCTGAAAATGTGAATTGGGTACTACGAGTCTGTTGGAGGCGGCGAAGTTGATAAATCGATAGCCACTCTCATAGTGTTGTACTCAGCTGAACATTCCAAGATTGTGATAGGGTGGCGTCGGTTGAATTTGCAGTCCTAGCGTTTCACTCGCCAGCTACCATCGGAATATCGCGATAGGGTGTACAGTAGGTCACACTTTGTAGCTTATCGTAGAAGTCTTCCCTGAAAAACATGCCGGATGAAAAAGTGGGATCGTAAACGGCTATAAGGCTCAGGTGCACTGGAGAGACTCTCAAATGAACTGTTGCATTATTGGACTTTACTGACTCCCAAGTGATTAAGACGACCGTAGAGCTTCTGTTAAGGACAGGCACTATGCAGGCTCCACCAATAGTTTGCGCCGTTATGGTGCGGCCAGTAGGAGACTTGGCAGTGCATTCCTGATTTTGAAGGAAAATGTGAGAGACCTAGCTTTAACATTTGTGACGACGACAGCTGAGCCAACGTCGGGGGGGGGGGGGCATTTTGCAGCAGACACGGTTGCCAGCCGAAAATCAACCACGCACTGGTGGCACCACCTCCAGAACCCCGTTAAACCATGTTCACCAGGATTTCCACCATTTGGCGTCCTTGTGGCAAGGTGAGAATGGTAACAGGATGAAACTGAAAGCATTCCCCCCTGCGGCACACTGAATGAAGGACACAGATAACCATTAGCGTAGGTCAACTGAGCCAATTCATCGTTCTGCATCGGCCTCGATACATCACGACTTGATTACATTTATCTGTTTGATACGGATTTCCGTTGAATGGTGAGCGTAGGTAATTCCGGAAACCGTTCAGAGCCATTTATACTCAAATGCTGTGCATTGTTCCCAACACCTAGTACATATTGCTGAGCTAGAGTGCCCCGTCCAGAGTATGGTCGTTCTTCTGGCACCAGCCCTTGTGGGCCCATTTGCTATGTATCTGGTCAATGATCTAGAAAGCTCTGTGACAAATTTGTGGGGCTATTCTCAGCTAATCGTAAAAAGCGAAAAGTGTACTGCTCCGCATCGTGGTGAAAACCGGATCTGTTTACTCAAGTGATAAACTGTTGATATTTCTTTCACAGAAAATTACTTCCTAGGCATATGATCAAATTCGACTAAAATGATGCTAGTAGGGTCGACTTTCTCCAGTCGTCCTACTCTTAATAACATCCTTTGTGACCGTCTCGTTGCAGTGATAAAACCGATGGTTCCACAGGCGGAGAACGCGTATTGTACGGGAAGGGCGGTATCACGCCTGCAGTTCGCTCGGCCAGTGGGGAGTTTATTTGGAAAAAAATGTACCAATCCCTATTATTGGTGAGCTTTGAATGTTTACCAAGTACTTCATCATAATTTTGTGTAGGATTTAAGAGAGTAGAGTCGTGGCAGTCTTCCCTAACGCCTCTTCAGTGTGGACCAACAGGATGGGTGATGAGTCCCGGTGGCATATGGGCGATCGCGACTGGCTTGTCCCGATATCCGTGGGAGTCGATTGCAGGCTTCCTTTTCCCCACGCGTTGCCCGACTGGCCCGGTCGATGTCACGTGTTTCCTCGGAAGAGCCAATGGCCTGTTGGTAGCCGCTGCTTGTCTATTGGTCACTCCGGATCGCCCAATCACGACAAGGTTGCCGCGTGGCGGCCGTATGACAATGCTCCGTCATTCCGTCTGGTACGCATTTGTTTGGTAGCGGCGCGACGACGTCCGTTCGTTGCTCGTTTGGTTCTTTTGGCTACCGAAAATGCTTTTCAATCCCAACGAAGAACATGCTGCATGTGGAGTGGGTTTTGTTGTCAACACGAGAGGATGCCGTTCGAATTCGGTGAGTTTGGTTTTGTTGATTATAACCCAAACATCTGCCCGGGATAACTAAATACACCAAATGAGCAGCTGTTTGATGTGAAGTGTTATTGATTGGACACGTCAACAAAGATGTAAGCAACAAACGGAAATCACTGTGCGTACAACCATCTCATTAGGATGAAGTCGGACAGTATCACCTACCAACAGCATAACGGTCGCGACTGTTGAATTTAAAAGGACACGATCCAGCTCACTCGTCTGAGTCGGGACATTTCCACCTGAAAACAATAAAAACATCCTCATAATTACGGACAGAATAGCTCGCCTTAGGACAATGTACTGTTTGGCGCCTGCATTCAGCACAGTGAGCGAAGGCCGTACTTTTGCCGTTGTATCATAATTTTAAAGAGATGGAAGGGATTTTTTTAGCTTTTTGCAACTCAGTGAAAACGCCTAGTCAAAACCCATAAAAAATTTTGAATAGGTCAGAACGATAGGCCGTTAAATTATCGTTTTTACCCTGCCTAACTCAGTGCTGCATCATTTGTCCTTGAACGTTTGGTACCGAACGTTGAATGATACTCTGTCGTATCTCAGCTCTGCTGCTTCCTATGAGTTGCACGGTAGCTATGTACTCGAAGGCACAACCGTTGGACTACTATTATTATTCGCCAAATACTTTCATTTGCCCACTAATTTGGTTTATGGTGGTTTATGCCAAACGATACTAACCTACTTCGGGATCGAATCAGTCGATTTACCAACCCACTACACCAATACAGGTATCGCACTGGAGACAGCGGATTCGGGAATATATCCCGGGTGAAATTTAGGGTCAGTTAACCGACTGATGTACTCAAAATTTGGTGAGAACTCCATCTCTGATAGGAATATATGACAACATGTAGGGTGATTCACTTTTGTTCTAAAACTTGGCCCCTGCATTACCACCACCTTTGTATGTTTATCGGGAAGCAGTTTGGCTCCACTACTGCACCTGCCCGTTGTGGACGTTGTCTACCTCTATCCTTACTCACAAGTCCTTACCAATCGTGCAACGAGATCATTCAAACTATGCAGGGAACATTTGATGACTCTTACCACTCAGCAACGAACTTAAAGCTGCCGTTGCGTCAGAACGATTAGAAACTAGTCGTTCATTGCGAGCTGATTAGACCGGGTACCCCAGCGGCAGTTGTCGGTACAGGAAATACAAAGGGTTGAGCAGACCACGGTCTCTGTGACCAAATAAGAAGCCATAAAGTGGATGATGTGTGAACTATTCTGCATTTTTCTGCTTTAAGTAGAGGCGATTTTTACAGTTTTTTCAAAAAAGATCTGACAGTAAAACAACGGCAGCAAGCTAGGCGAAACATGAGAATGCCAGCAAATGCGTAAGTATTTCCCTACTGCGCTTCGACTTTGGTAGTAGTATGCATTCCCATGAATTCATGGTCAGTTACGATGGGCAAAAGAAGGCTAATAACGTTGATAAAATGCTAATCGTCCTCTGGTGAAATGTATACTAAGATAGTTGCACTTCGTCTGTGAGTCTCTGGGATTTCAAACGAGACTGTAAATCCTACCACACCTTGGAACAGTTGCTGAACTTCCAGTAAACCAGTAACGCTCGCTCGCGGCGTTACTTTCGTCACTATTCCTCTCGTGGCTATGGAAATTTTCAAAACTGCTATGCAGTACTCAACCATGCGTAACCGTGGAACAAAACAAGCCCGCGTCTTATTTGAAAACGTATGCGGCATTTCTTCAGCACATCTACAAGATCTAAGCAACATCCGTGATTCGTTATAAGGCAGATCAACAACCATCTTCTACTTGGTGGTCTGAGGGGATTCGGTAATTTCCAATAAAGGTTTCATCCTGTGAAGCCACTCTATAATGAAAAGCTGAGATGCGCACTGGTGACGATTCCCAACAAGAATGAAACAGCTGTACAGTGCTTCCCGGCTTTTCAGCACCGGTTGGCTTCATCTTTTATCTGCCTGGCGGAAGCGTATAGACTGCGTTGCATATATTTGGTTGCTGTTTATTGTTCTCAATTCACTGAACGCTCCTACTTTGTGAGTTCAGAGAATCGAAAGCGCATCCCAGGCAGCAGGTGCGATTTGACTGTTCTGTACCAACCGATGATTTTCCTCTTGCGAAACGGATTTTCTGTCCAAACGCCTGTAGTAGAAATGGAAAGCATTTTAGTTCCACAAATGGTTATACTTAGTCAAACTCCTGTACATCATTTCGTGAGTATCAACCCAAGGTAAAACCGTCAGCTACCCGCGTCTCCATTGTTATAGTTGCTACACGCATGTTAGATGCGCGTTCCTGGTTTCACTTAACCATCCGATTCTAGAAGAACCAGCAAATCAATGGAGCATACGGTGTTCGTCACTGATCAACAATTAGTTTAGAGACAGTTGCGGGCGAATATAACACTATGATTCGGCCACCCAGCTCAGACTGTCAGGCCTAAGGCTACAAGTGCAACTTTGCATCCCAAGAATTGTCCTAGTATCGTTGATGTGATTCATGGAATGCTGAAGGAAGTCGCATGCCTAAATTTCAGAACATAGCACCAACCGGATGGTCGTAGAAGGGCGCATTTACCACCAAGCACGTGTTGGCTTAGCGACAGGATATGAGCTTATGATGCTGTCAGCATTACTACAACAAATCAAGGAGAAAAGCAACGGAATTTCCCATGTATAAATGCTATCCTCTTGGAGACACAGACCTTCAAAATCCGATTTCGTCCGAAAAGGAGGACGTGGTCGGTCTGGTGCTAAACAGCGGAGGCACCCTTAGGTCGAATGTATCTGGGGTGTCATTTTGTCAGTACAATATAGAAGAGTAATTCGGCCACAGAAAATTCAGTCGTGCTAGGGAGGATTCGTCACAATGAGGATCATTAGAAAGAAGAACACTAAATATCACGACGTCTGAATCTGAACCCTATTGAGAATCCTTAATGGCCAAGTTTGTACACTGCAGTAGCTGGACTGATCGGTCTGAAGAACAACAGAGAACCGATTCAGCGTGCCTGGAGCTAGTCGTACACTTGAGAGGTTTGTGGGAATTCTGAAAAGGACGGTGGCGTTCGCCTTATCCAAGCTGGCGGAGGAGCGGTCTGGCAAGCCCTAGTTTGTGGGTTTGGATCTCGTGCCCTTTATTTTTCTCATTTGCGTTGTTTACCTGGGTTCATATCCTACCTTATCCAATCCCCATCACCGATGATGTCTTACTCCGATCTGGTGTTAATATAAAGTATCCACCGATCCTTTGCTGTCTTTCACTGCAGAACTTAGACTGTCCTGCTAAAAGCCCGACAAATCAAGCCATTCATGTGTACTGCGCAAACCTTGAGACTGGATTAATTGTGCTGTTTCTGTGACCCGGATCCAGATAAATTAAGTTCCTTCAAGGGTTGATAAAGTGGGAGCATCAGGAATAATATGTAAGCTTAGCAACTGAGTGCGGCAGTTCGGTCGGTCTTTCCAAGTCTCACAGACATTTCGAATGAGTTCTCCATGGAATTTCCTATGGCCCACTTCGTCTGGATCATAAATTAACGTGATTTGATAATCATTCACTTAGGCTGTTTGAACCATCACGCCACAGTTAGTCAGATAAACATCTGCTAGTAAACCGCCAATATACAGTGATATTATGAGTAGTAACCTCCAACTCGAACTCTTCACCTGTTGCTTATATATCCATTTTCCATAGAAAGTTGTTTTCTGGTAACATCGCCATCAAGCGTTCGTTCCGAGGTTTTCGGCAAAAATTGCGAATCTGAAAACCCATTTGCCTTTAGAAAGACTACTTTTGTAAGGATTATTTTGCTCAACGTCCCCATGCTGAATCTCACTGACGTTTGGTCTACGGATCTTTGTAAAGAGGTGCTTTGTGAAGGGCTCATCTGTACCGCTCATCCTAGGTTCCCGATGAAACTGAGATGTACATTTTGGTAGGTAATAACACAACAGAAATACCACGATGAGAATACTCACAAAATGTATGGGTACTGAAAAATATTTTGACAAACGCTTTCCGTGAAAATGTCTAAGGCTTTAGGTCGTGTTCCGACACCTTGAACATTTGGATATATATTGTATTCTCTTCTAAAATTTTGGGATGGGTGACCAAATATTTCGAATGTTCAGTGGTTTTGTTTCGATTTGTCTGGCTTTTTTTGAGTCGACGGTTCACCAAATCTCGCCATAAAATCCGTTCCAGCATGTTATTGCCAGCACGTTATCTGTCATAGCTACTGTCGAGCTTCTTGAGGTAGAAAGACTGCTTTCAGGCAAGTTTTTTTATTACCAAATTTGTTTCTATTGTAAAGCAAAGCGGTGTATTATTCCATTATCCTTGAAAACTGATTTGGCATCAGCGTTACACTGGCGAAAACAAATAAACCGGGTTCTCTTTCGTGTGTAGTACTGGAACTTTGATTGCTCAGCACGAATTCCAAGAAAAAATGTTCTGCATGTCCAGTATCTCGTTCACTGGTGCTTCAGTAAACTAATAGGGCACGTTTGACATCTTCAGCCACTGCTTTCGCTTTCGTGTTCTGTCGTTGAGAGCATATACTTTCTTCAACTGTCGTCATCCTCATTTTCTGAACAAATGCATTGTTCGTCCATTGATTTGAACTCTAACAGACATCCAGAACCTAACTCAATATTCGTCAGCTTTTCGAACTAGGGCGTGCGACTGTTCAAAGTGCTGATTTGACTGAGAATGATTCACCATGCACACTAATTTTAGTTAGGTGGAAACGGCCCAGGAAATAGAGTGTAGGCACCCAGTACATCACTTTCCGCTTAAGTATGGCATGTCGCACCTCGCCTCTATTAGGGCACATCGGTTGCACGTAGCATTTTCGGAGTCGTGGGTGAGTTTAGCATTCCTTAGACTCATGTCCACAGGGAACATTTGTGCGGTCGTCGTAGTTGATGGTTTATCCAGAGTATGCTGATAACTCAATTGCTGTTTTTCGCCCTTTTCAGTATCTATGTTATGGTCCAACTTTGCTTTCTTGTTTACGTAGATACTGCAAGAAGCCCAGACTATGCTGAAACGTATGGACCACCGGGGTGCTTGTGCTTGTGATGAGAATACGGGTGACGGCGCTGGTGTAATGACCAGTATTCCATTCGAGCTGTACTCGCGGTTTGCTGGGTAAGAGCTTCTGTGCTGTCAGTCTAGTCTGTGCTATGAATTCTAGCTACGTGACTGATGCTCAACCAGCAAATTCGTTACTTGAGTCTCCCGACGACGTAGTTTCTGGAGGACCTGGTGGTCGAGTTTTGGCCATACTTTCGTTGCGGTTTGTGGATGTCTATGGTTTGCAGCGTGAATACAACCGAAACCAAGAATGGATGCCGACCCACTCTAACACTTAGGCTACCTAATTATTCCGCTGTATGTTGTGCCTGATTTAATTCCTATATATTTTGTATGTGGTACGCTTCGCTCTTCAGCTTTTTGGTAAGTTTAATCGCCTTGTTCTGTGCTAATCGGTTTCCTCACGTGATCGTTTACTCCGCGTTGCCGTAGACATGGAACACTAGACTTTCGTAGTTCCTAGACTGTGCAGCAAGTAAACTTTTCTGGAACGTAGCCATTTCCGTGCATCACTTGCTACTCTTGTCTAACATCTCTTTTTCTTCCAACATATTTAGTGAAGCTAACAAAGAACTACCTCCGGTGGGTCACTTTGCCACCGGCCTGATTTTCGTGCACAACGTCACCGCCGAGGAAACCATGGAAAAATTTGCCGGACTGGCTGAAGAGTGTGGCCTGCAGGTAGACGTTTCTTGATTGTTGTTGTTTACTGTAATTACGTTTTCTCTGTTTTTTACTGAGCTGTTTTACTGAGCTATTCATCTACTGAAATAATTATTTTTGTGCACTCATAAAGTGCAAGAAGTTCCAAACAATAAAAAAAATTAGAATCGTTCAGCTGTACCACCCTTTCGGTGCCTAGCTGCCATGCCAACTAAAGGAGGCACGATAACTGGGATACTGCCAGGTTGTCCAATTCTAGAGATGCTGCGGTCGGGTTCGAATCACGGACCTTCCGGTCAGTAAGCTGGCGCCTTAACCACTGAGCTACCTCTAATGAATAATCGATGTTGGGATGTCGTTTTTTGACTACATTGTGATACCCAATCACTAGAACTGAACTGATTCCGATTGGTGATCAACAGGTAACAGAAGTCGTGATTGCATACTGATTCTGGCATGCTCTTTGATTTGTAGAGACAAGGCAACAATTTCTATTTCGGATTAAATTATCTCCCAGTTCTGTGCAACTGTGTAAGGTCTGCCACGCAAAATATTTTGGGACCACCAGACAGAAGTGGAATGTACTTTACTAGAGCTTTATTGTCGAAAACCGTCATTGGAAAGGCAACTCCATGCTTGTTTCGGGTCAAGCCAGTGGTTAAGAGTAAATTCCTAGATCGTACAATTTACAGGCCGCCGTACAACCTAAAAGGACGTGGCTGATACAGTGCTTCTTCCTTAAAGGAAGCAGCTCTTCAGACTGCCAAAATGTTGGTAGTTGTTGCTGGTGGTCTCGTAGCAAATAATGTACCAAGGAAAAGAAGCTAAGCTTATCCAGTTTGTGACCTTAGTGACTTTCCCCCACACCATCAGGTGTTGGCTTTTACATTCACAGACCCAAACATGATGAAATAGAAAACCTAACTTTACCAGAATATGTTCTGCAGTTAGTTGACAGAAAAAGGACTCTTAATCTTTTATTGCGGGTTTCTTGACTAATCGTTTGAGCCAGGATACAACGGTGTCTTGGTGTTTTGGTTCGCTTCATGTGGCGCTTGTCGAACAAAAGAACAGCTGATGCTTTCACTTTACCCCATCTTCAGTAGTGCTAGTTACTCTTGAACGGTTGCAACAACACACCGTGGCAATCGTTTTTGTTCTTTTGGTCCTCTCCAGACATTATATATATATATATATATATATATATATATATATATATATACCGCCCGAAGGACGATAAATGTCCGCTTTTCGCCCTCATTTAAATGCTATTATCGTGAGAGCGACAACAGAACCAACAAATTTGTGTTCTGTGGTCATTGGCCGATTAATGTGTAGGTCAGCTCCTGTGGCAGACCGCTTTCCCATAAGTATTGAGGGGCCTTGTTTAGCTTTTAAGTGACATCATTGTGAACAATTTCGAAGCACCAAATATTTCTTTGGAGTTTTGTTGCGTCGGTGTTCCTGATGCGATGGGAACAGTGCAATGTATAGGTTAGGTGGGGTGTTGATTTCTAAATTAACAAAAGTAAACAGAAACGAAAATCCGGTTTGCCATTAACCCCAAAAATTCACTGCACGCCAATGGCGAACCGATTGGAGGACATTACTGGACCCAGAATCTTCCCAGAACGTGTTTCCGCAGAAAGCCGTTGTCGTCAAGTTTGCTAACTTCATCAATGAAGTTAGCTATTCCTGAAGTCTTTTTTTCCAGATCATGGATGAAACCAATGTTCTTTAGGCGTAAAATTCACCGGTACACCTTCCACTCCGTACACGCGGACACAGTGACCAAACTGCTTTACATTAAGTAACCGAGTTGGTCACTACACTGGCATTCAGTTTCTTTCTTGCGCATCAACCTAATCTTTGGTTATTGCTATATTTTTCAGCTTGTATCAAGTTTTCTTAAGAGGGGTAGCAAGGAAGTCGCGTCACCAGAGCAAAAATAAATACCTGCTGCTGTTACTGCATTTAACAAAGACCAACAACATTCCTATTGTCTTCACCGTTAACGTGGAAAGGGTGAACCAAAGAAACCAACACTGCAACTTTTGAGGTCATAAGGACATAGGTCTATGAAGAACCCAATGTGTTGCATCAAACTACCGACACAAAACGTCCGTGCCATGTTAACATGTGACTTGGGCCGATCGTAGGAAGCCATAGAGTTCTGATAAACTTCTTAATAGGCATTGATGATGCGAACAGTGCGCTTCTTGTGGAGAGTTTTTCTGTCAGCAGTTTTTCTTTTGAGAATTCGATCCTTTTTATCGGGTTCGTTAGTACACTGAAGGAACAGCTCGCGGGCTGTTGGCGTTTCTTTTATGGCGTCCGACCCAATACGTGAAACATACAGTCAATATAAAAGTAAGCCTCGACAACATAGTTTCAATCACTTGGCTTCATTTAACCCCCTTCATTTAGCCTCCTGTTCGTTCCACTTTGTTGCTAACGCTCTACGTGCTTTATCTGCCGCGACTGGGAAGAGTTAAAGGGTTTTTTGACATCCCACGGTATATTTTTCCGAGCTATGCTGGTGAAATCATTTATACTTTTTGAAACTCAACTTAGCTCACTGCTTGGAGTCTCGCAAACCTACTCCGTCCAACTCTGAGGTTAGACATTACGGGCATTTTACTTGTGTACTCAATGGACCCCAGCTTCCCATAGTATTAGACACTCCGATTTCGGAAGCGTCTACCTACCTCCACTCATGAGCCGCCCCATTCGTAACCTCCGCGTCTCTCATTGGGCTTTGTCTTTTCGGTCTGTCACCACTAGGTTACCAAAGAAGAAACTGCATCTATTCATAAATTGCTGGAGTGCAAACAACAAAGTTCACGTTTTCTCGTGTTTTTCATTTGTGACGGGCTGTTTCAACATGTAAATGCCTGCCCCTGAAGGATGAGTAAATCTAAAAAAGGCCGATTTTTCGCGGTATTGGGACTGCTTCGTTCTTGGGAAACCAATCAACCTGGTGCTCAGCGTAGTCTGCCACTGCTCACTCAGGTTAACGGACGATCCAAAGTAGCTCACATTAAAGGGAATGTTCCTGGTAGTACACGATCTCGATTCTGAAAATAGCGCATCACCATTGTCAGTAAGTGGTCTCTCCAGACTAGCTTATCACTGACGGTCATTGAAGAGGCGCACTAAGCGAACGGCAAATCAAGCCACAATGCACATAAGACAGTACATACACCGGTCGTAGAAAAATTCAACCCACTACTGATGATTGACTTTCACCATGGAGAACGACCTGATCTTTTACTAGCCATTCCTTTGATCATGGAGATCAGGAATCACCCCAGAACTAGTGCCTTCTGTACTGCTTGCGTGCTGATTGTTACTACGTATTTTCGCTTTGCTAATAGACATTTTGAGTGAGTACGTTAGACTGAACCCAGTGTTGGTACTTAGCAGAAAAATGGGCTAGCATTCTTTTGAACGCTCGTGCTTCAGGGATATCGATCATCGTCTTCACCCCTGACAGTCGGTGGAAAATAGAAGTTACTACTGAAGCCATCCACTCCCGTGATGCGGTTAAACATTTACATCACTGCTGGACACTAGAAGCATGTTAATTTGAACAATGTACATCTTTGTTCATGATGACAGTCGTCATAAACTTGTCTGTCTTCGGTATAATCACCATCCAAATAATTAGTAACCCACATTTTCTGAGCTATTAATAGATTTGTGGAGCGGTTATCCCGATGATCAGCTTTACGCAAACTTAACGAAACTGGAGCAGTACAACGATGATGGTGCTGGGATTTCCGGAAGCAGCAAACATTTGTTAGTGCAGATCGTTGCAATGTGATATCACCTAGTCGTTTGGTTGAGCGCGACGTAACTGATGACATTTTGCCAATTCGGTTTTTCCTGGGTTCCCTCACTTGTACGTGTCGATCCATTTGTCATTGGCGTGATCTCACAGTGACTGGCTTAGATAGTTTTATTCAGGCGCCCGCTTCACTTTTGGTCTCGTGACTATTCATTCCACTATGCTCAGTTCACGTATCTGACCATATAACAAATCACATGCCGGTCATACGGATGATTACCGCCTCCAAGTGGATCAGAATCTCAGAAAGCGTAGTGACAACGTGCCTGCTGATGTCCACCAGTACGTAAGCATAGCCTTTGTGTTAGGACTGTCTCAGTACTACTGTTTAGGAATTTGAAATTGACCGGTGGCTGTTGATCTGTTCGCCAAGCTTGGCAACTGACTTGCAAACGTTTCGTCACCATTCGAGGAGACATCTTCAGTGGGCTGTTGGTTGGATCCCGCAGACACCTGTTCACTTACCAATGAATGCACCCGAGCTACCAATATTCCAACACATTACTGTTCAGGTATCTCGATAGGAATCTGAGAACGTGTCAACGTGCAACTCATGGTACCGGTTTTGGGCATAATCACCTTCGTTCGCACTTCAATACCGGCGACACTGTGAAGTATTATATGATTTGATCTTTTGCTACTTATATTCTGACAAATCTGCGCATGGGGCGAAAAAGACTAGTTTGGTTTAGCAGGTTTGAAGGGTTCGATCTTGTATTCAAGACCGTGACCTAAAATGGGTTGGTCCAAATCGATGGTCCTCAACTTTTCTAATTCGCCAATTCGAAGTCCAACTTCAGTAGATAATGGGAAATAACTCTCTTCGCATAGAAACCCATCGCATTTATGACTGTACTTGCCTTAGTTCACTGCTCTCAACAGCGGCGTTAGAGCCTGCATAATGCATGTCACAGTCTACGTGAATCCGGCCCTTTGCTTTTGATTCTGTGGTCACGAAGTCCAAGTCATCCGACGTAGTTTTATAGATTAACGGTGTATCACTACTCAACTACGCTTAATTTTTGTACAGTTAATCTGGCAGTGCGGGGAACTAATTCATTATGAGTGCTGGGTCCTCATGAGGCTCCGCTGAGCTCCTGAAACGTACATGATTTCCAGGTTGTGTCCACGTGCCTGTAGTTTCAGACTGAAATCCTCAGTCAAAGCGAAGACTTCAGGTCTGGCTGAGATTGCAACATCTCTCTGAGGTAAGTCAGGACTGTCACCAATGGCATCATTACTGCTGAGGTTCACTGCTGTCTACAGAGTGGACAATGTATTCCGCTTTGATAACTGAACGTTTGCTGTTGTGTTGACAGCTGAACAATCAGGTGGGCCACCCAATAAAGGATGCTCCTAAGATCACTCTGCCAGTGGTTGGGTCCGGAAGCTTATCTCTTTCTTCCAGTGGATTGTGATTACTAGATCGTGGTTTGACCTAGCGAGCCAAGCGTTATTTCAAATTTCGAAATATCGTTGGGAGCCTTATTTGAAATTTGATAACACTCGGGAGTCAGCTGCTCCGTGTACACAAGCATTCTTCAAGTCAGCCACGCTTGGGTGATCCAAACTTGTCCAGGGGTGTTGCCTGGTCTGGTACTGTACATAATTCCTGTTTGACGAAACCCATGGGGTCCAAATTCAGGAAATCTTAACTTAATTTACGTGATAGAGTCACAACGATAGACAGTAGATTCAATATTTTGTACGCAACCGTAAAGAGCCCTGTTCAGATACCCGGTTTTCCAGTCAGTTGGTTTTTCAGGTTGCATGTGTCGACAGCCGTCTTACAATTCAATCATCTTTCAGATATTGTTCTGGCGAATGGCTGAAGTGGACCACAATGCTGTTGGTGATGTTGCCAGATCAAGAGAACCTGCAGTCGTTCAGGTGGGTGCATCGTACAGACCCAGTCCTTGCATAAACAGTAGAAATTTTGCGCATAGGAACTGCTTGAATTCCAGCAAATTTTGCTCACTTAAGTAGTCCTCTTTTGCAAATATTTGACGCAACTTCCTTGTTTGTGGTCCGGCAAACCACCATACTACCACAGTCCCGAATCTCATCTATCCATCTTTGGTGGAGTGTTACTTCGATTGGAACTAGACTCCGGGCAGCGATGTGGCGGTGACGTGGAGCAAGTAACATTGATAAAGTTGAGCGAAGTAAGCTAGTTCTAGCCAACCACCATACTGACTCATGCTTCTGTAGACAAACCAACTCTAAACAAGCCTGATTTGGAATTGAATAATTTATCCAAGACCATAGAATATCGTGACAATTGTTGTTTCCGTAGTAACTGGACTATCTATATGCTTGCTTCCGGGTTACTCGTACCCCTCACTTCTGTGTATCTACCTTCACTGACACTGCCGGCATCGCTAAAGAGCATCCTGTAAGCAGCTAGCTTTTGTAACATCTGTGAACAAACGTGGTCTGTTCGAGGTCCATCATGGGAATCAACAAGACGATATGGCGTTTACTTTGACGTCTCCTATTATCAACCTTAAGATTAAGCCGTAAGTACCGGTAACAGGTGCAATCATCTGATGGTATGTTGAAATTTCAAAACTATCAATTAGTGTCGATTGTCAGGTGTAAAAAATAAGCCATCAGCCAAGCATCTTAGGACCAAAAGAAAACAACTGCACCTCAGGCCTTAATGATGAAGACCTGGAATTGAGAATATCCTGTAATGGATAGTATCCAGTGGTTTCCACTTAATTCGTTCCACATAAAGGACTTATCTTGGCCTGGGACATTGCTTAGTCCATCAATCCGCCCAATTCACAATTCACTACTCTCCATAGTACTGCTTCACATGTATGTTTGAATAATTCAGAAATCTCGGTTAATTTTTCACTTCTGGACAGTTTATATTTGATTTTCAACCATAATGGATAGTTTATTTCGAAAAAAAACAAAGCTTAAGCAAGGAGAGTGGCTGAGATAATTTTCGGGTTTTACGATAAGTTTTTGGAGTTAACCTCTCGAGTTATACAAAATGATCACAAATGTGTGTATGGCATTATTTTGATTGTTAGTACGTGCAACAGTTGTAGAAATTGGAAATATTCAATTTAAAGCCGTTTTAAACAGTCGCTCCAGTTGGGTGATGCCCTCAAGGGATTGTAGCCTGCCGAATATGTGGATTATGATACCCACCAGTGTAAAACTAGGGTTCGTTGGTAATTTTGAAGGAAAAAACTGTATCCTTGGACGTGTGGATGAATTTTGCTCAAGTCTTTTCACCAGAAACGCGGAAACTTATTCTAGAATGAAACATTTAACCTTGCGGCGAATTAAGCAACATTTGGAAAACCGGGCTGAGTAGATGCACGCGTTTCGTATATTGGCTCGTCAGTACCAAAGTACCGAAAGCCAGAAAACGGAACTTATATTTCCTACAAACAGGGGTGGGAGTCACCTAGTCACCAACTGATCGGCAATAAAGGGAAACAGCATACGCCTTGAGATCGACGTAAACCCAATATTTCCTCCAGTCTCTTCTGAACAAACAATGAGGGCTCAAACTAATTGATTAGGTCTCGGCGAACTTGAGAACGCTTGAGTTTTGATGAACATTGAGGTTGAATCAACCTGTGGCCAGTCGCTTATTGTGGCAGCTTACGATCAGGCAAGGGTTATGACAGGACCAATGGTGGTCCCTCTGGCGGTGTGGCGTAGTCATGTTTTTGTTGGTCCTAGATACAATAACAGTCTAGGTGGAGTCGCCGGTGCTCATCACTTGGCAGCGTAACACCTTCCTCTTGTTTGCGTTTAGTTGCATTGGTACAATCTCAGGTAGAGCGGAGCTTTTTTGAGTATAGTATGGTCCGACATCGTCTCCGTTGTTCGCACGTAGTTGAACGGTGTGACAGCCTTTCCAGTGAATCAATTAATCTTGTCTTCCCCCAAAGATTTCCCATTTAATAGTACGCACTGATTGATTACTTTGTTCTATTTCGAGTCAGTTTCAGTTTATCTCTATGCTTTCTGCACTTGTACACAATGTCTTGTCGTTTTTGCCTCATTGCAACATAGCTTTGAAAATCTACCTATCAGTTAGAGGAGCTCGTTGATTGCGACAGTGATTCCGGCTGCAACTCAGACTAAAATTTTATCTCCTCTCTCAGCTACGGTGTCAGTCAAATGGTGCAGGCATAAATTAGGAACAACTCACTGCTTCTCTTGAGCTTGTGCCAGCGTGTTTCTCTATGCACTGTCGGTGATTCACTTGATGTTCAGCTTCAGGGCAGTTTTTGTGACCGGAAACGTTTCCTCCAGAACTCATTCTTACTCGGCCCAAATTTTGAAGCATTCGGTAGAACAATTTTTCCCTCTGTTCCGGGTAAAAGTGCATTGGCTATCATTTTCCTCAAGAGGTGGTGTGAGAAACCTACCAGTCGTAGCTAGAGAGGAAAATATAGCCTGAATGGAGTGTTTTCAAAAAACCAAATAGTCGACCAACTTAGTGCACATCGTCACACTTCAACTCTCTTTCGATCGGTTTTTTAATTGTACATTTTTCCCACTAGTAAAGTACCGAATTGCTCTTACCATGTCGCCCTAAACTTTTTCAGATATTTCTAGTACCGAGGTTTGAGGATAAACCATTCGATGCGGATAAATTTCGAGGAGAGGTAAGCACTGGCCACCAAGATGATGCTGTGACACAATATTGTGCTTAGTGCTTCATATCGATTGAGCTTTCTTTCGCATTATTGTTTTGCATTGAACCTTCTCACCTCATCATAGAAACCCAGTAGACCCAAGTTAGCTCTGCTTTGGGTTGACCAATTAATGATATACGGTGTCGCATTTCACGAGGTAACCTCCAACGAAGAGGTGATCCTTACGACACGGAATTTTTTTGACTACGCCCTCTTAAACAATTAGACTCTTTAGGACTCTCTTATTAGTATCTGTGGAACCCTGAAATGCTATCAGTTTAATCATAGCTGTCATCCACATGTAGGTACTCATTCACTTCTGCTAGGTTAATACAGGTCATTCACACATTAATACACACAAAAGTGTGTAGACATTTCAAGAACAGCACACGGACAGGAATGGTGACGGTTCACTCGGTAACATAGAACACAAGCGTCTTTTCAGTTAGGAACATGTGTTCAGTGCATTGCAAGCAAATAATGAATGTGTCAACTTGACGTGGCAAAAGAAAGCACTTTAGGTGAAACGTTCGTGAGTAAATATCACTCCAACCCATGACGCACAGTCCTGAAGGATCCTGGGTCTAGTGAAGAATCTATGGAGGAGGAATCAGAGTTGGTTCGAACTGTCGAATAGCAACTTTCGCGACTATATCCAGATTTAGCTCAACTTTAGGCGGTATACAATGCATTGCAAGTGCTTGCAGCCGACTGATGATTTTAGTTGCTGCCTTTCTTACCGAATTATTGATTACCGAGCTAGTATATGTCCCCGTTCGGCCGTTATGTCCGCATTTCACACGTATAAATGGATTTTCTCGAAGTGTGTGGGAACGCACTTGGCGTCGTTCGTGAATATCTGATTCGCGGCATGGGCTTATTGGTACTCAGCTTTTGAAGAGTGGTTCCTCCATTGCGAAACCTTCTTCTCTAAGCAACAGAGACAGATTTGAGGGGTTACGTTAGAACAAAATTTAGACACCCTGAGGAATTGATTTCTCTTGGACGGTCAGTAGTATGAAGTACTGTCGCTTGCCTGTATCGCCCTAGATCCTATTTTGATTAATATCATCGTATCGCACTGGGATGTAAACCTCAAGGATGCCTTTTTGATCCCAATTCGCTAGTACACATAATAGAACACAAATAGTAGTTAACGCGACGATCGTAGCTCCATGTGACACCTCATGAACCGAATGACTGGGCGGTTCGATGGTTCGACATTTCAGAAACAGCGTATTCCTACTATTATTCATTCCTACTACTATTCATATCTTGCTTCTGCGCGCTGCTTTTTGTGAGCATGCGGTGCTGCAGTTGCTCATTACTTAACAACTTTTGCCTCTTGAATGATCGCACAGGTCTTCTTACTCCGCAAATATGCCAGTCACCAGCTCGGAGAAGACTGTTACATTTGCAGTCTATCGCCGGACACTGTGGTTTACAAAGTAAGTACAAATGATCTGTAACCGTTTTCTATCCACCACCCACGCGCACATTCAACACTCCCTAAATATCCCAGACCAGACTATCATCCCTGATTTTGAGAAACCTTCGGCGAGTGTTTAGGTGTCCTCTATGCACGCGCGACGCAGTCCTGTTCCGTTGCCGGTCACCTTCTACTACTTATGTTCATCATTGGTATAATCACCAAATCCATTGATTCGAGGCTGAGGGTTTCCTAGCAGTGTCTGCAGTGTGTCACACGCGCGTACATACAGAATTCCACATCGAGTGCGTACTCTGCAAACGGAAGACAAATGCATCACTATAGGGTCACTATGTTGTGATAAGTTCTAGCACAGTGACGCTTCGATTAAATCCAACGAGTTCAGTGTCTATCGTGTCTCACAGGTGAATCCGAATTGATGGACGCTAATCTCAGTTTACCTCTTTTTTGTTTTGTGTTCAGGTGGTTCTTGTGTTGTTGCAGGAGTGTATAGAAGCGTGATAATGAGTGGCTGGTGCGTAGCCCGGCACTACGGTAGGAGCTTTGTTAGCTTCAGGCTTCCTCAGTTGTGTGCTCTCAGTTACCTTTTACTATTCCAGTCATCAAGGATGTTCATCGTTTCCTTGTATCCTACATGCTCCAATCCACTGAGTATCAAGGGGTTTCGACCAGCATCTCTAAGTAATAACAATCGTCACTCACCACACTGGTGGAAATTGAGGGATGACTACATATATCCTTTTACTGAACACGATATTACGAACATAAAAAATTAGTGATGTGCTCATGTGTTGCGTATATTGATTCGTAATCTACCGAAAAAAGTGGTTTTTGCAACGTCTTCCCTAGGGTGTCACGAACCGAAGGTTTGATGGCATGTGGGTTGCCAAGGGGGATGGAGGGAATTAAGAAATATCTATTTACTGTACGCGACACGCTTTACAGGATGAATCTTTTTAATTGCCCCTGGGGATCTTGCGCGATGTGGCGGCTACTTGATGACGATGCATATGTGCCGTTAGTTGCTGCTCTGTTCAACTGGATATTTGAGGGTCTGGTCACCTCAGGCAACCAATACTAAGTTCTTCTCCCTCGATTCTCATCTCCGGTATATTTGTCGCTGAAGTGAAGCCACTCCTCAGTTGAGTCTACTGCAAACATTCTTGACCAGACTTCCGTAGGATTTACTTTATATATAGAGTCCACGGCCTTGTTCCTCGAGGAGCGATTTATCCCCTGAAGAAAAGCCATGGACTTCATGACCTGTAGCAAAGTGCAGGAAAGACTTATATGTTCCCAGGTTCAAGTGACAGTTTTCAACGCATGCCGACAATAAACTATAAAATTCACTGAGAAAACCTTACTTTAAGCCTAGAATACTGTGTTGCTACTGGAGCTTGAGCTTAAGTTTATGCTGAGACAGTATTCATCCCAAGTTCTTTAGCCTTCAACGCGGTTTATTTGGTGTCGAATGTATGCACTTGGTGTGCAGCTCTCCTAATGAAGATGGATCTGCACCATTGCAGATTCTACTCAGACCGTGTTGTTGTGTAGCACATTCTGTAACTGAAGGACAATGCTTTTGGAACACCTGAAATGTCTAGAATAATCAGCCTAGGTTCGGGCTGATGATCAGTGAGATGACCCACCTCAACGCACAAGTTAACCTGCGTAGTGGCAGAATTGACCAGTATTAAGAAGGTTTTACGGTTAATGTTCTGTTCTTTCCTCCTTTTGGTGTTTGGAGATGTTCCTCATCTGTCTACTCCTTGCCCCACCTCTCTCAGGGAATGTTCACCACTAAACAACTGTGGACATACTACAAAGACCTACAGGATCCGGACTATCAAACTCATTTTGCAATGATTCACAATCGCTTTTCCACCAACACTCTACCGTCATGGGGTCGAGCACATCCACAACGTATGTTGGCACACAATGGGGAAATCAATACACTTCGGGTAAACAATGGGTTTGTTCTTTTTTACGTTCATGCCGAAGGTGTACATGCACACAGTGATTCATACATTATTCATCACCACTGGATATCAAGCAGAAAAACCAATCTAGCATTTCAACTTTTCTCCGAAGTTTTTTTTCCGCATTAAATGGTCCTTTTTGCTTCTGTACATATTATCTTCCTCTATTTACTATTCATCTTGCCATTTGAGTAATCTAATGCTAATCACTAGGTTGGAGAAAAGGCATCCGAATCTACTAGTTCACGGACAGTGCATACCTCATTTCGGCAGTGTTGCTGGAAGTTAGCGGGTTGAGGAACTCCCAGGCTAAATGGCTTTCCTTCTCGAGTTGCGACGCTTTGGCTAAGGAAGTTTGGTTTGCGAATCAATAATACCCAGTGGACCTTGAATCGAGGTTCAAGCATCGGACAATAAAAGTAGTTTGTTCAATTTTCGGATTACGAAAGGATGAGACTGGTCAGTTTGGAAGATTGGGTTGTAATTCTGACGGTTGTCTTTATTCTTTTGTGTACTCGTACTTAGCCATAAGTAGCGATCTACCAGATACCTGTCTTGCCCTCGCAAGGCCGGATCAATGTTGCTGCGCTGAGCCTTGAACCGTGGACAAACTATCTTAGTCATATCCCACGATTTAACCAATTACGCTACCCTGGCGTGATGGCTGATGAGCTTTACCAATTTTGAACCACTTGCATGCTGCTTCGGTGATTATGACTGGGTAGGGGTTCCAACATCACAATTGTTCACGTGTCACCAACCAAACAGCAAACTCAGTATTAACAGTATTCGACGCTATTCGATTTCACTGACAACGGAAGTGTCCCTACACAACATCGCTGGGGGGAAAATATCTGGAACATACCGTATGGCGGTCGGTCCTATTCCCCTTTCACCCATGTCACTGTATGGGGCGAAGGCCCTCTCTTCTAAGCGAGGTGTACCTGTTCTATAGGACTAACTAGGTCTGTGCCATTTATTCACAGGAGTGACCTTTGGGCGACAATCGCTAGTTACGGTAGTTCTATTTAGTTACTGTTTGTGTCGTATCCCAAAGCGAGTCTGGTGTCGGTTCAAGCTGTCTGTAGGTTTTTTCCTCACTCCGGAGACAAGAGCAACGGTACATGCTGAAGCAGACAACGGTAATGTGTTACAGCTGTCCTCTCCTAACGGCAAACAAACCATATCCATAATCGTACTGAAAGCCTTATGCGTATTATTGTTAGCACCAATATAAATCGTCCCGTTTTCTTAAAGTAATAACAATTTTTGGCCTGATTCTACCCGTGGACTCTTTACATCTGTGTGACGACTCTCCAAGTAATCTCTGTATCTAATTCTTGTCAGAATGAAGAAGACGGGTCAACGCAGTCCACATACAATAGAAAAACCGCAGACGGTTACTGAACAACTTTACGTTGGTGTTAAAAAAGGACAATGCAAACCAAAACAGCAAATAAATCAGGCTACTTCCTCCGACATATGGGCCAAAACCTTTCCGTATTTGAAGCAAGCGTGAAATAATCACCATGGTAGAGCTCTTGTAAATAGCTATCCAAGTCCAAAAGGACAACTGTTATACACAGTCATACTTCTCCGTTATTCGTCTGACTCCGGAATAATCAAGTCACCATCGTATTTCTCTGGTTTTAATCGAAATCCGTATTTGTACAGTGAAAGCAACTGGATGGAGATTACTTGGGTTGGTGGAGGGAGGGAGCCATTCTATCTCATTTCGATTCCCATTAATTTTAGCATTCTTGTTTTTTTGAAGAGCAAGATAGAAGTTACTGCACTGAATGAACTAGGAACCTGCTCTTGGCCACACTTTAATCTTTGCTCACGTATTCAAAACTGTGAACTTCATTTTCGATATTTCAATTTGTCCCGATACGCGCTTACAACTAAGAAGCAACACCGCAGTTAATAGTCTTTAAGCGGTGATCATCTATTCTCATTAGGATAGCTCCGTTATTATTGTCAGTTCGACCACGAGTCTCAGTGCAGAGCTAGCTACAGGACTTGACATTTGTTACCCTATAAATAATAATGATGTCTTCGGGGCTAATCACACCCCCATTCCATAGAACGGTACTTGCGGATGGAACGGGAGTCAGAGCTCTTCTTGTGACACAAGTGTGCTCAGTGATTTACAGTTGTCAGCTGATGTCGATTGTAGTTGCATCCAAGAGGTTCGGGAGCATTTTCCCTTGCAAATGAACAGTCCTATTTCTCGGTACCTACCACTCGTCGGGTTTATGTACACTCCTCAAATAGAACTAAATAGATTTGTCATAGGTCAGAAGTAGTATTTGTTTGAAGAGTAAAACAGAGTGCAATTTGCCCTCATTCAAATACATTTTGCTTACAGTATTGAGGAAATTAGGTTTCCTCAACCTGATAATTCGCTGGATTAATAAGTGACCTCGACAACGATAATCTTGGTTTTGAGGAATAGGCAGACTGCTATTAAACTCTAATAATTACTCGAATCTTTGTCATTTGCAACCCTCGCTTTATCCCCAAAGTTTGTATTCTTCGGAGTCTAGTGAGTTTAACCTACTTTTGAATGGTTCATCTCAGGTCTTATCATAGTTTCTTGGTGCATGGTGTTCAGGCGCGAGCGCGCTACCGAAAAGTCCATGGTATGAATCCAACCCTGAGTTTTCTTTTCCTCTTATCCTTTTTTTTACCTGGCAGCTATGCTCCAAGAGGGTGTCAACAATTTGGTTTCATTCTCTAATACGGAGATCTTACCGTGCGTGCGCGTGCATTTAGCATTGCATTGCATGTTAGGCAAAGCGGTTCATTTACTACTGGCCTTCCCTCTCGTCACGCACATTCTGGCTGTGGGTGTCACTCATTTCCCCATGGTCTTTGCGGAAAACCGAGACTAAGGACTTTGCCATTCAAGATCCATGTAAATAGACCCCAGTTACAGTGAATTTTCCTGTGGTACAATCTTTCGGTCCCTGATAAACTGTTTGAACATCGAAATGATTAGCTTTTCAAACGAGTTTCATGTGATACGTTGATCTCTCGTGAATTTCCCTGTTTATGTCGAGCGCATCAATTTTAAACACCAGGTTTTATGGAAGTACAGTTTATTTGTACCGTATCAGAAGCCCCCAGTGTGTAGTGAATGTCCTCCTTGAATTGGTGCTTAGTACCGTCGTTTGCATCGACCTGTGCGGAATACCATCGTCGTGTGTTTGGATTACCTCGAAACATGATGACACAGATGGCCTATTGACTTGTTTGGTTATCCTGTTTGAAACACAGAGTTCAATGTATTGTGACCTTGTTATTATTACTGAACGCTGTGGTGGTGTTTACGGAGTCTTCGAGAATTACTGCAGTGGTGCTTGATTTTGTGACTAGGTGTTTCCTACTTTATGGCATTGTCTTTCTTGATGTAGAGAAACATTAGGTATGGAGCACCAGATGACGGTGTGACTGGATATGAACTCCTCACTTAGGCTACATGCGTTTGCGTTTTCGGCGTTTATAACGTGAGTTCAGAACAAAGTCTATTTTCATTGATACAGTGTATTCTCACTGTACTGCCTTGCAACATTCTACTGTCAAATGCAAGCATGTGGCTGTACTTGTCGGTCGTAGATTGATGGTCCAACTCTCAAATCGGACGAAATTTGTCTGATGGTTCGAGGTCTGTTGCTAGGTTGTCTGCAAGCAACAAAACTGCCGATGATGCTGGCTCGCAGTTCACGAGCTTATTGGTTGATTGGATTTACGTTTCGCCTGCTGAGCAATATTCTAGTATGTATTTGGTCGTTTTTCATGCAAAACAATTTCCGTAATGAATTGAAGGATTATGTGGGGCTACACGGCACTCCATAAAAGTGAAGTGTGGACTTGGATTAATATTGCTCTTATTTAGCAATTGATCTTTGGCTAACGGCCGCATTTGTTCGTTTGAAGACGGATCTCGGCCGTCGTCCAATGTTGGTCGTTCCTGCCACTTAAAAACAGAGAGCTTCGCACTCGGTTTGCTCTTGAGGTCTTTCTGCATAGCCGTTTAGTAACACAATATCTTCATGTGTCTTTTCCTTGAGCCAATGCATCAGCCTAAAAACTACTTTTCGTTTTTAGTACTCCTCAAGCGTGCACTAGCTGCATTGTGAAACTAAAATACTTTATCGCTTACCTAGCCGCTTTTATCTGGACTATTCTTCTCGCGTAAAGGGTGTGAGTAGTTGATCTTGGAAGCATTACACGTGGATTGTTGGACACTGATAACGTGGTACGTTTCCAGCCTCACCGAGTGCCAAATGGGGATTCTTGTTGCATTCGGCCTTCCCCTGGTGGAGATTTCGTCTTGTAAATAAGGCCAGTCTATGCTGAAAAGCCAAGAAGCACTTGACAGCTGTTTCGTCCTTATTGGGAACCATCGACATTTGGAATCTCATGAAACTCCAGAGGGTCTCGAACCCGCAACCTCCCGGTTAGTAGTTTCAACACTTAGCCGTTCGGTTACGAGTGTTTGATAAGCAGTTTTTCGGCCTTTCAGCATATATTGGCTTCACTTAAAAGACGAAATCTCCATTCAAAATTCCCAAATCTCCTCAGACCAACAGTATATAAGTAGCTCAGAGGAAGAATAAAATTCACTCGATGAGTGAAACTCCCATTTGAGGAGTCGTCGCTTGAGGTACCCATCAACACGTGCCCATGTGATGTGGATTCCATGTTTGAAGGATGAGTGGTGCTATATTTTGAGTGCGAGTTAATCAGACTTCTGATAAGCCGCTTGTGGCCGAACGGTTAAATGTCCAAACTGTAGGCCAGGAAGTTGCGGGTTCGAAATCCCTCGGAATTTCGTGAGACGTGCACTGCTGATGATTCCCAATGAGGATAAAGCCGCTATCCAGTGCTTGTCGGCTTTCAGCATAGATTGGCACTACTTGCAGGATGAATTCTCCGTTAAAGATTATCCAAACTTCTCACATTGTGAACGAACTTCCTCCTGGTACAATTGGTCCGGATGTTTGAAGAGTAGTAATCCTTGTCCGTTGGTTCATAGGAAAGCTGAGAGACCAACTAATATACGGTCGAGGTGCGTTCTTGGGAAGTATAAACCAGTGTTTTCTATAGAGCAATCCTTCTTATACAAGAAGTTTCAACGTCGTCTTCTGGCCTCAAGCTAGTCTTCTCGTAATTCGTCTTCTAGGTTTCCCAATTCTACTTACTTTGTTGAACACCACTATTTAAACTCTGGAGTCTTCGACAAATACCATGAATCTAATTTATCAAGTTTAATACACCATTTACATTGCTACAGGGGAGTCCTTTGTGAATCTGAATTAGACGATTTACACGATGAGGCCTTTTTGACTCATCATATGATGAGATTGGGGTTGTACGCTCTAGAAAATTCTCTTTGGTGCTTTGTCTTCTACATACAAGTCGCAATTTATTCGCGGCACCTATGGGCGGAACACTTGTGCCAAATAGCAATCCCCAAGTTCATTTCGTCTTCCGCCACTGTTGAGACACTAAATTTGGAAATCAAACGCACGAACAGTCGGAAAATACTATGAACGCAACCGAGCGGCATAGTAGTTTTCTCTGTTGGTGTTTTTTTGCAAGCAATTTCAACTGCCATGAACAATAGAGCAGCTTACTTAGTCCAGTTTCCTCTCGTCTTTTATCCTAACAACGAACTAATAAGCTCAAGCACTCTGGGCCTTCCGAAGTTATCGAATCAGACACCTTGCCTACCTCCCCTTCACCTCAAACAATTACAACGCTGATTCTGTAATCTCACTCGTTTTGAATAGATCGTCCTCGCGATAAGCATATTATCGACCTCACCTCCCTAGTTACCTTCTGTCTTGTTTAGATTTTTCCTTATGGTGTTTTTGTTGATGCTTTTGTTACCAGGGCAATGTGAACTATTGTCGCGCTCGACAAAGTGTGATGGAGAGTCGGAAATTCCCTAAAGAGTTGCTCACAAAACTGTTCCCTATAATCGAACACGGTATGTCAGATTCTGGATCGCTGGATAATCTACTCGAGTTCCTCTACCATGCCGGCGAGTACTCACTTCCCGAAGCGGTCATGATGATGATCCCCGAAGCATGGCATAACCTGGATCCAAGCCAAGGGGACATGCCACAGAGCAAGTGGAATTTCTACAAATGGGCTGCCAACTGTTTGGAGCCTTGGGATGGGCCGGGTGAGTGGACAACTAATGTATTGGCAGTACTGTTGCGTTGATAGTTAATTAATGTACCCTCGCTTTTGCTTTTTACCGGTCTCGTTGCATAAGCTGTCACATCACTCCTAATTTTTGGTGATAGTCCTGCTGTTTTTGAGTTCGCATGAATATGAGTCTCCGAAGTTTTCCTCTGTCGCCCGATTTCTTCAACTATCCACATCGATATACCTAGCTCCATTGTTACATGATGGGACTTTCCGAAATTGTTTTACCATGAGCCTCCAGCTCAAAAGTCGTTCAGAATTCTAAGCAACCTACTGTATAACTAAAGCTTCGATCGCCCTTTTATTTATGCCTGATTTAAGCAGGCACAAAGCACCCTAAAAGGAGTTTCTAATTGTTTTTTTACAAGCCCTGTCACTCGATGCATAAGACCAATGATGGCACTACACCCGATATCTGCTTCCACTAGTTGTGATGTTCAGCTTCAAGTAAACTGCAGTCGAGCGAGTATCAGCCTCGTCACTCATGTCCAACAGAATTTTCGCTTTTTGGTAGTGTAAGATTTTGAAAGTTTTGGTGGAGATTTCGTTCCGTAGATGAAGCCAATCTATACTGATTAGCCGAGAAGCACTGTACAGCTGTATCATCCTTGTGGTAATCACCAGCGGTGCGCACCTCACGAAACTCCAAAGGGTCTCGAACACACGACCTCCCGGCTGGTAGTTTTGCGGAAGAATAAAATTTACTCAGTGAGTGGAACTTCCATCGCAGCAGCTTTCAGTGCGATAAACGTTTCGATACGGATCTTGTTGGGGCGCTTCATTTCATTTTATCCTCTGAATTAGTTCTTCCACCTCTACCCGTTTTCCTCCTCCGTAGACCTTTTTCCTCTCTTTTCCTCGCTTGTCGAGTGGAGAAAAAGTTGTCAACGCTGACCTAGGTAGTTTCAACAGGCTAGTAGAGATCGACACAAAAGCGGAGATAGTCAGCCAGGGTGTGGTAATGTGCGACACAAAATATAAAAACGATCGCTGATGGAAACCGTATCTCCATTTGACATGATGTTATCTAGTGAGCTTGCTTTCCGGATAAAGTAAATTCAAGTACAAGCTCGGAATAATATAATCGGAGGAACTAAATCGAACGCACTCGTAGGCAGCGAAGATATACTGCTCACAGGCACAGATCAGTTTGACCTCCTTTCGCTGGAAAGGGGGCGGGAATCATCAGTAGCGATGCAAAAAGACCTATTTATATTGGAAACATGTAAGAATATACAATTCTGGCTTCACATACGTCATGATGCCCTCCATCTGTGGTCAGCACGAACAGGTCATAGCCCTCCAGCATCATCGTGGTGCAACCATTGTTCTCGGAACACTACACCCCATATATATATATATAT
>SJOL01006198.1:502249-568665 GCA_004794785.1 Opisthorchis felineus
ATATATATACGAGACAGATGTTTAGTGAAGTGTAAGGTCTTTCCTGTTCGCAGAAAATCACTGATGGGGGTCGCCGCTGTGATTTGCATTTTATCTTAGATTTTATCCAACCAACGAAGTGCTTATTCCGCTCAGCATGCTTGAGAATTGCGCATATCTGTCAGTGTCTCACATTGCTACAGCATTCCTCCTTCAAAAAGGCAGAAGTTCGTAGGCATTTCGAATAACTGAATTTTAGTGTCGTGACTTTTGAAAAGGGTGAAATAAAACGTAGGGTTCAGTGGAAGTAGGATATGAGATGACATATCATTAATTTATGAGAAATGAATAAGTTAGAGAGCATGATCAGTTTGAAGGTCTTGCTGGGATCGGGGCCAATTTCTAGCAGTCCACACTGTTCGGACAGTCTCCGTCCTGCGTTAGCAAATGCTTTGAAAGGAACAATATCAGATAGTTAGTGAAATCTGTTCTCAAAGTGCTTTGGCAAAATATTCGGTTTTGTCAACAAATGCGGTAACAATTGACAAAAACGGCTAAAATCCTTCTTTTCGGATAATAAGTGAATCACCGACAGCGACCAACCGAATTGCCAGCGAACATAATTTGCTCTTAACATCGAAAAGGTGTGCGGATTCCTGAGGCTTTTATTCTCTATTGGAATTCATCAAGTGGACATTTAGAACTCGCGTTTGTCCGAAGAACAATTGGGTCACGTTGAACGTTGATTTCCAGTAGTTTCTGGACAGCACATCATTTCGTAAGCTTCTATCAACCTGGAGACAGCGCACGTGCGCTATCTGATAGAATCAACTATCAAACTCTAGGAAACATTATATAGCCGTTCTATACACACGAGTTTCACTGGTGCGTCCGTACTGAGCGTTTATCCCACACGTTTAGCGAACACGTACACCCTCGTGAATCGGTCAGAAATGTATCTCCTGGCTGCGTCAGACATTAGAAGTATCCAGGACGCTGCCATTTTGGCGCTAAACACATCAGCACTGTGCGTAGTTTTGACACTTGTTCGGACAAACTGTCTTATCCTACGCGATATGTTTAGCTTGTGTGGTGTGATAAAGATGTTTGTGGGTTAAACTGAATTAGTGTCTCTATGGGGGCTGATCCAAATGACAGCAGTGCTAAGTAATGCCTTATGGCTGTGCCGTCAGTAGTGTAGTGGGGTAGCAAGTTTTGTGCTAAGTGAGTTGGAAAACAATGACTCTTGACATGGAGTTGCAGTCAATAATGACCGGATGTAAAGTAACGACACGCAAGTGTGTGCGATGTACAGTATACTCTCTTTACACCGTCGCTCGTTACAACGATGCCGTCACCCACGGAATTGCGCAAATGACTTTAATATTGTATCCTTCGATTTAACGTTGCTCCCACGACACCTGTCATTTATCACTCCAAACAGCTTGGTTGTCACACGGACCGCATAATTCAATGAATTCGTAGGCGTGTCAAGTAAAAAAAACCTTGCGGTTTCATCGTGCTCCTGAATTTCAAAACAACCACAGCCATACCATCCTCGTTCGCGCATTTGTTGGCTGCTGTAGTTGGACGTTGACAAACTGTAGAAGATTACCGATTTCTCTAGTTTATCTGATAATACGATCGGTTGAGCCGTACTTGCTCATCTGGTCACGTCCTTTAAGCATATGACTCTACGCCGGCATATGTGGGTGAGATTACACTTGAGCGTCACGTCTGGCGTCATCTGGGGAAAAGACACGTATACAAGAGCCGCAACCAGCAGTGACCACTGTGACTTTACTTACATTCAATGCTGTTTTTGTAACTCATCGATCAGTGTGGCGGTATTCGCCCATTCGGTCCGACGCACTCTGTATGATGCATTCATGAAAAACTTGAATTCGTGTACCTTTTTGACAAGCCTCAAAGTACGCATGGACTGAAAATGGGAATGGAGAAAGAGGTCTGTCATCCACGCCACTGCAACCATAGCGGCATGCCAACTGGTTGAACGATGTGTGACATGCATAGACTGACTTTTCACAGGCAAACAGCCTCACTGACCGCTGTTTCGCCCTAATGCTTAAGATGAAAATTCCTGAAACATCTCCGTACATACCAAGACTTCGTTACACTGAATAGATGAGTTACTTCAGACAATGACCTCGTGAGTTCATAGAGTCTGGAAAACGCGATGAAGGATGGGACCTGCCTGAAGTCCAACCAAGCCTATAATCGTCGAAACAAGTTGCTGAAATGATATTAATTTTTTGGAGGCTGCGCATTCAGAGCCCATGGAGGACACGGACCTGGGCACAAACTCTCTGAAAGTGGTTCCAACCGTTCCCACGATGCAACAAGGAGTGCGATCCAGTGCAACCCAATCCCCATGTCCGGCGAACAACTGACAGCCAAGGGCGCAATATTATGATGTAGTTGACAAAATCGTCGGTGTGCATTGAAAATGCCTTTGGCTAGGTGATGTAACAGAACCTTATGTGTAATTTTAAATAGGTTGAAGAAGGGCTCTGCCATTGTTTGATCTTGTTATAATGTCATTTTCGCTTACCTTCAGTATTTACCAAGAACGAAAAATGGCGTTATAAAGATGGGAGACTTTACCTTGGTGAGGTAACAGATTTTCAGTGTAGCATACCCCTTTCTCCCTGTTCCTACTTGGATGATGGCCCCATCAGCCGCCCACGTGTGTACTACCGTCCGTTAACGACCACTTGATATGGCATGTTTAATTATGCATCCCGTAATCATGCGCATCTCTCAGAACTAGAGACCTCACAGCTTTTCAAAGTATTCGCTTCACCAGTTCTCGATTGATTTCGGAGGGAGGCGGCCGTTTGTCAGCCCAAACATCTCGTTTGGTGCACCCATCAGGCGCCTAAGCCCATCGCCGGGCTTAGGTAAACCGACTAGTTTAATTTGTTTCGGTGTTCACGTTTTGGAGCAAGAGTTGAGTAGACATGTCAAAAAAGTAGAACCCTCGCTAAATTGAGCAAATGCTCGCTGCAATTTGTGGATGCTGTCACACCAACACCTAGTTGAGAGCTCTTTTTCCCTAATGTTTTACTACTAAATAAATGATCACAACAGACCTGTTTTTCAGTCTGTGTTTATTCAAGCAGAGCTCATTTCAATTCAACATGGTTCCTCTCAACTCTGTCCTCCTTTTTAGCCCTGGTCGCGTTCACGGACGGGCGCTATATCGGCGCAGTGCTCGATCGAAACGGACTCCGTCCAGCCCGATTCTACGCGACTGACAACGACATGGTCTACATGTCTAGTGAAGTTGGTGTAGTCGACATTCCTGCCGGCGTACGTGTTATACAGAAGGGACGCCTCAAGCCTGGCCGACTGCTGATTGTGGACACTCAAGCTGGCGGTCTTCTAGACGATGAACGACTAAAGTTGGAGATCGTGGAGAAGTATCCTTATGCAGAGTGGTTGGATAAAGGGGTTCGTTCTGCTCCTACAGTTTTAGTAACTGCTCTGATGATCCTAATACACACACGTGTTTGAAATTCGTCATCAGATTATGGTCCGGATAGTCAGAGGTTTCATCCCCTCTGTTCAACAGCGAACTTCAGCTTACTTCTATGGCCAGTAATTCTGGGTATTAATAATCTCTCATCTACCTAAAGGTGGACAAAATTACTGTAAGAACACCACACCCAGTGAAAATCCACGGCAATAATAATTACACACAACTGCCAAGTTTACGGACTTTGGAGTCAGGAATGACTTTCACCCCTGGGTTAAGCGTATCTCATTGGATTTTGAAATGAAAAGTCCAAGTACACGTAACATGAGCGAAGAGGCACTCCTAGTCCATTGATTTGTAGCCTACTGAACACTTCCCCGGCTTAGGTCAGTCTCTCGGTAAATTCGCACACTACTCTTCAGGTTCACGTAGTTTTCACAAAATTTAGATCACATGCCTGAGGATGGCTATTAACAAGGGCAAATTGTTACCGAAGAGTTCCTTCGATGAAGTAGTTTCTACTGTAAGCCAGTCTTTAATACTGTGGTCCTTGTAACGATCTCGCGGCCTAATAGGATGCTGAAAACACAAGTTCAAAACATCTTTTCTCAATTCAACTTCGAGAAGCTCCGATGCGTTAGATTACGTCTGCTCACTCAGCTTTTCTCCTCACACAGTGACAAATTAAATACAGTACCAGGCAGTGCTGGTTCAATTGCATTAACCTACCTGTATGTATTCATCGAAATGACCAAGTTGGTTCCACTTAAGATGTCTGCTTTTTCAATTACAAACTTCGTCATCTTGTTAGTCAGCTAGTTCATGTAACCACTCCGATGTGACGAAAACGGCCATACACTCTCGTTTCATCAATAGTTGATCAAATGACGATATATTACCAAACGGGAAGGCTTCTTATACGTCAGATATCCTGTTAGTCTCAAATCATCTGAACTGATTCGTTATTGGCCAAAATTTTTAGGGGTAGTTACTTTGTGAGAGCTGGATTTAATGCGGAAGAACAACAAACCCTCTCATTTCCGCTCTCTTGAGCCTTTTCTCATTCTCCGTTGATTGTGCTTGGCGATCGGTTTCACTTTGATTCTCGTATTCCTGTCCATTTTCGACCACACTTTCCAGTATTTGCATCTTTCTTATCGGGTAATAAGTGAATTACTAAGATCGAGACTTGTGGCTAATGCACAGCGCTCGCGTAATACTTTTTGCACCTCACCAATCAACATACCCGCCAGCTAAACGTTCTTTTTTCCAGGCTATCAGTTTATCCGAGTTGCACACAATCGCATCCTCCGATGACTCGGATGCGAACAACCCTCCGCTGGGTGACACCTCTTCCGTACTGGATGATCGGCGCCTGCCATTATTTGGTTTCAATCCGGAGAACATCAACCTGCTCTTATTACCAATGCTGAGAACCAGGTGAGCTTGTGATATCTTCCCGATGCCTCCCTCCTTTCTTCTATCAGGACATTTCTTTAGTTTGGGTGCTCTGAATAGTAAATATAGTTTCTTTTCATGCACGTCAACAAATATTGGTTGATACGCCCGATTGGTCGACTGCACACAGACTATTATTCCTCGGTTTATGTTTTTCTTTTCCATAGCCTATAGGCCTATCCAGACCAGTTGTACACCTAGCTATCTCACCATGCTACTCTGATTGCCCCACAACACGTTTGCTAACCCCTGAATCACTGCATCCACTGCATTCACAGCAAAGAAGCCTTGGGTTCGATGGGAAACGATGCCCCACTTGCGTGCCTGTCCGAGCAGCTTCCTCATGTGTTTGACTACTTTCAGCAGTTGTTTGCCCAGGTGACCAACCCTCCTATCGACCCCTTCCGTGAACGTGTTGTTATGACTCTGGTAAGTGAGGCTGATTAGGTGATGTACACGACTGACTTCCTTGGGACGTGCATATCTTGCATTTGTAGTCACCGATATCTTCTACCTTAGGTTTGGTATCTTTGTCTGCCCAGCTCAACGGTAGGCTGTGAGACATTTTTATGAAGCAGCTGTTTTGTTCCCATAACGATTTTCTGTGCTTTGAACCGCCCGCTGTCAGACATGTCCGATCGGACCCCAAAAGAACATTCTAATACATTCGGAATTCCAAGTTCATCGACTCTGGTTGCCACATCCCATACTTTCTCTGGGTGATATGCGTCTGATACATTCGCTTGACGGGACTCTCAAAGACAGGACGGGCCGAAAGGAAACTTGCCAGGTACTCACCTGGCGGAGTATGACGCTTGATGCCACTTTCGAAGCAGAAACAGACGGAATGCACTCGCTGGGCTGGATGCTTCAACGCGCACTAGAGCGTTTGTGTGATGTTGCCGAGAGGGTCGTACGCAGTGGAGAGGTGCAACTGTTAATTATTAGTGACCGAGCTGCTGGTGCCTGTCGTGTTCCAATTCCGTCACTGTTGGCCGTGGGTGCAGTGCATCAACGTCTTCTGCAACATCAACTCCGTATGCAAGTTGGTCTAATAGTCGAAAGTGGCGAGGCCAAGTGAGTTGACGACTGAAGCACCATTGCCGTGTTAGTTTTATAATCATGTTTTCTTTGACTGTTAATACCGTTTTTTCTGCTGACTGAGCAGCAACTGAAGAGAAAAGAGCTAATTCATGTCAGTCAGCCCACTGTTTTGACAATCGACCTGTAAAATTGTATGTTGATTCGGGTTGTCACAGCGGCTCCAGTAGTCGTTGCGTTCCAGTTCGGAAGAAAATCAGTCTAACCTTCATGGATAGTGTTTCTCGGCATGGACACAGTGATCATTGAATGATGGATGAAAGTAACTTTGGAGCGACTTTCAGCATCATATCGTGATGGGTTTGCAGTCCGAGCGATATCCCTTTTAAGAATAGGAACGTTAGTAGCGGTATCCCGTATAGTAGGTTAATGTTCCGGGACCTAAATGGCTCCAGACACTAGTTTTGTTTTCGAACAATGCAGATCAGGGTTCGCGCATGCCCAACTCTCTGTTCTTTTCAGGGGATTCCAAGACCTCACGAGTAGTTAGTAGATCTGTGTCCTCGGGACATTGTGTGCTGACGGCAAGTCAGAGTGGAAAGTTGGAGACCTGAATGCGGTTGTATTTTACCTGACATCTCGAACCCAACCTTTAACACTGTCCTATAAGCTGGTTGTTGGGTCACTTTTTTTGACTAGGTAACGTTTGACATACATTCACTGGTTTTCGCCCAGCTGCCCTGATTAACTTGACTAGCCTCTGGGAATTTTCAAAGGTTAGCGTACCCCCTGTCGTCGATGCATCTCCAGACTATCATCGTCGACGGTTCTGTTTCACAGAGGTGGATGTTTGAGCTCCTCCCGGGATGGAACTGGTAGCCCGGAGAAATGCCAGACATCCAGTGTGTTGCGTAATCATACGTTTCAACGTTGAAGGCCAGTTCGCTCTGAAACTCTGTGAACACTTGTGGTTCAGCCAACCGGGCAATTTCAACCCTTCTGATGCAAGATTTTGAGGATTCATCAAGGTGGGCAATGGAATTTGGCTTCGGGATCCTGCACGTACCATTTAACCCGATAGTCTAACCCGTAAGTCAACGGGTGTTAAGCTTTTCTTCGAAAATCAAAGTGTGTGATCCATTTGACGGTGAGGGGCTTGCGTAACCCGGAGGCGCAGGAATTACAGCGTTAGAGTCTTACCCTTTATCTTACTGCGCTCACCCGGTGCTGTTTGAGGATCAGTTTGGCCGGCGATTAGGGACAAACAATGTTTAGTCGGATTGTACAGTTTTCAGGTCGGTATTATTTCACCTATCCTTCCTAGGTGGAGCGCAGCATCACTGCTTCCATGAATATGGAGATGCTGGTCGCTTGTCACAGGACCTCTCTTGTCATACTCTTTTTCGCACTATAAGTTTACCCCAAGACCGCTCCATGGTGCGATTTTGTGTGGAAAATGAACTCGCCGCCCTTCATCGGATTGTCCCAAATTGACATTTTTGCCATAAGTGAGCCTTCAGAAACTGAGCACCAGCCGATGCAGCTTACAAGGTGAGACTCAACCATTATGATAACTTGGTAGCCTTGTCCGGGAGGACCGATTCAGGATTCAAATTACCACTTATACTGAGTTATTAATATCCGCGATCGAATGCCTATCGAAATAAGGGTTTTGAGCCATTTCTCATCGACTCTTGTTGTCCTGGTCCCATTCCCTGCCAAGTTTTTACCAGGAAACCAGGGATGAATAGTACCCACCACCTAGCAAAAGTTTAGACAACAAATATTTGTACGGTTTTATTACGTAGGGACGTTCATTTTGAGAACTTGAACATGATCTGCTCATCAAGTTTATTTCATCCATACATGCAGGGTACATGATGAAGGAAGTCATCTTTTGTGAGTGATCCAACCTATCCCTTAGGTGCATATGGTGAAGTCTCTGTATACATAGTGGTATCCAGTTCAATTCAAATTATCAACTATAAACCGCGTATCATAGGTACATTGGTTCCAGCTGCTACAGTTTCGATCACCGGAAAAGGGGAGAATGTGGAACATACAGCCAAGCCTTGGTTAGTTCGGAAACTGGGTAGCTACGCATTAAAGGGGATAGCTTTGATGCACGAGCGCCATTGACTGAGCGATCGGGACATTTCTGCCAATGTCATTAACCATTGGTGATTTGAGTCCTGGGGTCCCCATCCAGGGAGGCGGCAGTTGCCGACCCGACTAATTTTACTGGTTAGTGTTTTCGTACTTCGTTACCAGATCATACATTGTCCAACTCTCGGTCGCTTCCAGTCAGCACAGGGCTAGGCAAAAAGAGCTCTGTGGGGCAGACGGTCTTCTGGCATGCGGAGTACATTTCCTAACCAGCGTACCCTATGAAGCGTGAGTGATTCATCTATTGCGGGAGAGTTCCTTCTTCCTAAAACCATCTGGTGTACCTCAACATTAATAATCCGGTGTTCCCACCAGACCTGACCAGTGCTTTGGAGACACCGATGGTCAAACACTGACATCTTCCGTATGCCCCTGCGCGTAAGGGCCACGTTTCTGATTCATAAAGCAGTATGGATTGCACCTTTGCGGTGTAAACTCTACCGTTGACAGACAAACTCGCGTCACGTCGGCAGCATAGGTGCCGGAGGTTGGCAAAAGCTTCCCTGGCCTTTCCTATTCGAGAAATAACCTCATCTCCAGCCAGTCCACCGGAACTTATACAGCTGCCCAGGTAAACAAATTTATCTACCACGTCGATTGGCTCACCTGCAAGCATGAGGTGTGGGTTTGATCCCACCCAGTCTTGTAGCAGCACTTTACACTTTACGCCGAACCGTGCGGCAGAGTTACTTAGGTTATTTAAAATTGTTTGCATTTGGGAAGGATCTGAACCAAGCAGAGCAATATCGTCCGCATACTCAATGTCTGTGAGGGAACGTCCCGGGAGCATTTCGACTCTCGAGGTTTCAAAGACAGGCAGAGGAATTTCAAGTAGCATATCAATAGCAAAGTTGAAGAGGAAAGGTGAGAGAGGGTAGTCTTGTCTTACCCTACTGGACGTGGTGAACTCGTGCGAAAGTTTGCCGTATACTCGTACGCGCCCACAGGTGTCCGCGTACAGTTCCCTCATAACTGATATAAATTTGAAAGAGACACCTTTGATTGCCAGACACCGCCAGATTTTCTCAGATGAAGAAAAACAACCAACGTGGGGTTGTTTGAAGGAGTGGCGCTGTTCAAGAACTTGTCTCAGGGTAAAGATATGGTCGGTGCATCCTCGACCAGGGCGAAACCCAGCTTGATTTTCACGAATCTCCCCCGATAGTCGATCAACTTACGCAAAATATTGCCAGAGAGCACCTTAGATGCGACGTTACGATAGTTTTCACATGACGTCTTTGCGCCCTTTTTGAAAGCTGGGATGACGGTCAAGGAGCTCCATTTGGCTCGTATTCTGTTTTCGTCCCAAATCTTCTGTAGTATGGTCGTCAAACTGTTTACCAGGGCCTCGCTACCTTTGAAGAGCGCGGGGTTTAGGCCATCCGCGCCATGTGCCTTGTCGCGCTTCAGGATTGATATCTCACGCTGGATTTCTGTTGATGTTGAGCTGGTGTCGATATTCCATACAGGCCCTCTGGGCTATTCCAGCTGTTGTGTTGAAGGAGACCAGCTGAACTGTTTTTTGAAACGTTCAGCCCACCGCTCAAGACGACGATTGAGGGAGCGAATAGCTGTTCCGTCTTTTTCGCATGTTGTTTCACTGACACCTGCCTTCTTTTGACCGGTTGATCGAATCAGTTGAAAAAGGCGCGGCTGTTGCCTGCAGCGAAAGCCTTCTCCATCTCCTGAAACTTCGAAATCCACCAGCGTTCTGTGTCATTCTTGAAGCTCCTGACTATCCGGTGTTTGAGAGATCTGTGTGCGTCATCATAGCCGCTAGTTGCTGGTATGGTCTTTCTGGCAGCAATAAGATCTGCTGACCTCGACGATATCCTGTGTTCATTTAGTCGAGTTAAATGGCCTGAACAAACAGTTCTGAAAGCTGAAAGCATTGCTTCTTCAACTCGCCTCCATTCAACCTCCAAACAATCTCCGTCATCTGCATGACTGTGCGTTTCCGGTAGCTTTCTAGCCAGATCAGCTCGATACTCTTGAGCTACTGAAACTTGTCGAAGTTGACGAACGGAGCTGCTCTCCTTTGGCACGATGATGGCGGAAAGTGAAGTGCTAACCGGGCCCGCAAGATGGCGTGATCAGAGTCAAGCTACGTACCCCAGGAGGAACGACAATCCTTAACTGAGGCTCTCCATCGGTAACTTTTAGCCATATGGTCCAATTGAGTTCACGACTGTCTTGTGGTAGGTGGCCTCCAAGTGACTTGGTGTGAGCGTTTGTGTTGGAAGTTCGTACTGGCCAGGAACAGACGATGATCTGCACACAACTGAGGAAACCGCTCCCATTATCCGTACGCTCAGCATCGACTCCAAATCTACCACCTACCTGTGCTTCTTCCGGAGTTAGTCGTCCAAATTGAGCATTCTTATCACCCACCAGGATTACTATATTTGTCCTTGCCGACCGAAACAGTCGTGAAAGATCTTGATAAAACTCGTCCTTCTAAGTCTCAGAGTTGCAGTCTATTGGGGCGTATGCTGATGCAACAAACAAACATCATTTACCGCATCGACCTACGTTTATCTCAATTCAGCCAGACAACCGCATAGCGCAAAGGTGACTGTTTACTGGGATCCAGTCCAGTAAGGCGCTTTCAGCCTTGGGATTGAGTGCAACTCCCACACCGTAGATACCACGAGCCATTGCGTCAGGATCACCAGATACCCGAGGAGTGAAATGTGGAACATCTGAGCTCGTCCTAAGCGGCTTGAGTAGCACGACCGAAGTGGGGTCTTGTTTGCGTGTTTTGAAGACACAACATACACCGATAGAGAGGGAAATCAAGGTTTCAGCAAGGGATGACTGTTGCCCAATTTGACATAGAGTACGGACATCAAAGGCTGCAACGTGAATCAGATCTTTTGAGGTTAGTAAGTTACTATTTTGGTTTGTTTTTCTGGGCGAAGGGTTAGACACGGAATAGTGGCTATTGGACAGGCAGATGGGTTGATTGCACTGCGTTGTCCGATGGGTGGGGAGGGAGTGTGGGAGAAGGCCGGTGAGCGAAGAGCTGCAAGGGCAAATGATACTTCCCGGTTACCCAGGCCGAAGAAGGAGGTTTAAGTGAGGTACCTCACCTTGAGCCTTTGACTCGAAAGTTTGATCCACAAGGCGGTTTGTTTGGGGTTTTGTTCAGGGACCCTGGCCGTAGCCTCTGACTGAAGAGTTTGGACCGCGAGACAGCAGTTGTCAGGGTTTTCTTGGGGGACCCTTCTCGGAGCCAGTGACTCTCTAGTGTGACCCGCTTGCCTGCAAGTGGCCGGCCTGGCCCGAGGGCGCAGGCATTACTGTCTCACTCCTAGTGCAGCTGCGCACAGCAGGTGCCTTTTGAGCAGCACCGGACTCTTTGGATTTAAAAGTATTTCGACCGTATTGAATAATGCGCCGGCAGTCACGGTCATCTGATGGGCGATCGGAGTGTGCGGTTTTTAGGGCCGAACTTTTCTAACCCGTCCTTCCTCGGGGGAAGGCAGCATCGCTGCTTCCATACATACGGACATGCTGGTCGCCTGGGGTGAACGCCCTACTGCCTTCACACTCCTATCGCGGAGTACAGTACGACGTTACCTCCAGACCGCCTCGATTATTCGCAGTACGGGGACTCGTTGTTCTTCGTCTGGCTGCTCCATATTGGCCTTCTTGGCATGGTTGAACCATGGTTGAAACTGAGTTCCAGCCAATGTAACCCACAAGATCATTGCATCACAGAAGCCCGACCACCATGACAAGGAGACAGCTTTAGGTCGGGAAATAGTGGTACCCAGTGTGCTTGTGTGGGAGCGAAGATGAAAATTTGTAGACGATACACGACTGGCCTTGAGCTGGGCTCATCATCCGCTGATCTTTCCCCCTTCCTTCAACAACTACCTGTGCAAAAGAGTGACATTAATAGCTTTATACGTAGGGTCAGGAAATCAATTTGTAGGAGGTACCGATTTTTTCCAACACGCATGAGTGACTGCCCGTCAAACTTGCTTTGTAGCCCCCAAACTGTGCAGCTGGGAGCGAAAGTCCGGCTCACAAGCAGATCATAAGAGTCTTCAGTGAGGGATAACTACCGGGATTTTGCAGGGTCGGCCATCTCTGCAGAATGAAGGTTCCAATTCTATGTGGGGCCAAGCGCAACACAACGGTATTCAACTTTGTTCAACGACACTAACGAAAGCCAGTGTAGGCGTGTGCATTAGTGCCTCTTTAATTGGCCTGTCTTGTATTGCGGTAAGCTTGTATTTCGACATCATCATCATTATCGTCAGAGACAGAAACATCGGTATTGACACTGATGCTTCACTGCCGCACAACCACAACGTTCATCTACTTATATTAAAAGCCTTAGGATGAAAAGAAGAGAACAGTGGGCGAGGGAGGGGACCTGGTGCTGGCCCATCGTAAGCATTTTGAGATGCCTACACCTCCAAGCCCTCAGTCAGACATTCTTGAAACTGACAGCATGAACGCCACTGACATCGATCAGCTGCCATTTCTTGCCATCCTTCGACATCGCTACAGTTATGACTCTGCGTCTACATTCATAATAATTTGCATTAGAAGTCAAGGGAAATTTTGTGTAGTTTACTCCATTTGTAAGTTTCGGTTTGTACTTCATTGAGCACCTTATCTACTACATATGTATTCATCCTCTCCCTTTTCTCAGAGAAATACATCACTTCTGCACCCTAATCGGTTTTGGTGCCGATGGAATTTGTCCCTATTTACTATTCGAGTCGATCGCGCGTCTGGACGCCGACGGGTTACTTGTTAGCACCCAGATGGACCTCGCCGACGTGTACGAGAAATGTACTTCTGCCGTCCAAACTGGGATTTTCAAGGTAAGTCGATTCGTAGCTGAAAAATCCTTGGTCTTGCTCTCAACGAAACGAAGAAAGTCCTGTTTACAGCAAGAAGCATTTGGTGTTCGTTTTGTGTTTAACTCAAGTTATATCTATTCGGATTTGCATATTCCGTTTTCTAAATCATTGTATTCATTTGAACTATTGGTTACGACGGTGTATTTTGTGTTACTCAAACCGTTTGGTCAACTCCATACCGCGGTCGATATGTCTGAGTAACCCCAACACAGGGTTTGCATTTCCGTTTACGCGAGATATTCAGAGTATTGTTTTCTACTCCGGTTTGTGCGGAACAGTGAGCTTCTTGCTTGATGCTATCTCTAATTTTTATCATTGGTACATTCCCTTATTCTGTTCCGAAGTATTGATACATTATGGAACACTGATATGTGCCTGGTGCGGTATCACCTTTTTGGATGTCTGCCAATAAAGACCTATCCGTTCCTTTTATAGAAGAATTTGACGGATTGAACAAGTTATTATGGGATAATGTTCCTTTTTCATGTTAAAATAGCCTGGTATTTTTAGCCTGGTAGGGGTAATCTTCTCAGGGTATCTTGAAATCCCGTAAAGATTCCTCTGTTTTAAGTTTAGATGTTTTGAGTTTGGAACGGGGTACGTAACCTAGAAATTGAGCATCCCTTAAGACCTTGTATCCCTATCGAGATACTATGACTTCATCCTTGTCGTCTGAGGAAATTTAGCTCGTGGACTTCTCAGAGTGACAACGTTATGGTTTTGTCCACTATACTGGCTAAATGGGTCCTATCTTTGTTACAACCTTCTAGTAAACGGTTATCATTCAGTACCCAGAGTCCGATTGATTTCCGTCATCAGCATCAACTTGATAGCACAAATCAAACTCAATTAATTGTTACATTGCGTGGAAAAGCTCCGTACCGCTGGGAAGGCCCGACACCACAACCACAATTCATATCTTATAACCCGTCCAGATCTCTTGTTCCTGCCCTAAACATGTGAGAAAATTCCAAACACCACCCATATGGGCACTCAGTTTCCTGTCAGGATCGTTCAGCTCCGTATGTGCATTTCTCTCTTTTTGTGGAGTTAAGAAACAACTCGGTCATCATCCTTTATTGCCAACGATACAATGGATCGCCCGCAGCCTTGACCCCAAAAGACTATTGCACTAGTCCTATCTGGCCTACTTTGACACAGGCATCACTTGCCTCAAGTCCATTCTGTTGCCTTGTGGAATTCCTTTTTCGTCATTTTATTTTCAGCTCACGTAACCAATCCGTTTTAGTCTATCTGTATCTATGGTTTTGTGGAGTGGACTGTTACGGGAAAAATTGTTGACTTCAAGTGCCCCCTAATTTTTTAGGTTATGGCGAAAATGGGCATTTCCACACTGCACAGTTACAAGAGTGCCCAAATATTCGAAGCTGTTGGATTGGCCAATTCTGTGATAGACATGTGCTTTAGCGGGGCAGCCAGTCGAATTGGTGGTGCAGACTTCGATATTTTGGCAAAGGAGACGCGCGCAAGACATTTGTTGGCCTACCCTCAAACTGTTTCCGTTCCAAGGATGATCAACCAATTTGCCAGAAATCCCGGGTTTTATCATTGGCGGCAAGGAGGTGAATCGCACATGAACGATCCGGAGACAGTGGCCAAATTACAGGTAAGTTGTGTTCACGGTTTTTACGTTACTATTCCGATTGTTATGAGGTTTCATTTTTGTGCTGCCCATTTTGGTACCCATTATTCCCTAACTCCATCCTTTGTTCGACTCAATGACTTATTCCCGGAGAACCGGTCAAGGTTGTGTGCTTTTAGGAGGACTGGTTGCCTATCGCAACATTTTTCGTAGTCGTAGCCCACAGGAAGTCACAACTATACTAATCCGCTTGACGTGAAAGTCCACTGTTTATATTTTATTTTCGGGTGTCCGAATGAACTCTTCAAAACTGTTGGAAACCATGACTCACGTGAGTGTGGTTCCTCGCATTGAATCTATTCCGCTTTTACTCCTGGTCGCCAAAGAAGCGGTTGCGATCAATGGATTCGGTTACCGCAAGCGTTCCCAAAGGTCGATCTTATATGCTTGGCCAAAACGGGGCGTATACCACTGCTCCTCAATGAAGGCTCACCTGTCCTCTCTTTCCATTCCCCGGTAGGAAACAAGGAAAATTTGACCATGTTATCACGTGTCCATGCAGTACGGGACCATATGTGGCGTATGGAATTTCAACATCTAAGTGGTTAGCTGGGCATGAAGTGTATAAATTATGCATTACGAAGGGTTGCGAGGGTACGCTAGGCTCATCCTATTTTGTTACTGGTCAAGACAAATTCTTACTCTTTTACTGGACATTGTCGTTGTTTGCCTCATACTGGATTTGTGTGTCTAGGTGAGTAAGGTTGTGAGTTTGGTTTCACCCTGGTACGTATAAATATTTGGGAATCGTGCGCTATGAAGCTGTTGTCACTATCACCCGTTTACTTTAGGTTGAATTGAACCCACACACATCCCAGACTGAACTCTGTGTTTGGCAAAATTCTTTGCCTTCCCATTTGTAATTCTCACTCCCACAATGCCAATTTTTCACATCACTAGAGCTGTTCCGTGATGTTTTGCTTCTTAGTGTATTTGCTTCGTCATATCTAGACTTAATGTGTTGACATTAGACAGTTGGGTGATATCTTGCAGAACTATACGCGCTTCAGTTCGCCCGTCAAAAGTTTGTTTCTTTGGTTGTTTTCAGCTACTTAGCTGAGATCCGTTGCTGTACCTTTTCAATTGGAGATACGCCATTAGAATAATGGGTAATGTTGTCCCTTCCCAACGATAGCAAAGTTGGTCAGGCAATGATTTTATTCACGAAGCGTTATTTTACTTTTAGAAAAGTCCGGTTTTTCCTATTCGAGTCAAACAGATCAGAGATTAACCCGACATTGCTGATGATAATGGAGGTAGATGAAGCATTGCAGCCATGTGTGCCGTGCATTCTGTTCCAAAAACAAACGAAAATAACAACTACGTTTGAAATGTGGTTCGACTCGGGAGGTAGATATGGTCGAAGTGTCGTAACAACTAAACCACTGGACTAATCTAGGTGGAGTGGGGACTGAACATCACACGAAGAAAAGATACAATTGGACAGACCGGTATCTTTCCTGCAAGAGTAGTTAGTATCAGAATAGTAAAAGTAACAAAATCCTCGCACGGGCAGCCTAGTGCCACACATGTAAAGTTGCTGTTGCTCATCGCTGTTGGGTTAGCTTGGAATCCGTTGCGTACGGATTCAGAGTCAGCTTGGGCTGACCAATGGACCGCGAAGCACGGTAGTGTTTTTAGCGAGACGTATTCGCCAGAAAATTCAAAGGAGCTGAAACTGTCCAACACATCATTGAAGGTTAGGCGGTCATCGGTGGAAGATCCTGGAGAGAAAATCGAAGCGGCTGCACTTCTGGGCATCATCGTGGACTGCAACATACGCATTATCACTGATGGTTCATTGCCGCACTAGCATATAAAGTATGACCAGAGACATTCTGCGGTGTTTACACCAGCGTTTTTCATGGATGATCACGTGGGCCTCACCATGTAAGACGGATCATATCAACAACACTCAAGCCTCTCGTGACCTTTCATGCCTACCTACTCGGTCACATATTATGCGCTTCACGGTCTGTATCATTCTAAATTTGGCTCCGAGAGTAGCGTTTGTCACGGAGGCCAACGACTCGGCATACTTAGAACGTGTTCGAGCCATCGCAATTATGTTTTTGGATTGACACTGGACTAGATAGCGACGGTTCTGACAATTCGATGACCGATCAATGATACATTTTTGCAATTCACACCATAAGACAAGGCCATCTTGGTCCGACATCGACCACTGTTTCACGTATGTAGCTTTGTTTAGCAGTTTGCTTGTTATTCTACCACCGCGTAACTCGCTCGGCAACCGCTGAAAATATTTGTTTTTGTTTTCTTATTAGATAAACTTGAAATGAAACACTATAATGTCTCGACCAGACACTTTACGAACTGAACCGTGATTACTGTAGACCTGTCAACGAACACTAGCCCTCCTGGAGGAGACGATATTGTTGAACCATAAGATTTCCACTATAGAATGCCCATACAAAGCGGAAAACCAACAAGAAATGCGTTATCCAATCAATCTCATCAGTTGATTGTAGTTGATTGGGCAATTCATCTAGAAGTATTCAGCTAAAGCTTAAGGGAACCAGAAAAGCAAAGGGGAAATGCTCTTCTGCCTAAAAAATAGTTACCTGGTCCGCACAAACTGAGCTTAGGAACGGAGTTAGGTAGGCAAACCCGTAGCAGCTATTCTGCTACCGGTCAGGGCCATAAAGGCCTGTTCGGTTTTACAAGTCCCTCGTATTTCAGAATGGTCGCTGGTTAATGGGTGGGTCGAGTGTCATCGCTCTTTCACTGAAGAGGGACAGTTCACTACCGGTTTCGATTTCTTGGGGCCCATCAGCATGTTCAGTTGGTGAATATCGTTAACGACAAATTTATTTGATCCTCTCGTTAACACCAATTTAGTTTGAAAATTAGTGCATTTCTCCAATTAATATTCATTTGTTTGGCTGGCTGCGAAAAAAACAGCTTGAACCGGATTTTTGGGAGTACCTACCCTATTTACTATAATCTTCAAACAAGTAACGGAACAAGTAACCCCGAAAGGTATGACCTGTTGGGAGGACTACCTTGTGTGAAGTCCCCATGGCGAGGATGTCATTTATTGGGATATAATCCTGTGTTCGAACGGAGTCCATTTTCAAAATTGGTTGACACCATACGTCTTTCTCTTAGCCTATAAAAGTTTCTCTGACTGAAGATTCGGAAATAACAGGTGAACAATATTTCCTTTATCATTGGTGAAACATAGGATGATTCCTCTCTCTCGTCCATGCGTGGCTGTCCTGATACTCAATTCTTAAGCTGTTGTCGTTACCTGGAAAACCCCTGAGTTCATGCTACAACCCTTGTCGCAAGGTGCTTACATATTCAACGAATATAATAGTGCAATCCATATAGATTTTCCAATTATGGGTAACCGAAATTCTAGGGGACACTGAGTTCATTATGTGATTTTCGGCATACATGCATTAGCGTTTAGCCACTTATATTGGTGGTGCATCTGTCGACTGTCTGCTGTTGTTACACCCGTGATACAAATCACGTATCAAGCCGTTTGGGACATCCCAGTTACACCCATTTTCCGGGTATATTTGTTAAGGCTGAGCGAGAATAGCGCTATAATTGAGAGGGCATTAGAAAGTCACCATGTTGAAATGCCGCCTGCGTCTGCTAGTTGTCAATGGGGACTGGTTACGCGGCTTCAGGGGAACACATCAGTTTTATTCCGCCCTCCCTCCCTCCGCAAAACACCGAAATCGATTCTCCTTATTGAGCTTGAGCGGCTTTTTCAAAACAGTAATTGCTAGTCATTATCACTTGGTTATAACGAATGACTGAGTAGAACGGTGAATAGGTATATCAGATCCTGCCCTGTAGTGATTAATTGCTTCCCTCCATATTGATTAACCCATCAGCTCCAAGTCAAAACGTAAAGGACCAGTAGAGAATACCAGTGGAATGAAGCAGTTCGGTTGTAATAAGCCAAGTAAAAGTGGCGCCAGAACAATATGCAAAAGCGATTGAGTTGAGACGTTCTACGTGCTTCTAGACGTTGTGGAGTTTCCGGGACAGTTTGACCCGATAGGGAAAAAGCCAATATACCCGTATTGTTTATTGCGATATCCTGGCAAGCATATGTTTTTTAGTGCAGAATTTCGGACTTTGGAGTGATCCACTCGGTTTTCCGCTCAATTTTCAATGTTTTGGACGACCACCTCCCCCGAACATGCATAAAGTCAAACATTTTTTGATGAGTAACGTCCGAATCACATATTTCTATCTGATTCTGGCTGAGTGTTCACGACGACCTCTGCATAGCTTAACGAAATCCTATTGAATCAATTAAACCAGCTTAAGCATGGATCTCTAAGTTGAAAATAAATGGGTAGTCCTTTTGATGATATTTAGATGAAGGCCATCCATCTACTCACTATACACTAAAGGGATTAAGAATAATCTCATTCTCTACTCAGCAACCCCGTAGTCCTTAGGCTGGATTTTGAGACCTCGCCAGGTCCTAATCGAAATTGAGTTATTGTAATATATTGTATCCCCTACTATAGGTTAGTTCCGAGTCGAGTTATTGCTAAACTATTCGCACAGCTCGGTCGAAAATGCATGCCGACCACCGAACTTCAGTTCCGATCACATGGGCTCTTGGTTGGTAGTCAAGTACCATGGACCGATGGTGATAACAGCGATAACAGCCGAGCAATAAATCCACCAATTGTTTACTGAGTCTCCGAAACTAGGCCTCACAAACTTCGCAGTGTGCGCGTGCGCGCTTACCAGGAGAAAACTCGTCCCTACTATATCACCACCAGCAATGTCTGGGTACATTTTCGTCAATGATTGTAGATTGGTAGACTGTTCTTTTTTAAAGCTACCATTTATTGCCTTCTTCACTTACAGGCAGCGGCGCGAAATAATAGCAGGGAAGCATATCAGATGTTTGTTGAAGCTGCGGATCAGAGTAGTCGACAATGCACATTGAGAGGACAGCTGGACTTTGTCTATGCTTCACAACCACTTGATCTGGATTCAGTCGAACCCGCAGCAGAAATTGTGAAGCGCTTTTCCACGGGTAAGTCAAATGACCCTAAAACCCCAACTGAAGTTCAAACACAGATGTATGTCTCTTGTTATTTTGCACACTTGAGTCAACCATGCATCCAGATTCGCTAATGAAATATGTAACACTTATTTTGGGTGTCTTTTTTACCTTGGAATACTGGTTTTACTGTTTGCGTCTCTTCGACCCATTTTATCAAAACCAGATGAAATAGGATGCGAGATGCTGACATTTTGAATTGCTTCCTTGAACGTAAAATGCTCAACGTTTTTATGTATCACTTACGGTTGAACCTAATGGACTCCCAATAACGATGCCGTCCAATTACCTATGAGCAGCTCATTCGAATTGAAAATGAATGTTTCCTGTTCACAACAAAATAAGATCCTTAAGCAACGCCATGGGAACATCCGAAGAACTATTAGTTATAGTGGTATGGTCACTGTTTCGTCCGGTGGGCCCATGGTAAGCAATTAGTTAACATCAGTGGTTCAGTTTGACAACCGTGAATCGTATACGTATATACGGTGGTTCCGGTAGCCACAGCTTATGCCAAAGGGTCGTGTAAGATAGAGGTGATACAGAAGAACGTTCCAAAAGAACAAAATAAAAAGCAACGGGTCTATGATTTGAGACGGGTGAACAGATACAGCACAGCCGCTGGTTGTGTGACATCGCCATATCGGCGACTGCCTCCAACCATGTGTTTTATACCCTAACAACGCAGACGACACGCACCAATGCGGCCAGTATCCTATGTTATGTATTCCATACACAGTCTCTTGGTCTTCTACTGTCCACTTTGTGGCATGCTGAGATGACATACAGATTTCGAGTTTGGGGTCAGTGATTGCGGATACTGGCGGACGCGGTCAGTCTGACCTCACACGACCGGCTATTCATAGAAATCCAGTCAAACAGAACATCTTCAGCCGTGAACCATGTTCAGATGGATTGACGTATTACGGACTTGTATGAGTTTTTAAAGACCAACGGGTGTGAGCAAGCGAGTTCTATTTACCGGTCTGACAAATGTCACTGATGCTGAACGCTGATATGTTGAACAGTAGTGCATGGTTAGGTTTTATTTTTCTGGGTAGGGAAATTAGAGGGCTATGGACAGACGGGGTTGTATTGGTATGCGTAGTAATTAGGGTTGGAACTCATAAATTCGGGAGAGTAGCGGCTGCGTGGGTGGCTGCTACTTTCCGGTTGCTCAAGCGGAAGAAGGAAAGTTGTTTGAGATATCTCACCCTGAGCCATTGACTCAACTGTCTGACAGTGTGAGAAGGTAGAGTTTTGTTCCGGTACCACGCCCGAAGCCTCTAACTCAGGCCTGACCCTTGGAGCCACAGACTTTGGGGATTTTCTTGGAGGATCATAGCCTGATCCATTTAGTAAGCCATAACTGTCTGACTTCTCATGCGACTGCGCACAGCAGGTGTCTTTTGAGCGGCACCAGGCTCTGGTCTCAAAAGTATTTCAACCGTATTGATTAGTGCGCAGGCGGTCACAGTCAACCGCTGAGTGGTCAGAGTGCGGCTTTTTGAGACGACCTTTTCAAACCCGTCCTTCTTCGGGTGAAGACAGCATCACTGCCTCTATAAGTGTGGGAATCCTGGTCGCCTGTTCGCCTCACTTCCTTTACACCCCGATCGCAGATGGTACGACTTTATCCCAATATTATCGCATTACGACTTCTCGTTGTTCAGGGGCTTGTTGCTCTTTGTTTCACTTCTTTTTGACCTTCTTGGCAATGTTGGACCAGCTTAGCCCGTAGGATCATTACAACACTCAAGTCCGACGACCATACCAAGACGACACCTGTTATTCAGGAAAAGATCTTTGAGGGTCTTGCTGGTAGACTGTCAAATATTCGAAGTAATGTGAAAGAACCCTTCAAGCAATGTGGAGTTAAAACTCTCTGGATGGAAGCCGGAGTATCCGCTAACCACGTAGCAGGTCTATGATAGGCACAGTTTTGTATGTTCTAAATTGGTTTCACCGGTAGCTAAATTTGTGTACCTCTGAAGAACCCCTCATTCGGAGTGTTTGTGTTTGTATGTGATGGCTTCGCAGTGGAGTTACTCTGGCATATTTCGCAAACGGGTGACTGTTTTTCACATGCGCTGAATGTTACTGCTTTCAAAGCGGGAAATCAAACATCTTCATTCATGAGTTTCATTATATGTTCAAATTGCTTTCCTCTCACGCTTAAACTGACAAGCAATATCGATTTGGCACTAACTCTGAGCTTGGTTACACGAGGGTTTGTGTGCTATTTCGACAGTTCGCCACATTGGTGATGCATTTTCGTTGAGCTCTCTTCAGCCAATTTTCTCTAAGACTTTTTCCATATCTTGCACATTGTTTGAGTGCAAACATTTACCTGCGTGCCGGAACGTTGCCAACCGCGATCTATTACGTCATGCACTGTTTTCACGCCTTTCTTTTCCCCACTTAAAAGCGTTTTAACCACCACGGGTTTTTGCTGAAATTTCAAGTATTATTATGTGTACATGTTTTCCATGGGTTTCCTTAATGAAAATTTACCTCGTGGAGTGCATCGCATATGCATCACGGAGACGAGTTAAGGAACTTTAATGAGATAAATTTTTTATCCTAATTACTCGGTATTAACCAGTTCTTGTTGCCATTTATGTTGCCCGTTCCACTGCAAAAACATTGCTGTTTATGTACATCCGTCATACGGAATTCTACTGCTGCCGTTGTGCGGGCCATATTTCCCGACTCACAGAGATAGCTAACCAGTTACGAAGCTGCCATCGCCACGCTTGTCACGTGATAAGTGAATTTCTGTCACCCGATGTTACAGTTCTTTAATCCTAATCAAGTTCTGCCCCATTGGATGCACTGTGTGTATATGTGTATGTGTGTGTGTATGTGTGTGTGTGTGTGTACGTGCAAGCCATTGCCCTTCCTATTTGCTCAATTAAAATCTGTTCAGAATCGCCTTTGTCTGGGGCTACTTCATCGTTCTCACTCGGATTTACATATTCCGCTTGCGCCCACTCACGTTCCGCTGTGTTACAAGACAGTTGCACGGTCTAATGAAACTTGACAAATTACCCAAATGCATAGGTTTTTTGTCAGTACCCTCTTGAGAACTGGCGAGTTACTTTTCCCGATTTCCCGCTGAACTATTCTACTGCTATATGGGTAAAAACGATTAATTTTGAGACTTCTGTCATAACAGTCTCCTAACAATCGATTTAGTCCACTGGTTGATGACTACTTCGAATGGCTTGCAATTCAACTGCCAAGCTCGGTGAACAGACCACAAGCACTTGATCAGTAGCCAAAAAACAGAGACACTTTCCATGCAAGAGTCGCCAAACCTGAGTGCTTGTATTGTCTAAACGTTTGATATTTTCCGTCAGTTGCAAGCTCCAGATCGCTGCATGTGGGCGTATAGAACACGCCTTCACGTGCAAATTTGAGGGATCCGTTCAATCAGACTTACTGCTACGCCAATGGTTGTCGGGTTTCCTCATGATTGGTGGATCCTTTGGATTGTGGTTGCCACTACACTTAATTGTGGTTAAAAGTTGTTGGCTTGGCGGCCTGCTAGAAATGAAAACGTGGAGAACATCCAATCAGAATTGTGTCACTCCCTTCAGTACATAATTCATCAACCTAAAAGAAAACGTAGTATTTGTGGTATGCCACAAATACCATAACGTGGATGCTTGTTGTCTAGATGAATGTTACTTCACTTTCCAAAAAAAACAATACAGTTTGATCAGGAAAGTGAACTGTAGTCGGATACAATGGGGTCACACTCCTCAATGAAGCCTGAGTGTTTTTCTGGTCTCAATACGTCACCTCGACACTGTTCCTCGCGTTTAACTGGCATACCTTGGCGGATATGGAGAAAAGTTGATGTTCACAGCCAAGCACAGTTGCAATCTCAGTTTGACTGACGTTGGTCAGAGCAACTAACCCTCTTGTTATGATTGATTTTTCGGATAGTTCTTCTCGTCGTAGTATTTACGGCTCATCTTTCGCTGAGCGACTTGAAATGTCGATTGTATACTGTACTTCAAAAGAAACGATTTTTACTCCTAATGAAGTTTTTTGGCGAAGTGGTGTACGCAAATTTTTCAAAGCTTCTTTAAACCTCATTCAGATTTTTCGTCGGGCTAAATCCCACTGGGAATAAACAATAGTGCTACCCCTCCACCAAGGTATTGTCTCGAGGTTCTTTGCTGTATAAGCGATAGGTTGTCTCCTTTCAAGCTGACTGTTTCCGAGAATAGAATGAAATCTTGGAGAACTCATGGAGAATTGTAGTCTGTTCTTGATTGATCATAAGTATTTAGTGGCGTGCGACTCAAAGCCGTTAAACTAGTGCAAGATCGCGCGTTGGTGTCCGTTGGGTTGGATGCGATGTATACTGAGTTGTCCAACGCACTAGTTACATCGTCATACACATTCAAGTTTTTCTTATCGGGACTTTGATAGCGATAAAAATGAAGGCCTAAAATGTAGATTCACATATACGTGACTCGAATTCAGTTAGTAGTATACTGCTGACCCCCCCCCCCCGATCCTCAAGCAATACGGTTCTGGCGTATGCCGTATGCCGAAGAGAGTGCCGTTTTCCATGCCTAATTCAGAGTGGTGGAAGCAGAGAGGTGGCCAACCCTTGACCTGGCAGAGGGGTATGCAGGAGATTACGAAACGCTTGGGTGCTGTCGGTGCTACTCGCCTTCCAGGTTGGGGACCGCGTGATCCTCACTGCGCCTGGTTGGAGACGCTGCAAGATATGGCTGCCAACCGATGTCCGTGGTGATCTTGTTGTCAGTTTCTATCCAGATTGTCTGAATGAGTGTCTGGAGGCGTAGGCACCTCGGAATGATTGTAGTAAGCTAGCACTAAGTCCCCTCCCCGTCCACCTTTATTCTTTCCTTCACAATAAGGCTTTCAAATAAATCATGGTTGTACGGCAGTGAAGCATCGGTGTTGAACACTGATGTCATGCTGTCGATGATGATGACTCTGGCAGATTTTGTCTACAGACCTTTGGATCCAACCACGTCTCCCTCTACCACAGAAAGTGTAAGCGTAGTACGTCGAAAAACAGTGGACTACATGCGCAAGTTTTGGCATCAGTTGTATTCTTGTGTTATTTCAATTTTTCTTTCTGGGAATGAGTTTGGTTAAACCGACTGATTTCTAGGAGAACATGATCTCAACGATCGTACCATGGGTGATGTTTTGAGTTGTGTTGAAAATATGAGGGAGCCTATTTCATTCAACGGAGGTGGAAAACAAGGAGAACGCTTGACCAAAATCACTAAGGAGTACTGTAAACTGTAAGAATCAGGCTATTTTCACTCGTTTATTTTTTCGCCTAAGATAATGGTACAGACTCCATTGTGCTTATAAGAAAACTCCAAACGAGGAACAAATGACTCTACATAATGAGACTCACGAATAACAAGAACTCCTTTTTTACAGCAAAAATCGCCTCAAGAGCTCCAGCGCCATCCACACAAGAAAACCTGTGGGTTGTTAGCACCAGGTTAAAGAATCCTATACAATGAAACAAAAAGTGCTTCTTGGAAATGGGTTTATTCGCAAAATAAACAAGGATATGCATTAAAAACTAGAGGGACAGCAGATATGGCTTGGTAAAAAGAGGTACGAAATTTGCACTTTTCGTTTGAAAATGTCTACGCAGTCATTCGTTATACGAGCACAGTGGTACTAAGCTGAGTATCCTGTCCATATATATATATATATATATATATATATACTACCCGTGTCAGTGTGCTTGTCCTCCGTATCCAAATTTAGCTCGTTTACCATGTATATATGGTGCTAAACACGTGTTTCTGACCATCTAGGCTTCCTGTGTTGCCCAATGAGGCAATGAGGTACTCTTGGATGTCGCAGGCTACTTCGGAATGTATGAATGCTCTTGTTTTTGGCTCTGTGAGCTTTACTTCCAGAATTTAAGCGACTGAAGAAATAGTCTGCTGGGATTGTTCCATTAGTTACTACCAAATGTGGAACGAAAATAAGCCTTACATTAAGGTGCACCGTGTTCAAACTCTCCGCCCAAGCAGCCGAAGCCACCTGCTCGATCAGAGCGTAGAGTTAACCGGCATGTCCTAATATCTCCAACGAACACCTCACTGAGGTCAAGAAGAAACGGCTGGGACTGGGACTAAATTGAGCCAGAAAGATTTCAAAGCAAACGAAGGCTAACAAAAACTTAGCAGAATGGGCTTCCGGTAGCTCATTGGAAGAACTGCATAGGTGTCACCCGTGCTCCCTGATGACTAGTTGATTGGGGTTCAGGAATTCTCTAGCATTTTTTTCACTTGACCTAATAACAAATTACAGAGGAAAGAGCCCATGTCGGAGGCCCCCTGTTAAAATAGAGAACATGTGAAGGATACATGGAGACAAAACGTCACGGTGGATTAAGGTGTACATTATTTCGGCGTTTCAAGAGTTGTGGCTCGTAAAAATTTCGGGACGCGGAAGGAGGCTGTTTTGGGAAATTGGGAAGGGGCAAACGGTTCCGCTCAGCTATAGGGATCAAAACTTGATAGGGGTGGTTGAAATTGAATTTATGGGTGAAGAACTGAGGCATGGGGACAATAGAGGCTAGCTCCAACGAGCACTTCCTCTGGTAGTGACGATAAAACAAAGCACGACGGTGAGAGAGTCACGGGAGGTATATGGCAATGAGGCTTATGTGCCGAATGGAATCAAGCGGGAAAAAGTGATAAGAGGAGACCTTCCCCAAACATGGCGGGGAATTTGGGACTTGTAACAGAAAAGCATTAGCGCAGAGATGAAGTATTTGCCAGCCCACAATAGAAAAACCAACCGTCCTAGAGACGCGAGTCGCGAGGAGTTTAACATGAACAGGCCAAGAATGGTTGCTGCTACAAAAAGCGTGGACGAGGGGGAATGGCGAAGAGAAATTGATACATAGAGTGATTCGGTTGCGCCGACTGGTGTTGCAGTCGTTTCCCATCTATGGTCCTTGTTTTCTTCGGCGTTCAGTACTGCGATGGCTTGCCTATGATCGTCACATCATCGGAGGGTAAGAACGGTAGGACAGGGAATGATAGAGGCTGGCGCCATCTTCGAAGGCTTGAATGTGGGAACGGATGGCTGAGGAAAAGAAAGGGGGGTTGGAAGAGCATATACACTCGAGTGTTTCCTGCGATCAGGCTTTGAGTCAGAGAATTAACCCCGTTGGGGCACACTTGACCACAGAAGCTGATGAGTAGACTTGCAACCCATTTGAAGTTCAAGCTCGGATTATAAATGGTGAGCTCCACAAAGTCTGTGTGTTAGGCACTATGGGATGCTTTCTAAATATCGGGAGTAACCAGCTGTTTCGCGAAGTGAATCGCAAGAGGATGATTAGATGTGAAACATATATCAGCATGTCGCCATTAGAGCAGTGGCACCTGAACCCATACTGACAATAGTTCAGAATGATGTTGTTTTCAAATTCGCATGAGAGTTCTTTGGAAAAACTGAATTACAGAACTCTGGAAAAAATGGATAAACGGAAATTGGACGATAATTGTTGAGGTCACATACGCGGCCGCGTTTGGAAGCCAGTAAGATATGCGAATTCTTCCAGGACAGAAAATGCCTGAAGAAATCGAAGTACAGAAAAGTTTTTGGGTGATTGAGACAGGTTGTGCGGCACAGCCACAGAACATAATTGAGAGGACAGCATCAGCACCACGTGGTTTGGATTTGTAGAGATCTATCCCAGCGATGAAAATTCGTCGTGGTGATTAGAGGTCAGCGGTTAGGGTCTAAACTACTGACCAGAAGGCCAATGGTTCCAATCCAACCATGACTTTTCGACTGCCCTTCTCTAACCTTCGGCAGCTTATCAGTATGGTTGTTAGTCTGTTCGCCGAGCTTGGCGGCTGAATTGCAAACGTTTCGTCACCAATTGAGAGGATATTGTCTGTGTCTGGTTGGGTGGGCGGGACGCACCCAGGCGTACCAAAATTTGCATATGCCAATCCCATCGCTTAGCTTTCTGTAAGAGTTCCACCTTATGTAAAGTACCGGAGCCTCATATGCACTGGTATTCTACTAAGCCGTACAATAAGATTCTCGTAGAAACGGGGTCTTGAAAGCGCCAGCCTGTTTTTCATAATCTGTCCGACCTACGGTAACCTTTCGCATCACTTTAAACGTTATGGTCCTAAATTATTTTCATGCTTTTTATAACCGTTTTGTAATGCTTGTTTCCGTTATTTCGTTCATCGTTATACGACACGTTTTATTGTCAAGTTTTTCTTCAACAAACCAAATACTTTTTGATTGAGGCTTATCGCCACTTTTACACCACATTCTTAACAGGAGAAAAGATGAAGTGATGCCGTGTAGACTTAGTACTGTCATTCGTTAGACATTGCTAGTTTTCAGCAAACCCGGATATCTCATTTTCTGTAGCGCAACATGAAACTCGTTATTTTGCGAAAACTTCAGATACCGGTTTTGAATGATGGTACGTGTTTGTGAGTGCATTCTATTCGGACATGCTTCCGACAGATAAATCACCGATGGAGTAATCGTTTATCGAAAAGTATTGTTATTAACTGCTGCGTTGTTCAAAACAGTCCAAATTAATGATGCAGACCAAGTTTAGAAGTAAGAATTACATTCAGCGCGGTTTTGAGACTCATTGGTTTCGCACTGAAATCATTGTAACATGGCAGTTTTATTTCCTAAGAAAATCCACGTTTCACCCAGGCTTATGCCTTGCCTTTGTTACTGTGTTAACTATACATGGTAGAAAACTTGGTATATATTTAAAGTCAAGTACAGATCCAATAAGATGAGATGCAAATAGTCGTAATCGCGACCCGGATGGCAAAAGGTAGTGGTTAATTCGACTTATACACTCATCTGCATACGAGTTTGATTTTGACGGGAGACTCGCCTGGAATCCGACTGAATCTCTCGTTTTTATGTTGTTCTCGATCAATTAGAACATAAGGTTGACGGAAACTCTTGGCCTGCGCCTACTTGTTAAGCCCCAAGAAGAGCGAAACCGGTCGTGATTTGTCGAAGGGTTTTCATCAACCTTTAATGTATTACGTCCGTACAATTTGTCGCGATATTTCGAATATCGTACCAACTGAAACATAAGGTGGCCTGGTGCAGCACATTCAGTTGATCGGAAATGGGTGAAGCAGAGAACTCCAGTACGAACATTCAGATATTAGATCGATTCTCGTTGCCTCTGATCGCCAAAAACAGCAGATAATAGTTACTGCACAGTAACGCCTGAGTTTGCCACGTCCAATGGTGTAGGACAAGCTGGCCTGACTAACCATTCCACTTCAACTTTGTTATCGATGTGCTGCTTGAAATTTCTCTACCTGTCCATGAAACCTCGGGGGTCGAAATGCTCCGGGGACATTCGCTCACAGACATTGAATATGTGGACGATGTTGCTCTTCTTGATTCAGATCCTCTAAAGATGCAAACCATTTTAAATAAACTAAATAACTCTACCGCATGGCTTGGCATGCGCTTCACACCTGCAAAGTGTAAAGTGCTGCTACAAGACTGGGTTAGATCAAACTCAAACCTTATGCTTGCAGACCATCCAATCGAGGTGGTAGATAAATTTTTCTACCTGGGAAGTTGTATAAGTTCCGACGAACTTGCTGAAGACGATATTACTTCTCCAATCCGGGTAGACCAGAGCAACTTTTGCCAGCCTCCTACACTTATGGCTCCGGCCTGAGGGTCTACCGACTACCTGACTACCGGTATCTCCAAAGCATTGGCCGGTTCTGACGGGGACATTGGTTTAACGACGCTGAGGTACGCCAGGTGGTTTTATGTAAAAGGAACTTCCTCACTATGGATAAGCTACCCACGCTTCATAGGTTACGCTGGTTAGAACATGTACTCCGCATGTCAGAAGACCGTCTGACTTGCATATCTCTTTTTATCCAGCCCTGTGTTGAGTAGAAGCAAATGAAGTATGAAAACACTAACCAGTCAACCCAGTCGGGCCGATAACGGCCGCCTCCCTGGATGGGGACCCCGGGACTCAACTCACCAATGGTTGATGACAGAAATTTCCCAATCGCGCAGTCAGTGGCATTCGTGCATCAAAGCTATTGCCTTTATTTCTTAGCTGCCTAGTTCCCTAACTAACTGAACAAACCGTCGTCTCCAATGCTTGGCTGAGTCTCCCACGCTCTCTTTTCGGTGACCAAAACTGTAGCAGCTGGAACCACGTACACTTGGTACATGGGCTATCGCTGATAAACCGACCGACCGGAACCGCTGCACAGCAGAAGGAACCTAGCATTTTCTGGGCACGTGGTGCTCAGAGTTTCAGAGGTGCGATGCACCGAATAGTGAACAAAAAGCGAGAAAGGCCCTACCCGTCTTTACATGGGCGATGGCCCGTTGAGTCTGTTGGTGTGTCTCCTCTGAATAACAAACCTAGATATATCAGCTTGTCTTTTCAATGTCCACACTCTTCTCGTAAATCAGTTCTGATAGAAGGTATTACCCATGGTCACTAACTTTTCCTGAATCACATATTTTGAACGGATTTTCCTCGGGAACGAGGTTTTTCTTTTATCGTAGTCATAAAACTGTTGAAAGTAGGATAACGTCCAAAGCAGGTTGGTCTTCTGCGCGCCCATCGTCCTCGAGACTCATCTTGTCACCGTTGCTGAATGTAACAACTTTGGTCGCGTAACTTTTGGCCAAAAGAATAGTGCAATTGATTCCCGACCTTCCCAGTCGAACTGACCTGAAGAACAAATCCCAAACAGATATGAAGGTTAGGGACAGATATGCGGAGAGCGCAAAGTAACAGCTAATGGCCGAAAACTTTTGGCAGTCCACCATACGGACCACCAATTCAGAGGGAGAAGGAAACGGCTGTAAACAGAAAAACGAAAAAGACAGACTACTTATGAGTAGCTTGATGATATTCGACCATTCGATTTCCGTCTCCACAGTGAAAAGGGGAAAAACCACCACCTTACAGTGCACTTGTGCTGTTTTTTTGTTAAATGTGTTAAAACCACATTGCGCAGAAGGTGGCAGGGTAACACTGGATAATGACAACTGTCACATGTTATTTACTAGTCATGACGACCCATATGTGACACTTGTAAGTTGAAGTTATCAATTGCACTGTCCTGTAGCAAAATGAGGTAGACGTTATGATAAAAGCCAACCGTGTGCATATTTCTGTTTAGTGTCAGTGAAATGAAATATGCTCGTGTGTGGCACCCATTTGAGCATGGTGCTCAAGGGACGCGTGTAAACTATTGCTCTTAATCGGCTGTATGCTCACGATTATTACTTTGTTCCTTGTTTATCTACTTGCGCGCACATTACTGCACTTTATATATATATATATATATATATATATATATATATATATATATATATAATCATTCTCTCCCAACTTAATCCTACCGCTTTGAGGCGGTCAGGCTCCAGGACCACAACGGTCCTGCGGGCTACGCTAGTTACAACCCAGTTCCATAAGGTTCAGCAACATTGGAAAAGACACCGAGGGAGGATCAAGCAAGGAGCAGCAGTGTAGCGAAAATTCCGCTTTCGAAATGGTGTCAGAGGTAGAGTCGTACTTTTCGCTTCGACGGACATTTGAGAACGGCAAGGTGTTTCTTGTAAGGGACCAACATCTCTATATATCTGGAAGCACCGATGCCGCGTTTACTCAAGGAGGGCTATGCTAAGGAAAGGTCGGCCCCAAAAACCACACCCCAGTGGCTGTCCGTGACCGCCAACACATTACTAACCATGTGTTCGGTGCTACTCAGACAGCTGTCGTGCACGGTAGAATTAAAAGTCGGGCTTCCATACCTTATTACCTACTCCTAAGGTTGAAAGCTCAGGGTGTAGGCACCCGAAATGAGGCCCTATTTCCAGTCTAAACACCTCAAAAGTGTTCTTTGCCCACACTCGGCGCTCACCACAAGAAAAGGGAACACAGCTTCGGCGACGGTCTCATTCCCCCGGGTCTATATTGGCGTCAAATGCTTGTAAGCAGCACGCCTTTCGGCTCTGAGTGAGCCGTTTGTTGTTCAACTATGCCCAGGCGTCCAGTTGTTTAACCATTGTTAACCGGCCAGTTTTCTCCGATACCCATCATGATGGAATCTTCGTATGAATACAAGGTACATGCGTTGAAGTTACTCATTTCAATCTTATTGGTATTTCAGCTTGCTTCTATGATACTTTTGATGAAGCTTGGTGGCTGCGAAACCTAAGGTGGCTACCTGACCTCACTATGTATCTGGAACGTATGTTTGAGCGAGACTCTGACCGTGCGTGATTTCACAACCCTAGAACGTATTCTGTAGTCTTTCTACTGTATAGTTTTTCTTCTCAGTTTTTCACCTGGATTTGCTGACCCAACGTGCAACATACTAATTGCAGTGTATGAAAAAATACTGAACTGATGCATACATATGAGCTGAAAACGCCGCTTTTGGTTAAGGTGTCCAAGCCCTATTTATATCGTACATTAAATCGCGAACTTCAGTAGGCCATGAAGGTTAGACATACGCCTCCCCCGTGCTTCATTATTCATTTAATTTTATTCAACTGAGGTTTACTTCTACTCGTGGCCCACTAACTAGTCTTTTTGGGTGTCTTAGTACTCCTAATGACAAACGTTGTTCATTCCTTCTTGCTCAACGTTTAGGTGCAATGAGCCTTGGTAGCATATCCTCGGAAGCTCACACTACTTTGGCCATAGCTATGAACCGCATTGGGGCCCGTTCGAATACCGGTGAGGGAGGCGAGCGACCGGAACGTTATTTGAACAAAGATGTTCGTTCCTCCATCAAACAGGTTAGTAATAGTTCACGTGCTATCCGTATTTCTGCTTGCAAGTTTTAAAAATAGGATTCATAATACCCATAGCTGAGACGGGGAAAGCACTACCAACAAAATAACGGTCATGACCAGTCAGCGAAGTCGTGTCGATTTCATTCTCATTGCAGAACCCCTAATTTGTCCCGATTCTCCATCATTTCCTCACACCGACCTCTCGTATCCGTCATTGATTCCTTTTAACAGTAACCAGACGCTGAACTGTGTACGTATAGTACATAATTCCAGTTTCGACTATCACACTGAATTGGACTGTGGACAGTGACTTTGAACAGAAGTCTCGTCGCCAGTGGGTCTCTTAGCTTTTTACTTCCATGTCTGCCTCCCCCCCCCCAGAAGCTTTCATATCCTTTCCAATTTTTTGCCGTGAAACCACAGGTTGCCTCTGCCCGCTTTGGAGTAGACAGCTCCTATTTGGCACATGCAGATATGTTACAAATCAAAATGGCTCAAGGCGCCAAACCTGGCGAAGGTGGGGAATTGCCTGGCTACAAAGTTACAGAGGAGATCGCCCGTACGCGTTACTCCGTTCCCGGAGTAGGATTAATTAGTCCTCCTCCGCATCACGACATCTACTCAATCGAAGACTTGTCTCAGGTTAGCAGAATTTGATGACGATCTGGTTTATATCTCCATCAGAGGAATTTTGTCGGTCACCCCGTTTTTGATAACTTTTTTCATGAAGTTCCCTACCGACTTGGCGTCAAATTTACTGAATATTGTCATGACTGGTGCCTTACTTCGAACCGTAGTAAAACATTATAGTCCCACTTTGTTCGGATAGTGACAACTCCCTAAATAGCTTGAGCAAAGCTGCATATATGTTAATCAAGCTAGCAGACGTAGCAAACTCGATGATTCCCGCGATATTCTTGGAACTCAAACGTATTTCTATCGTATTTAACCCTGTTTCTTTTTTGTGGACCTGTTTGACCACACAGCTTATCTACGATTTGAAATCGGCCAACCCGCTTGCGCTGGTCAGCGTCAAGTTGGTCTCAGAGGTTGGCGTGGGAGTGGTTGCAGCAGGAGTGGCAAAAGTAAGTCGCCGATTGGCCTTCCGGTTGCGTTATGGTTTGTCCCATACTTATACAACGAAGTAGGTGGATGATGGAAAAGCGCAAGACACGACTGTGTCCACCTGATGGGCTAAACCGGCAGTGAACGAGTCAGGAGTTCCCACCCAATTTCTGAGTGGTATTGTTGCAAGATACTCCGATTATCTGTGCCATCTAACGGGTTGTGCATCGCTCATTCGGTGTGTTGATGAAGCAGTACGCCTCTTACTTTAGACTCCTTCACGAAGAAACCGAAGATCACCTATCATCTTTCTCGCTGTGATTGTTCGTGAGGAGCTTGCTGCCCGAAATAGGTGTCCATTATGACTAATTCATCGCAATTTCATACGATACTGCCCTTAAATCATGAATATATATATATATATATATATATATATATATATATATATATATATAAACATCAGGAACGCGAGATTCAGCTGGGTTCCAGGTGAGTCTCTCGCAAAACCAACTTTGTTTGCAAATGAGTGTAGTTCGCTAATTCCGTGCAATTTGGTTTCCAGTAGAACATAAGATTGACGGAAACTCGGAAACTTATGTGACCTTTATGCTCATGTTGACCTAGTCTGAGAGTGACTTAACTAATTTGACTCAGCAACCCATTGACCTGTGTACCCATTTCTCCCCATTTTCCTATTTGCCCGTAAACCTGCCTAACCATGCACGTGATTTACGACTGGAATCATCACATGATTTCACAGTCGTCATTCATGCCTCGTTTTCCCGTCGTTTTACAGAGAAATGCAGCTTATTTTTCTATTCTGCTGGGTGTGCCTAATGGTGTCCATCTTAGCCGACAACGCATTCTATCACCTCTGGACAGTTTTTTATCTCCTTCTGACTGGTGCTTATTTGAGAACGACTACTGTCGCTTTCTCTCCTAGGATTTAGGAGCCCGATCGTCCTTTTTGTCAACTAGAAATAGCTGAATAGTCAATGCTGACTACTGTTGTCAGTATGTACCATTGCTGTGATGTTTGATATAACTAGTTTGATAACCAACTGCTTCAAGCCATGGTAACCAGTACTTTCGGTTCTAAGCCTTCTGTCTACTACTACTGTTTTCTACTAGGCTCGCGCTGTTCACATCACCATCTCTGGTCATGATGGGGGCACTGGAGCCAGTAGTTGGACAGGGATAAAACATGCTGGTCTACCTTGGGAGTTGGGTATTGCAGAAACACATCAAATTCTTGTTAACCAAGGCACACGCTCGCGAGTGTTGTTGCAAGTCGACGGACAAATTCGTACCGGTTAGTTTACCATTTCCCACTTTGCTTGGTTTTTGTTGGTTGATTCAACTGCATGCTTATGTTCCGTCCTTTATCTGGTCCATTCCCCTTCGGCCATGAGTTTACATCAATTTCGTAATATAAGCTAGTTAACACTATGAACGTGATGCTTGATGAAGCCAGTATGTTCACGCTTCATTGTAACTGCAATAGTTGTTTTCACCAACAGGTGTTGGATAAATCGATCGAGTTACTTTACACGGTGTCTGGTAAACACGCCCACCATAATTCAGAATACGTACGTTGTAATCATACGATTTCGATGTGTTTATTCGCTTGAGGTAAAACTCTTTTCATTCAGGTAAATGTTCCACCATATGTTAATACACAAAGCGAAATTTATTGATTTTGACGAAGAATCTCTAAGTTTACACAGGTAAAGGTCATAATACACCCAGTATCAGTGGCGCCTGCTTCGAACTTCGTCCATTTAATTACAATCCACTAAGTTTTCTATAGATTACTCGACTGTTATAACGTACTGAATAATCTACTGCTTGCTTGAGGTGGTAACTTGTCCGCAACGTATCTCGTTAGACTGTTCCGATGGAGATCTATCGAAATGAGTTCAATAGAAAACTGAGTAATGAGTACTGACATACTTGGGGAACCTATCTCTGTGGAAAGAATGTGGGTTATCATCCATACCCATGAAAGCCGATTTATCCGGACAAGTAGCCGTGATGAGAAAGATCTGGTACGTCCTGTATGTACTCGCAAATGATACTGAGGTAGATCCGTCGGTCCTCATTATATATATTATATTATATAAATTTTCAAAAGGTTCTCACCTTGCGAAATACAGCACAAGCAAGACTGTAAAATGCAAAGCTGCACATAGTACTCGCTATCGCTGTGGAAGACAGTGTTGGTGATGAAACCAAATTGTTGGCTTCAGATAATGAACGGACGACTGTATCATCAACCTTATTCGGTCAACTTCACCTGTGGTTGCTTTACTGATAATGATAGCCTGGATTATGCTCGGCTTGCTGCGACAATCTGCCACATCCAATTTATGAGGTGAAAATGAGCTTAGGTGACGTATTCAACTAAGCATAATCAGCAAAGCATTGTGTAGCCTTTCTGTACACTGTGTACACGAATGCGCTCAAGTTATCAGTATTTTTTAGCAACAACTAACAAAATTCACCCATTATGTGATACTTTATGCTTACCCCTCATCATAGCTGATTAGTTTACTCACGGTTTCAGGCGTGAAGTACGAGTGCATGCCCCTGTTCCCAACATCCTATCAAGGTGGATACTTTGGATACCGTACTAGAGAAGATAATGTTGTAGTGACTAGCCGTAAGGATATCTGATTGAGATTTAGAGTCGCGCCATATCTTCTAATTGAAGATTGATTTCCTTAATCTTTTACGGTTTCTTAGAGTAATTCTCACGACGTCACCATCAAACAACTCCGCATCCGCTTGTTACATATGTTATATATGAAATAGCACATTCATAGTCGGATTGCTGTCTTTCATATGCACCCTGCTCAGGTCGTGATGTGCTCATCGCAGCCCTGCTTGGTGCAGATGAGTTTGCCATGTCTACTGCGCCTCTGATTGTCCTTGGTTGCACAATGATGCGCAAGTGTCATCTCAACACATGCCCTGTGGGCATTGCAACGCAGGATCCAGTTCTTCGAGCTAAATTCGCCGGTTCTCCTGAACATGTGATCAACTACTTGTTTTTACTGGCCGAGGAGGTTCGTATGTACATGAGCAAATTGGGTGTACGTCGTTTGGAAGATCTAATCGGGCGCACCGAATTCCTCAAGGTAAGTGCTTTAGATCACGCACATTTGTCATAGTTCTGACACCATCGGTTTCCCGACCCTAATTATTTGCTTGCACTGCCTTCATGTAACTCGTGCTATCCGTGATTGTACAACGATTGTACCTTTGATGATTTCATATTTTGCATCCACCATCATCTCTTCCCTTTTTACCCTAGCCAATTGAGTTCCACAAAAGCGAGAAGGCCTCACGTCTCGATCTAAGTGGTCTCTTATACAAAACCAAGCCCATCAAGTTCCATCCTAATTGGACGTCAGTCATGCAAGATGATGAGGAAGAGCATGACCCAGTGGATCCAGATATGACCCCTGTCGAGTCTTTGATTCAAATTTTGCCACATAGCAGGCAGTTGGACGCTCAACTGTTGAAGTTAGCGAAGCATTTGATAGAAACACCGGAATCTACCCCGATCGACACCACTCAATCTGTGGTCACATTCACGGGAGAGATCACCAACGAGGATCGTGCCGCGTTATCCACCTTGAGCTATGCTATCTCGGTCCAGTTTGTGGAGCGGGGGCTACCTTCGGATAGACAGATCAAGGTACGTTATATCCGTCAAACTTTTGTGTAGCCATTTTTCACACAGCTGCAATCATTTCTGACCAATCAGATCCCTTGAGAACCGAACAATCACGCGAGGTAAAAACACGCCAATACCACTATCCTTGCTGAAGCTAGTAGGTACTTAATTCCCATACCGATATTCACTGGCATTTTACAGGTGGTTGAACCGTGAAGACTGTTCAACGCGTGGCTGGGCTAATTAGGTATGGAATGTGAAATGTGACTTGTGCTGACTTTGTCTAGCGACTCTTCAATAACCAGGACATTCGTGCAAACAGGTGTAATTTATCCGTAAGAATAACATGATAATTATCAAAGTCGGATATAGAGTATATCATGAATAAACAGCTGCCGTTACTACCGCCGTTTTTTCCACCTAGTATGTCAACGATTTCGTTCCTTGGCCTTCTGGTGTTGTGTTCTTGTCTTTCGCACCTTAGAAGTATACTTGATGAAGTGTTGGCTTTCTCTAGTGAACCCAAATCGCATTTGAAAATATCGAAATGTGTAGACCCTATTTCCGCGTCGACAGCTTGTCCTAGTTCCCCTTAACTCGGAGAATGTAGTCTCAGCTACTGCTTACCACAAATATCTTGGGAGTGTTCATTTTCTGTGACTTGTATTGAACTAAATGTGGACCAGATATGGTTTGGTCTTCATATGTGTCCGTGCTTTCCTCACTGCAAAGCCTATCATTGCTCATTTAACCTTTAACCTTACTAACAGAAAGGCTATCAGAAAGTACTTTGAAGCGGAATTTCTCTGTCATATATATATACAACCTGATGGCGGGAATTTACTGGTATCTGACATTTAAAGCGAACCTGGTGCGATTGCTTTTTTATGATTGTTCCCATCTGCCACTGTTCCGAATAGTGCTTCACCGTTGAAACAGGTCTCAATGGGCCTATCCGTAATGATTTTTTCCGGGATTTTCTCAGCGGGATACAACCGGGTGTTATGATGCATTTATAATACATTTACGGAGACCTATTCCAATGGCTATGTGCCCATCTGCTGGCACTGTGCCCATTTGTTATCCTTCAGGTTCATCTGACCGGAAGCGGTGGCCAAAGCTTCTGCGCTTTCCTGGTGCACGGTGTCTCCGTGCGTCTGGAAGGTGATGCCAATGACTACGTGGCTAAAGGACTGTCTGGAGGAGAGGTGACCATCGTACCTCCCACAAGTTTACTTCAGCAAGGCTTCAAATCTGAAGCAAACATCATAGTTGGAAATGTTTGTCTGTACGGAGCCACATCAGGCCGACTGTTCCTCAGGGGCCAGGCAGCTGAACGATTCTGCGTACGCAACTCTGGTGCAGTGGTGGTTGCTGAGGGTAAGCAAGTTTTCATTCTTTATTCCAGCTTTACCCCCACCCCGTCGAAGAGAAGCAGGATATCAGTATAGAAATAGCTATCCTAAAAGCCTAGTCTTTCTACCATGTTTAATAGTTTCAAAGAAATCTTTACATTGAAGTACACCCAGATGCAGTTGACGGAGCTGATTCACTACAACAAAGTCATGACAACCAGATGAAAATACAGGGGACATCGTGCAACTGAAAGTTTAGGTAGGCATTGAAAATATGATTCATTTCTGCTCCCATGCCCTCTTCAGGAACTTACGAAACCATTAATTGCTGGTTTTGGAAGTCGTTGCTTTGTTTCGCAAAATGAAACACCACAATAGTGGTTTCCCTTATTAATATAATGTCGTACGGAATCGGATGGCTACAATATCTTGTACCGGCGCACGCTTGACACAGTTATGCCTAGATTTGCTTTGTTTGGTCGATAGTTTGGCGTAGGAAACATGCAGGGCAACGTTCGTTAGGACCTGATATGTTTGAAATACAGGTTGGAGATTATAAAGCTGGACCCTCGGGTGAAGCTGGCACATTTTAAAGATCTTCGCAGAATTTCTCGTTGTAACGCTTAAACTCCTTTCACGAATCTTTGGGTGTACATCAGGTTAGAGCACTTGGGATGTTCTGTTTTCTCAACGACACATCTCTTTGGAGACACCATCGCAATCAACATTGTCAGCAATACACCATCGACAGATACTACTTTGTAACTGATATATTTTCTCAATCGCCACAGGCCAGCTGCACGATGAGCAGCATAATGTGTTTTGAAGAAATGTTTATACTTTCACAATCGTCGGAAATATAGGAGCGAAGCAAACTGTTTCCCTAGGCGTATGTGGAGCTCTGCCGGTTAGGTTTTTGAAGTCAGCGCGTGATTGGAGCAATCCATGAAGGGTTTAGGAGACTCAATCACGACGTCGCATAGTGTGTAGATATTCATAAATTTCTCAGTAATTGTTGTTAGGATGCACTTATCGTTGATCGTTTTGATCCGAGTCCGGTCGGACAGGAAAAACTGCCCATCACAGTGGCCCAGATCACAAAGACTGATATCATTTCGCAGGTCTACCACGACAAACTGTTGAATATCAGTGAAAGCTATTCGCTGTGGTCGGCGTTGAGGCAAACTGCAATGACTTGTGGTTTTCTTAGTGTAACCTCTAAAAAGGGAACGGAGTCATGGGCTCTATCTTCTTTCTTATTCAACTCACTTTTTTCAGGCGTTGGTGACCATGGATGTGAGTACATGACTGGCGGCCGAGCGGTTATTCTCGGTCGAACGGGCCGTAATTTCGCTGCGGGTATGTCTGGTGGCATGGCTTTTCTCTACGATACCGACGGTGGTTTGCAGGGACCGTTCCTTCGCAAGTGTAACCGAGAGTTGGTCGATTTGGAAATGATGACTAGCGACAACCCATACGCGCCGTGGTTGCTTTCGATACTTAAAGAGTTCACTCACGAGACTGGTTCCGAGGTATGTTTCTGCCTTTGTGCATTTCCTTACCTTGCAAACGTCCACCTCTCTGGTTACTTATACCCTGGCCTCTGTCGCCAATTCGTTGTTAGAATAACCCTAGGCCATTCCCCCAATTGTGTCACTGTTGTTTCTATCTGCCCTACTTCCATAACGGCTGTAAATTCCGAGTGATAAGCATGCTGTCGTTAGACCCCTCCTAACCAACCTGAAAGAAGCGTTTGTCGTGTTTTCACAATATTCACCGAAACTAACTTCTCTGTAAGGGAAATGAATTCTACCCGTTTTTTACTCATGTGGTACGTTCATTTATGGAGATTGCTCTCTTTTTGAACGCTCCATTTTCACAGTAACCAGATAGTATTTAGCTTTGTGGGTGGGCCGTTTGGGGTCTGGTGGATGCTCTTGTCAGCTTAGTAGTAGACATATTTTCATATTCCATTGAGGTAATTCAATTAAAACGTGTTTTCATACACCTTCATCATAGTGGAAGTTTAAAGTCAAAACAGTGCCTGGATACTTCGGTATTCATCTACAGTATTCTTATCCCTAACATCATAAGTATGTTTTTCGTGGGACTGACGGATGAAGAAACCTGACAACGACTTTATATGGAGTAGTGAATCTCAAATAGCTTGGGGGAATGGAAATGTAAGCTCAAAGGTAGCAAATCATGACCCGATTTCGTCCGTTGTCATAACCTTGTTCTGCAAGTGATTTGGCCTCGTATAACCCCGGAAAAAGAAACATGTTAGGATGAAGAAGGAGCGTGGCGGCCGTCAGCTGGGGCCATCTGAACCGATTAATGACAGCGAGAACTTTTCAGGGAGAAAATGCAGAGAGACATTGCGTGGAGAATCTTGTTTGGTCACTTTGTTCCATGCGTAGACAGTGGTCTGTGGCTTTCGTAACCTCCGTTATAAGTAGCACGTTGACGGCATGAACGGATTTCATTTTCGTGCGCCGTCCGTGATTAGCAGTAAGATAGCACACGCATACCCCGGGCAGGATTCAGGATACAGGTGAAAGCTGGAGTACCAAAGATCAACACACCCGAACTGCATGAACGGTGGTGATGGAGCCAGCTTGGATTTACAGTGGTGAGACGTCAGGCGGGAATCTGAGCTATGACGAACCACAGCCGATACAACACACTAAGGAACATCCCAGCCGAAGTACACAATCACCCGTACACACATACAGAACGAGCACACACACACAGGCTGACCGCATTCGACTGACGATTGATCTGAGGAACACATCAATAAGAAGACATGGTGGTGGACCCAAATTAAGCTGGTCTGTATTCAGTTGATTGAAAATCCCTGAGTTGCGGTTGCCCACGGTAACACAGTCTCAGATTCCAACGTCTTACTCCATGGGATGCGATCGCCTGCCCTTGATTTGGTTAGTTTCTCTACTCGGGTCCACCAGCATTAATTTCTGTGGGCTTCCCGTAACCTAGACTGAGTTCTTCAGAATTAAACAACAATTTCAGTACACATCAGTTAGACTGGGTTAGTGGATAAGGAAAGTGCACATCCCAGGTGCTCTCGGCAGTTTCGATCTCAGACATCGGCACACTGAGTCATACGTTCGGATTCGAGCAGTACACTTCGGTTTCTGGAGGCTTTTATGTCTCTTCGACATATCCGGAAGCCTATCGTGTAAACTGATGATTGAGTGAATCTAAATGTAAACTTTTAGAAACTGGAAGACCAGACGACACTCCTATGATTACATTCATATAACTGTACCCAGAAGTTCTTCGAAATAGGCATTTTTAGATGAATGTACTGTACCCTCATTGGTCGAGGATGTGCCGGGAAACAATTTTGTCATGAATATGAGTATGGAGTATGAACCTCTCTCTCTATCCTTTTCTCTTCAATCCTCCCACTCTAGGTTGGGCAAAAAATTTTGGAAGATTGGGACAATACGCTGAACAGATTTATCTTAGTGATGCCGCGCGACTATCGCCGTGTTCTGAAGGAATTGGAAGAAAAGCATTCGGAAAACACAGTGATTCAGTCTGAAACAAGACACCATATAGTGGAACCGAAGGTATTGTCACAGTTCCCACCCTACCCTGTTCCTTATTAACAACAGTCCTGTATCATTTTCGTTGGCAACCCTCATATTTCAGAATAATCTTAGCGTCAAATCAACAGCAAACTCGCAGCCTTATTTTGTTCATAAGCTTCGGTTTGAACGCATGTTTTGTACTCCACTACCTCATCAGGAAAGAGCGTACCAGTAGTACAGGAGTGCCATTGGAGGCAAGTCTACCTTGACCTTGCCTAAACATATTGTTTGTGCCAGTCCGAATACGTGATTCCTTCATTATCTGCTCTTCCGGTAGCCAAAACAAACTGCTGTGGATATTGAGGACATGGCTGCCGGTGACCAGTTGGAAGCAGAGGCTCCACTAGACAAGGTTCGTGGCTTTGTCAGGTATGCTCGCACAAAAGTTGGCTACCGTTCTGCTGAAGAAAGAACCAAAGACTGGGACGAAGTATACGCTCACGCGGAAGTGCGTAAAGGTCTAAAACGGCAGGCGGCACGTTGTATGGATTGTGGTGTACCGTTTTGTCAATCATATGTTGGTTGCCCTCTGGGCAATCTTATTCCCAATTGGAATGATTTGGTTTTCAAGGTAAGCACTGTGTTGGTTTCTCATATCCAGTTTTCCCCCTGTTACAAAATATGTTTTGGCATTTCTCGCTGTGACCATTCATAGACTTTGCAGCAGTAGTGGCATGGAAATTTTCTACTCCATGAACTTTTACGGTTCTAACAAATCCAAACGTGTCCACAAACAGTAAGCAACTCGAAATGTTTCACTCCTGATCAATCCGTTGCTGAAAGCTATTGAAATACGGTAAAAGTTGACCAAATCTACTATGCCGCTTACTAATTTATAACACCATCGTAGCAACTAGTAGGAATATAATATATATAATATTATAATAATATAATATATAAATATAATGATATAANTAATAATAATAATATAATATAATATATAATATATATAATATAGTCTTGCCATAGTTGGTTATAACAGATCTTTATATTTGCTCACTTTCCTAGTACTCTGCTTCGTTTAGACCTAAAATCTGTTGAGTCAGGTTCATTTCAAGAATGAACAGGATAACAGCATTGCCCTCCTTTCGATACGTATCCCGTTGTTTCTTGTGGTGTGAATACATGATTGAACGTCTTTTTATCACACAGACCGTTTGTTGTATCGGTGACGAGCACGCTAATAAGTGCGGTGGGCACCTTTTTTTATCGATTTTGTGCCAGTTCGAGAGCCCAATGTGTTTTTTACTCCATTCAGTACTCTAGGATGATGTGTGCATGTAACCGGGGTGAAGCCCAAGCTGATTGTGGACAAGCGCAAAAACACCGGAGGCCATAAATACTGACCTAATGGTGCTGCAGGTGCAAGCCAAGTGTCGCGTGAACGGGTACACATTTCCACTTTGAATGAAACTTGCCTAGAACCTATTGAACAGTGCATGCATGAGCGCCATCGTCTTGCAGCCTGTGTTGGCCTTCTGGTTTTGTCAAATGGACCAAGTAATGGGTTAGTTGGTAGTAAAACGGTGTTCCGAAGGACACTGGACCGTCTGCATGTGCATAGACAAATTTCCAGGGTTTCGGTCCTGGTTACTGTCAAGGGTAGCAGAGCGGCTTTTAGTGGTAATCAGTTAGATGCATTACCAGCGTGTAATTGCGACCGTCTGTAGCCAAGATAAATGTCGTCCGAGTGCCGGTCAGAACTAGGTATGCATGCTGATCTGTTGATTCTCGGCAGGAGTGGAATATCTACATGATACTCTATGACTTCCCAAAATTGGCGTAAAAAGCTTCGCGTGAGAAGCTCCATGATCTTTCCTCGCGAAATGTCTTCTGAATCAGTTGGGATGGGTTTTTTTGTTTTCATTTTACGTGTTGTTGAACATCCAGAAAACCGGGGCGAGGACTGACTGGATCCACTTTTCCGCGTGGATGATGCTTTAGGGTCAGACAACACAAATGCGGAGCTAAAGATTTCTTTTCGCTCATCTGCTCTTCGTCCCTCCATTTGCACTGCATCCCACCGTCCCGTTGACCGCAGCTCAATCTGTCGTTGCTGTACCGTCGGAAACAAATAGTAGAACACGCAAGCTATGTATAGCTGGGTCAAACATATAACACAATATTTCTTGTGAAGAAATATGCATGTTCCCTGTTCAGCGGTCATCCATAGGGTTGTTTATTCTCTCCTAGGGGAATCCTTTCTCCTCTTTCGTTTCCTGTACGAACTCGTAATGGGAAGACTAGACAGGACCTCAAATTATGGTTTTGTGAATTTGAGGCAGACAATCGTGTAAGGAGTTATCAGATTACGCTTGTTTATGCATGAACATGCTATACTGCGCGACAGTCAGTAGTCCGTTCCGTTCTGTTCGATCCCGCTTATCCGTTGGACTTTATTTAATCTAAATTGAATGTATGGGATGTGTTCATGGGAACTAACAAAGTTTATTACTTAGCTATAGACATGGTCACGCTCCATAGACATACCTTAGAGACGTCAATAAACCCATTTCGGAAATTCTTACTCTGTAGGGATGTGTTCCTGGTCCATGGGTTAAAAATTGTGGCTGCTCCAAACTGGTTACCTAGGCTCGGCTCGTAGGTACTGCATTTGTCCATTTCAGCGGGTGTCTGATGTACCTCGTTACCATCTCTGATCCGCAGTTAGGACAACTTGCGTCACAAGTCGTCCGTTTTTCAAAGCTTCCCGATCCATGTATGGATTATTATCAAGAGAATAATATTTTTACGTACTATATTTCGCTTGTCCGCTGAATTCAACCGATATCATCACGATGACCACTGTGGAATCCCCTTGTTCTATGGTTACCCGTTTCCCTTATCCGTTCCACTCACAGGGTGACTGGCATGCGGCTCACCTTGCTCTCGCACAGACCAACAACTTCCCTGAACTGACTGGTCGCGTTTGTCCAGCACCTTGTGAAGGTGCCTGCGTGTTGGGCATCAATTCTGATCCCGTCACGATCAAGCACATCGAATGTGCTGTTGCAGACAAAGCCTGGGAGAATGGTTGGTTCCGTCCAAGCAAAGAATTTCTCCGCCCTCCGACCGGACGGCGCATTGTGATCGTGGGCAGTGGACCCGCTGGATTAGCTTGTGCGGATCAGTTGAATCAGGTCAGTCAACGTGTCCCCTTTCAAGTTTTCACTTAGCAGTCACATTTGAAGTATTCCAGTTTTTCGAATAAGGACAGAACCAATCCTTTCGATATAGGATGCGATAGGAACGTATCGCCCTTCTCAACTGCCTCTTCGTTGCAATCATGATATTGAAAGACTTAAATAGAAGCTCTCCTTTGGGTTATTTGGTCCCGCGGAGCAGTCTCTGTCTCAGTCACTTCCGCTAAGGACATCCAAATCGCACCCAACGTTGATTTGAATGGGTCCGTCGACAAAATATGTCGGAAAAGTCCGCGTGCAATTAATGATGTATGTGCAAACTCGACATAAAAAGAATGGAGCGCACAGGAAACTCCAAATTGTACAATTTGTCCCATGCTGACCACATATGACATGTGAACCACTCGTGACAAGGTGAAAGAAAGAGGAAAAAAGAAGTAAAAGAACTCAACTTTAGGGCATAATCACTTTTATCTGGTGCCCATGACCTGTCTCTAACTACGCCATTTGTAACCCCCCACTTCCCCTCCATTTTATCTCTCTGTTACATCTATGTGTTGAATATGTCCATCGTTGCTTATCTCAGTTTGAGAAGACATTTATTCAGGTTGTCAGTTCGATGTTCCTCCACCTGCCCTAAGTTTACAATGAATTGGCTAATCCGTCACCTCAAGCAGGACTGCTTGCACTCCATTCGAAACGTCATCGGCATGTGCAGCTTTTGCGTCAGAAAGAAACATGTCTTTGGTATGTGACTTAAGGTGACCAACCTAACTGACTTTTTGAGTAATAGTTTCAGCAAGAGCTATGGTCCAAGGGATGGTGCTTCACTTGGGTTACGTTCATTGCTGTATAAAGTTGGACTGCTTGATCAATCCACGCCCACTGCGCACTGACTTACGGTAAACCAGCAGTACTAAAAAACATTCATCTGCAATCGCACTAGACTGTATGAGGATGTAGCCTATAGTGTTGTTGTTCGCGGAACAACTAGCTATTCTTGAGTCACTCACATCATTCCAGCATCCTGCCCGCAAAGCCTAGTGCAAGATTGCACTAGTACTGGGTTGCATGATAATGACGTTGTATAATTCAAACCAATAGAACAGATTTTATCTTGCCTCCGATGCCTGCAACATCTGTCCTACGGACGCCGAATTGCCCTTCACCTTCCCGCAACAGTTTTATCTACACTTGTTACCCGCAACTCCACTTACTACTACTACTAGAAAGTTCTTTTTGTGAACCGAGCTAAAACAAGCCTATTGATATATGACATTTATTCCTCTCTTCGGATTTCAGACTCCCGTTAATCCTCATTTAGGATGTTTGGTGAATGGTTTAATCTGGGATCATACTGGAGTGAATTCAGCGCATCACACCACTATGACTCGCACCACTAGCGCTATGTGCAATCACCAATCTGTGTTCTATTCTTTAAAAAAATCGTGCTAGTTCACTTGTTCCCCTTCCATTTTTATAGGCTGGGCATGAAGTCACAGTGGTAGAGCGGCGAAACAAACTTGGCGGCCTCCTACGATATGGAATCACGACGATGAAACTCGACCGCAGAGTGCTCGATCGACGTTTGGACCTGATGCGCGCGAATGGTGTGAAATTTGTTGTAAACACTCGTGTTGGTACAGTGGGTGATGAGAGCGGTGGCCGGCGAGACTTGAACGCGGATTGTCAGGACCCCGCAGAGTCCGTGCAAGAGTGGCGTGCCGCACAACTGCTGCGCGAATATGATGCGATGGTCCTGTGCCTCGGTGCCACATGGCCCCGTGATTTAAATATTCCTGGTACGTTTATCGCAGTTTCAGTTCCCCTGTCCATTGAAGCATATAATGCTGTGAATACTGAGTAATTTCCTGAGCCCTACCTACGATCTCGTTTTGATCTTAGTTGAGCATGGTGGATCAGGCTCTGGTCATCTATTGATACAGGCACAGTTTGAGCCGAGAAGTGAACGAGACTGAAGGGAGAAGGGACAGAGTGACTATAAGTTAAGTTCTGAATGATGCAGTTGGTGAAGTAGAGCATTTCGCAGTTCTATTCATTCCAACGGAGTTAGGAGGTTGTGCATTATTTTTGCTTTCGGGACAAGCCATTGTCTATATTAAAGGCTACATGTAACTTAGGGATACTTTGGAAATTTGGTTTCTTCATAACAGCCCGTTAAGCAGAGTACGTATATAACCACACTGTTCTTAGTCCACCTGCAGCTGGTTATCACTTCCAATCTACTTGTATTTATCACCATGGCACACATGAGGGGTCACAGCAGTTGAAATGTTGAAGGGGAGGAGAATGATACTGGTTGTTATAAAGCCCTACAACGTTTTGGTTCGTTCACACAGGGAGAAACCTTGAAGGGATTCACTTCGCTATGAGCTTCTTGGAGCGCTGGCAACGCAGTCAACAGAAAAAACACCAAACTAACGGCGAAATAGACAGTTTCCGCATGAGTCGCATGGATGATAATGCAGTATCCGCTATTGCCAAGGACAAACGGATCGTGATCATCGGTGGTGGTGACACTGGTGTGGATTGTATGGCCACTGCACTTCGTCAAGTGAGTCTACTCAAATTATTAATTAGCGTGTCTGCTCTCGACCGAAGTGCGTTTCACCTTTCAAAACGCGGTTTGGAGTAGGCGGTAATGTTGGTTTCACATGTCTCTTCTCCTCTCTCCTTTACCAGGGGGCGAAGTCCATCGTGAATCTGGAACTCCTTCCGCCACCACCACCCTCCCGTGACCCCAGTGAGAACCCTTGGCCCGAATGGCCACGTGTGTGGCGGGTTGAGTATGGTCATGCGGAAGTTGCGGTGCGATTCGGTCGTGATCCACGAAAGTTCAGTGTGATCACCAAGGAGTTTTTGGACAACGGGTCCGGCGCTGTCGGTGGCCTCCGAATCGCCAATGTCGAATGGACAAAGGATCCTTCGAACGGACGTTGGAAAATGCACGAGGTCCCAGGTACGGATGCATGTCATTTGTCCAGCGTGAACTGCACTCACCACTTTCTGTATATTGTAACAGAGGAACAGTAGGTATTACTGAAACGTCTAAAATGATACGGAGGCTGAGTACTGACACTATGGCCATGAAAGGCCCTTCATTTTTATTGGGGCTCATTAGGTGGCGCAAAGGATCGTCAAAGTGGACTTTTCTTTACTCTTAACGTTAGGAACATGCTGCCACCGACAAAACGCATAAGACTGATGAATTCAATCGACATACAGTGCCAAAAATCGCGCTTCTTTAATGGGACGAATGTGTGTTTCGGCTAATGTAATAATTAAACTAGCTTCTCACGCTGCTTCTCGACCTATGTCTGCTCCCTCCTTCAATCCAGAATGGGGACGATAGGAGATCTGCACTGAGCCGTTCGAGACGATGGTTGAAGGTGGCTCGTATCAGAAGCATTCATTGAGCTTGTGGTCGAACTCATCTCAAAACACTGCTAACGCGAACTATCCGTGGACGTAGCCGACTTCGACGTGACATATTCCAGCAATAAAATCTATTGCAACCTCAATATGTGACGAGGATATTATTCACATCCTGTACTTTGCTATACCATCCTGGATTCCGGGCGATTCATTGCTAATTGTCTAGTAGGCGATCCGTTATGAGCGAAGAAGCTATCCACATAACAATTCATCAGATGACTATGCGGCCTCCTTTTTCCTAAAGGCATGTGATCAAATTCCAGGCCCATGGCTTGGCTTATCAGGACCCTCGTAAGCATCATCAGGATCGGCGGTTCAACCCCGGTTTTCATCTTCTAAGTGAGGTCAGCTTGTGCTGGCTAGCCCAGAAGGACTTTATAGCTGTTTCACTTTTGTCTGGAATCATCAGAGATGCACCGCCTTCTTGATATCGATCAGCACTCTGTGGGCGACCGTATTTGCTTAGTCCGAATCCACATTCGGATATGTAAAAAGATAGGTTAACTGCACTGTCTTTTGGCTTCTGCTATTTTGAAGTCGACCGATCAGTGTATAAACTTGAATGGGTATTTTCAACGAAAGATTTGTAAAGGGGGTTCAACTAGCAGTCGTTCTACCTCGGTCTGCAAGCACCTAAGCGCCACTGGACGCAAGTAACCACTGTGGTTTGAATTCGCTTTTATCAACTTCCGGTAGATGTATGCTGACTGTCACGCAGAACAAGTCTACGAAATGTGGAATCTATCTAGAAGTGAAGAATCATGCTGACTACGTTTAAAATGTTATCTGCTTAGTACGGTTTTGAGACCTTAGGGAACATATACACACTCACTTCAACAACTCAGGATAGCGCTCGTATATTTTCTTCTATGACTAAAAGTCTTGCTACGACTTTTCTAACATGCTGTCTGCGCAGTAGTTTTTTCAAAATTTTCAGCTCATTGCCCTCCCCTAGCTCTAAATGCAAGATGCTACCCCCTTGCACACTTTATGCACTTCACGTTAACATCCAGTTGGGCGTAAGGTTAATAAGGAAGTTGGTTACGGGAACTACCAGTTTACGATCAGCACAATGGCCTATGGAAAACTGATTAAATTAGTAAATGTATTAGAAGTCAGTGAGGCGATTCAAAAACCACGTGAACTACGCTCATTACCAGACGAGCAGATAAGGGGATGTCGATGCGCCGCATGTCTGGCCAGCCGTTATTGGCTAGTGTCAGCAATCGGGAAGGTCTTATCAGATCCCGCTCTGAGACAACAAAACACATGCTAGAGCGTAGATAAAGCAGCACGATGGCAAGCGTGACTACATACAACAAAACGCTTACCGCCAGTCTGGTGTGTGTTGTCCGTTATCAATGGATGGGTGTGAACTATGCTGGTTTGTTTATACGTACCCATGAGCTACAATCCACAAATTTATCTCAATCATCAAGGATGTAGGGTGTCGCGCGTGTTGCTCGAATCGCCATTAGGATACACGGAACAAGCATGTTCGTTGGTCATAATTGCCCACAACAAACAACACCCCCCTCTCATTACCCCTCTCCCAACAAACTTTGAACAATCGTCCCCTGACAGCCTCTCATTACTCTCCTTGAGAAACGCTGCTCTAGACCATCTTGGCACTTCAAGTGCTACTCATCCTCTGCAATTAGGGATCGTCAGAGAGATTCGTTAAATTGTATTCATTGATTTCGTTTTACCTTGCTCCCGACCGGTTACCTTAATGAATGACACATCGTGCCGTTGCCTTTCCTTGTTTCTCCCGGGATTGATATCACGCACCTGCGCAATCAAACCGGATATCTAGTAATATCTATACATTCTCTATACATCTTAATTAAGTCCAGTTAGCGTACAACCGACACACTGCTGCCACACCGCGTCGCATTCGTACGAAAACGGAAATCGTAGCACACCAATAGATACGAAACCTTCGCAGTGGGTAAGTTCAAAAGCGCTTCATTTAGTGTTATCAAGTCCATCAAGCCTGAATTTACAACTTTTCCGCTATGATCTGCACAAATTCCCCGGACTACGTTATTCAAGTTAGCGTGTTTTGGCCGTAGATGCGAGACGGAACTCCGAACAACTGTGTGTGAATAAAGTGGTGTAACTAGGATTGAGACTTGCCGTCACAACGGCGTATGTCTGTCTGCAATCTACCTCACAACGTTTGCTTATAGAGTAAGCTTGGGTACTACAGTTACTTTGATGTTCGGATTAGAAACTGACGTTCTTCTCGACTTTACCGGCCTGACAAACCGATGGGCTCATAGAACAACTGGATTCATTGAGACATTTTAAATAGCTGACTACTGCACCGCAGCAACGTGATGTGAGAAAGCTTTGTTCAGTTTGCGTACCTTCGTATCATACTATGCTTTTATGTATGTTCGGTTGTTTACTACGTTGAGCTGGCACAGATGAGACAAATTGTAATGTCTTCCAGTGCTACTGTAGAACGTCGGTATATTTTTTTCTGAAGCACACTTGTTTCTAGAGTTACGAAAAATATCACCTGTCTTTGATGTGATCTCTTAGATTCGGAACAACTCATCGAGTGCGACCTTGTCCTGTTGGCTCTCGGGTACGTCGGCCCAGAGAACAACCTAATTGAAGAACTGGGGCTTGCCGTCACGGGTCCGGAATCCCTAATTGCAACCAGGCCAAACGAGTCGTTTGTTACTATGATTTCTTGTGTCTACGCTGCTGGAGGCAAGTCTGTCATGCACACATAATTTTAAAGTCGCATTGGCATTATGAACGGTGACAATATGTTTCTCTCAAAGTTCGCCTGAACACATCACCAGCATCAATATTTCGGAGTGATTGCCCCGACTCTTTCATGTGGCTTGGAATACTTGCAACTTTATCATCATAATGGTGCTTTATATGTGCGCGAATCTCGGACCTGATAGCTATTGAACAGTTGGTTCTGTCTATAAATCTGAATAACGAGACGATGTGATTTCGAACGTTCATGTAAATGCTATTATGCGTCACATAGGTAGCGAGCGTACAAATCAGTGTCACAAACTTAAGCGGTAACGTAAAAGTACCAATGTACATTTGGGTCACTTGGATCATGGTGTATTTACCGTCTAGCTCAGGTCTCTGTGAGACCAAAAGACTGGCTTTAATTGTGTAATTATCAGAGCTTCAAGAATTGCCGACAAACGGAGTAATCACTTGTTGTGATTACATTGGAGGTTGAAAAATAGCCACAGTAGGTTAGATGTCTTGCGGCGGAAGAAACGGGATTCCGGCCAACATAACGAATTTTATGAGGTTAATATTCTCAGGTGCATCCCGAACACGTTGAATTTGAATTCTGAATCCCGGTATCGATCCACAAGTTCGTTTATTCGTAACTTATGTTATGCGTGTTCCAGTTGACATGAGTAAAAACTCTGAACTCCAAACTAATGAACAAACAATCCCCAGTAAACCCCCAAGAGAGGCCACCACGGAGAATTGGCCCTATTGGCTCCTCTCAGACGGGCGATAGTACACCAGTTTCTGACTGACTGTCCTAAACTTTAGAGGGATTGGCTTCTCTTGAGGAATAAGGTTTAAAGTGGAAATTATCAACATCCCATTTGTGAGCCTTCTATGTTGCTGTGATTCCTTAATACGACTTCGCTCCTGCCGCAGAGCCCCAACAACAGCCTTGACCGCTTTAAGGAAGGCACATTTTACGCCAGTTAGGTTGTTTACGGAAACGGTTGATGCTGTGCAGCAAGTTTGCCGAGCTTATTTTCCTATATCTACCTATGAGTTTATTGTACACTTACCCTGGTGAAGTCACATCGCTTGATTTGTCCAAGATGTAAGAACATTCCTCAACAATTGCAGCTCTATGTCATGCGTATATACTCTATTATCGGCACTTCGTGCAGTACAACTCAGCATCCCTGTCAGCTGGTGTAAATGCAGTCCTAATCTGTTGCAATCACACTTCCTACCTCAACAATCAATCGGAAAGCGGACAATCAACTTCTAATTCTCTTGAACTGATCCGAGAGATATCAAGTGAACTGCATCTTGATCACGCAGCACAAAACCGGAGATACTCGGCTCTGGGTTTTGACCTATAAGGCAAAATCAAACTATGGTGAAATGCCGAGAAGCGCGGTACAGCCGTTTGATCCTTGTTGAAAATTATCTATAACACTCAGTTCACAGATTCTAGGGTTAAATGCAAATCAACCAACTTCGACAGAGGAGTTGCACTAACTTTGAGCCTCGGGGGTCGATAACCGAATAAGTAACTTGGATGATATAACGCCATCTACACTTAACAGTTCTTATGCACATCATTTACCTCCGTATTGCTTGGTTCCTCGCTCAGCCATATTGTCGGTTAGTGTAGCTGTGGTGTCCAAAATAGACTGGTTTTATTCTCAACTTTGGGGCGAGAGATGAATCAACACATATTACCTAAAGTGACAAGGAACCACAGCAAAGCTTCTCCCGAAATCCGCCTGGTCTTCAACTTTGTTTCAACTACTCTTACCGTTTTGAGTCACCTCATCATCATGATATATTGATCTGTTAAAATTCTATCCATCCATCGATAGTCAGTGTAATTACACAGATGACTTCCATCTCCTACGTTTGTATAAGACACTAACCAGCCAAATGGCCCTCTTTTTCAGACTGTCGTCGTGGACAATCGTTGGTGGTACATGCAATTAACGAAGGTCGTCAAGTAGCTCGCGAAGTCGATTTGCATTTAATGGGCTCCACTCTGCTGCCTGGACGTGGCGGTGTTGTCAAACCACGCCCGACAGCTTTTAAAAGCCGCGTTTGATACTCAGGGATAGTAATTCACGTGTCCTGTGTTACATTCACACAGAAGTATTCAAACTCATTCGTATCACACACAACCATACGCTTTCTGTTCTACTCTCCATGGGCCTGTTCTATTTTTACACCGATTTCTTTTTCTAAGCCGAACTATCCATACGCGCCCACGCTGAAGGACAACCGTCAACGGTTGGACGATCGTGGCACAGCACGACCTCATACAACAAATGTTGTATGATCTCTCTTCACTAGCATCGCGCCCTTGCACCCAAGCAGAGTTAACATTCTGGTTAACCCCACCACTACCGGCTCCTTTGTTCATTTTCAAAAGTTCCGTATTTTCCTAGACGCTTATCAATTGTTCCCCGGATCGCCTTTTGTCTCTTTGTTGCCATTACCTTTCACAACATTTTCCAAACACGGCACACTCACCTGCCTTGTATTGCTTTTAATAGTTTATTCTGATTTTCTCACCTATCCATCCGTCCGAAGCATTCACCCGTTTCGGTCAGCAGCATACCAGCCATAGTCGGTGATATGTTATCCTTGTCCGAGTAGTCTCAGACATCCTTCATATTGTTGAAGAGATTGGAACCTCCCTCCATCTCAAGAAGCGTATTTTGTTGCTCTGATTTGGTCTTTTGTTTTCCGTCAGGGTCTGTATGGAGCACAGCCATCTTGTGACATTCGGGCTTTTCAGTGGACGCGTTTGCGGAGTAATGCCATTCTATAGCACGGAAATCTCTTTTTTTACAACTAGTGTGCATTCGGTGTTGGGGGGTGAGCTTACGAAAACCTTGTTTTACTTCCATGTCTTTTCGAGGACAATGCTTGATAATAACTGTTCGGAGATTAGATACACAAATCTGACGAGATGTAGATGTCACAGAGGACCGAAAACGAGATTCGGTTGACTACTTACCAGAAGGATGTGGCTACACAAAGGATGCGGCATGCAGAAGCACCTGTCCAAGCACTAAGTAAGGGCACCAAGATGCGGACGAAGTACAGAAAGCATAATCTCAACAGCTCGCCAGTACTGTTTCATCTCTTCCAAATGCTACACTTCATCCTGTCCCGAAGAAGCCGTGCTAGTAAGACTGCTCCGATTATGGCTTATACTGTACGTGTGCTATACCCACAAATACCTCACCGGGATCTGAGTAATTCCGAAAATAGTTAAGATGAAAGGAGCCGGATTCCTTGCATCGCAGCGGTGAGCTTTGACAAATTTTGCACATGTAGACACACATGAAGACTAGATTCTGGAATTCACCTCGAAAGGCATAAGCAACTTCCGCTTAAAAGTCGTTAGGCATCGAGTAGCTGTTTTACTCTCGTCGATAGTTGCAAGCGAGATGTTTTTCACAAGTTTCCTGGGAGATTCACTCTCGCTAGTTTTTGGACAGTCACATAATACTATTTTTCAGCTGCATGCGATCGACTTCCCCTTTGGCAGAGTATCGCTCCACCCACATGTCCTGAAGCTTGCTGACTTCTGACCAGTCATTCATAGTTCGAAGATAGTGTTCAGCTTGCGGCCTTCTTAGTTCAGCCTCACGAAGTATTTCTGGATGAAACGCTACTAATGACATCCGCCTTTTCTTGATATTATTCTCGCCTGTTCGACTCAGCTATCCAAATTTTGAGCAGTGCGTTCAACTTGTGCTCAGTTTTGATGCTTTGATATTGATATCGATTGTAGGTTGGAACGTGTCTATGTTATAGTTTGTGGTTAGAGGAACTATCTACCCATACAGGGGTCTATACGTTGCGTGGAAATTTCCTTGATAAGGAAGTTTAATGAGCAGTTCTCTGGCCAACACCCCGATAGGCCTCCAAGGAAACTGAGAGATTACCGCAAACTCTGTTCGGCGATGAAAAACAGGTCATTGGGTCCATAAATAACTGAGAGTATTCCGAATACAAAACTGGCTAAATTGACATTCGAGAGTCCCGAGTACCTATGAGTTGCCCAAGGTCATCCGTGGACAACAGGAAGCCCCCTTGACTGACTGTAATGTACGAGGCATAGAATCAACCTAGCAGGTGACATTATTTGAATGGAAGAAAATCTCGATAAGACCTGAATTCCGGACGGTTTGCGTGGCTGAGTCTGGTACGGGAAACGAAGAACAAGTTCACAGTAGCCAAGGCAAAATCGAGGAACTTGTACCTTGAGGGTTGGACCAGATGAAAAAACTACATCAGCACTATTGGCGACTAGCTTCTTCTGCAAAGTGCAGATGGAAAAAAATGATATTACAACATGGCAATACCTCGATAGGGAGTGGCATATTACCACGACCACTGTCAGGCCATGCTTTACACAGATACGGACAAAATCCGCCCATAATCGTTTGACAATAACAAGAGTTACATGCGGGTGAAACGGACTGAGCGGTACGGCGGATGGTGTGAAGACAGGGATCGTGAATTCATGGTGAAAACTAGGGACAGCGTTTCTGCATGTTTCAGTGAGAAGTGTGCAAGATCGTTACTTTGAAGTATCGAATCATGGGAGACTTCGCATACCCTGAAATGTACCAATCTTTTGCATTTAGTTTGGGCTGGCCTCATGACCTTCAGTGCTGTTTTAGCATTAGGGTGTAGAAACTCTGAGGACTAAATCAAAACTGGTCAAGAATTCAGTGAACCGATGTGTTTTGAAATTCTGAGTCTCCAGTTGAACAAGAGTGGATAAAATCGAGAGAAACAGGTGGTCTCATAGGCGCTGCACATTCATACGACCACTGCAGTCAATTTGAACCACATATATAGGCAACACATGTTCATGGTAAAAATCAAGCCAAGAATGATTTCATGCGTCTTAGCAGAGGTGAATCCGAAACTCTACCAAGATAATGTACTGTGATATCTCGACTACCTTACCAACTCAAACATGAGGCGGCCTTTTGCAGCACATTCAGTTGAGGTATACACTAAGCTAGAGTCTCAGCTGAGCCTTCCGTTAACGCCAACTTAATTTCCAAATGAGTGCATTTCGCCAAGATATTTGAGCCGTTTGAAGAGAACTGAAAGGCTGCACCATTCTGACACAATGACGCAGCAGACCGGAAAACTTTTTTCTTACTGTCTTGCAATGGTGCGAAAGCTTTAATCACATCCACGTGTTTATAACAAAACTCTGACTCCTCTAGTTTGAGACATCTGTTCACAGGATCGAAAAATTTATTGGAGTGTAAAGCGATATGAGCTGCGTGTTCTATACCTAGAAGAAAGATGCCAACGTTGATAAAGGTCAGTATTACTGTGACTGCCAACCCAGTAGGAAATTATAACCACCATCACAAGACTTAAACCATGATATCAGTACAACAATTTGGACTAATACAGTTACGTCCATCCATGCGTTTGGAAATATGAGTAAATGACTATGCATTGAGGAGTTGACTTGGCTATACATGCAGCTGACTCTAACTACTGTCGCAGGGTCTCTTCGGGAAATTCTGTCTGCTAGCATTCGAAGCACTGGACCGGGCTCGTACGATGCGTTGAGTGTTTTAATTATGTCTATCGACAACGAACAGCCTCTTCCAGTAACCTATTAATGTACCTCAAGTTTGCAGATCCGATGCTTCTGCCAGACTCGTGTAATACCTCTTAAACATCAACCATCAACACGAGAATTTTCCAAACATGTATGATCACAGTGTTCAGCTTTTGGGCTCCCAGGCAAGCATGGGGTCAAGTGCATCTGTAAACTTCACTCTTAACAGACAAACCAATTTCACGTCAACTGCACAGATTCCGGGTGTTGGCAAAAGCCGTCTTCCATGGTCCAAGGATATTTCTGTGCTACCAACTGGTACAAATACCTGGCTAGAGGGATCCGCCAAACACACCTACAAATATAGGAATGGCTTGCCAAATCCTTCTCGCAGTGGGACTTTACATTGTATATGTGGACTATACGGTCACACGACAAGAATATATAGGTAATTCAGTATTCTTCGCATTTATTTGAGGATCATCCAAGGGGAGTTACGCCGTCTACGTCCTCAAAGTGAGGCCTAATCCACCAAACGGTAACAAGTGCCGGACTTCGGAATTTACTTACTCCTGCTGGCGCCCACCCACACCAACTAGATGAGTACGGACGTTGGTGTTCAAGGCCGCAGCCTTTGGTTTTTAAACTCCTGACTTCGTTTTCACCCTGTGTTGAGGATTATTAGGACGAATCCTCACGATGGCTTTCAGCAGCAAGAGTCAACAAGCCATCCATCCCTTGTTAAGCATGTTTTTTTGTGGACACTGACTGCTGCATCTTAATTTTACATCCACATAACAGTTGCTCGGCAATAGTTGGACACAAACAAATGCTGATTAGGAAATAAGCAGATGAAACGTTGTTACCGCACGTAGCGTACAAGACTGGAGTGACTAACTACCTTATGGTTGCTAGTCCATCAAGGAAGAAGAGACAGACTGCAACGTTGTGTGATACATCAAACCCCCTCAATAAGTGGCACCAATGAGGAGAACCCAAATGTCACTAAATACGGAATGTCCCTCCGTCGGGGGGGGGGGATTGCGGATCTATATCTCAAGTCCACTTTAAATGACAAATGAATGAATTTATTGAGTTCCCAAGTGACCGAACAGGCCCACTTGCTTCTGAATGGTGATATTCAGGCCGTTATACTTGTATTATGTTCAGTGAAACGTTGGTTCACCAAAAAGATTGAAGGACACGGACAAATTTGATTGCGTATGAGATGGGGTTGCATTAAAAAGGAACGACGGGTAAGAGATATTAGTTTAAATGAATGCCACAAAAAATTGATCTCGAGTCATCCCTCGTGTTCTATTCGGGTGGCATGGCAGCTAGTCACCGAAGGGGTGCTACAGTTGAGCGACACAGAATCTAAACCATTTTTAAAGCTGCACTTACAAGTTGCTGTAGTTCCGGTCGGATTGAGTCAGCCCGAAGCATTTCTTATTTGTCATAAATTGTTACCCCATCTTTCATCTTCGGAACTACTTCTACTCTCTACCAGTCTAGACACTTTCCCTCCCGAATGATTCCAAATCAGATCTGTTTAAAAGCTGCATCATACACAGAATATCTGTATGTCATATTCTGACAGTGAAATGTCAGAAGGGATTAGAACACGTGATTGTCATATCTACAGTGATACATCGCCATCCAACTTCACCCATCGGATGAGAATTCAGCTATTTTTGTTCTAACAACTTTCCCGTAATTAAAAAGCTCAAAAGTGCATTGCAGCAGAAACAAACGATGAGTGATTTCTGCCTTCAACTTAATTAAATCAGTCGAAAGGCAGACCTATTAAGCCGGTGTTGTAGCATCACCGATATAGAGCATTCGAAAGCACACTGAGGGCGAAGTTTAGGGTTGGGAAAACAACCTGGACGATAGTTCGGCGTACAACAATACGTCTGATGTAACCGTATGGCGAGAGACAAGCTAACCTGTTGTCATTTTATAGCTTGATTATTGCCACCTCTAGTACGACCGAATTTGAAATCACATAGGAGAGTGAGCAATGTGCCGGAAGGCTGGTCTGCCTTACTGACTTGATTGTTGGGTGCGTACGCCGGTACATCGATGCCACTAACCTTGATATCCTGACATCCTTTGTTTTGTGATGTTATGCATAAAATAAATTTGTTGAGTCCGGCTACCCGGCGAGGATTCACCTCAAAGGTGAATACGATGTACAAGAAAGCAAATATCCTGTGAATTGGTAAGCTCTCTCAGACGGCTGCACATCCGAAAAATGCCTGCCTATTTCATCAGCCTCGGCGGTGTTCACTCATTATCAGTTAGAATCCCGGCTACGTATACTTGCTTTACCTAACTGAATAAATAGGCCTCAGCGCGATTACGCTTCAGCTAATCTGGTTCAATCCGGATATAGATATTGTAGTTGTTACAGTTGATAGTTATGATATTTCAGTGAGAATCCATTATCGACCTGACTTTTATCACCCGGATGTTTATGCAACTAATCAGAAGAAGCTGTTCCAAGTGTTGGATGATTTGGACTCACGTACACTTACTGCCTTGACCTTTCAATGCAAAACAAGCCACCAGTTTTCTATGTTATTCTGGTCAAGGTCTGTTTTTTTTCGCCAATGTTGCTGCCTGTGACCTGAAACTCATCCCCCATCCCTCTTATTACTTCACTCGCATTACCATGCCCTAAGAAAAACTGAAGCCACTATGACTCAAAGTCAGCGAATTTCGTTAGCTTCCCTTTCAAACTTCGATTTCATTCTTGTAAGCGGTTCTTGTAAGCAGATAGTTGCGAATGGCCTTCGACTCTACTGACTCATTGCTCCTATCTCTGCTGGTCTTCCGCTAAGAAACCAAAAATTTGGAGGTTAGTCCGCGTAACCAGCTCCTAAGAAAGATTCAGGTACTAAGGACTAGACGTGTGTACTTCTGTTGTTCTCAAAGTTTTCAAAAGGACTGTGCTTGGAACGCACCAGAACACGCCTGACGAACTGCAATTCGCATACAGGCAGCGTATCGGGAAACCGGGACCCTCATCGCCTACTTCGTGAATTTTTCTATACCAGACCTTAAGAGTATAAATCGCCCTAAAGCAAGACCTGGAATCGGTCTACTTGCTGTTTTGTGGGAATGAGCACACTACAATGTATCCTTCGGCTTATGTTAAGCAACCCTGCGCTACACAATTCAGGCTCTCTCCGTTATCATTCGGTTTTTCACTAAACTCTATTAAGTTGAATATTTGGACACTACTTTGCCCCATTACCTATCCTAAACCAACTAGGCGGGAACTGTATTCCTGATGGTTGGAAGATTTTCTTGGCTCTACCCTTACTCCTAAGGTTTCTAAAGACCCTTCGACAGCCCGAAGTCGGTTTCACCCTATTTGGGGTTCATAGGGTAGACGTAGTTGTCGAGTTTCCATCAGCCTTGTTCTACTTGAACAACAAATGGTACGCGATCCGTGAAATGCACTAGTTTGCACATCACTTTTTAACAGTAAACTCAACAGATACTCTCGTTTATGGTACCATTTTATTTAAAATCTATTCAAAAACGCTACAGAAGCGCTTCTGGAGGCTTGTGCCTCCAAAATACCTTCAACAGCAACACGATTTTGGCCGGCCCTGCACTGTTTGTGATCAGTTAAACCACGTTGTTCTTCAAAGCGCTCTCTTGGAGCAGCATACGCCTCGACCACCGCAAGTGACGCACATTTGTCATCAGTTACTTTGTTGAGCCAGTTTAACAATACCTGAATCCATCCCTTGTAATTACGACAAACCGCTAGAGAACAAACAGCTGCAAACTGGAGAACGTCTCCATGATACAGTACTTTTTCGCTGTCCACTAGCTACCCAGCCCTATAGCGGGTGCGTGGACACAGCAGCATGTGGGGTTGCAAGGAATAGGTGTTCCAACCTGTCTGAATCTAATCAGGATTAATTTAGTCTGAGCCAGGGAGTAAAACAGCCGCTAAATGTGGAACCCACTGCACTCTGGGTGCGGTTAGGTATGCGTTCACGTTCACGAGGCCCAGACGAGTCTGCGGAGTTAAAACCACCAGTCAGAGCGCCTAAAACAGGGTAGCAGTTCTCTGTTGGTTATGACGTCGCTCCCCTACGCAGAACGGGCTTGCGAATATTATGATGAACAGTCAAATGATACACGACGGGGATATTCTTGAGCAGCAAACAGGGTTAAAAAACAGTCACATATTCTGCCGCATATTCAGACTTGATCTAGCTTAAACTGAATATGCATGACTAGACAGATAGTTTCTTCAATTTGTTGTGTGATTGATTTTTATTTTGAGACACTGTGCTAGTATGTTCTGCTGACGATATTGTGCACGACGTCACTCTGTTCCGTCATTTTTCACTCCTGGTTACGTTAACCGATGAATTGTCGTACCTCAGTGAGTTCTTCGACATTCCTTATCAATGCTATCCAAGCCTCATCCTACCACGCTTTGCTACGGAAATGGCTTTGCTGTTCCGCAATAGCTATCGGGAGGAGTTTGCCCCTCTTTGACCCTTGTCTCGAAGGTTGCATCCATTTATCAAGACTATAAATGGCCAAGAGGATTCCACATGAATGCTTTTATCAGCTCAGAAGTTAAGAAAATGATAGCAAGCGCAATAGATCGCTCTATCAGCATACGAAACTGTAATCCGGCTTGAACCGCATCGTTTTCGTCAGCTGCAGCTACCACAGCATTTTTATCATTTTTTTTACAATCAGACGTGTCTGGTTGCTCTGAAAGCTCGGACATTCAATGAGAGGACCGAAGGGTTCCATTCGTGATATGTACACCGTCTGGAAATAGCGGAGACAGTCATTTATGACTAGTCACATAATGGTGGAGGTAGAGTAGGTAGTACTAGAAGAGGTGACGCATGCCTCGTTGATGTCACATCAAAGAATGGAGGTCATACGGAAGTACCTGATGCCGAGGCTGACATCCGCTCGTGCTCAGACAATTCAACCGAAACACGCTGAAAAGGTTGGACGATTACATCAAGCAATCTATACGCGGCCGGCTACGTCCACCGAGAGACATCCCAATCGGCTTCATCCACACCGATAGGACAATTGGTATCCCAAGCCTGAATTCGAACATCCCGATGCAATGGAGAGAGCGTATGGAGAAGCTTCTGTCTACTCAGTGCCGAATAATACGCAGTGTGGTTAATGACCCTGTATTTGGTAAGGATGTTCGGGATCGCAGTCTTCCGATCCGATTCCAAGGTGCATACGTAAACACCAAGGGAGAGCTGGTGGCTGCTTGGGGCGATAACCCGCACAATAGCGTTGATGGTCGCGGTCTGCGACAGCTGGTCGCTTCGCCTCTGTCGAATTGATGGCTTGTGTTTCCAGAAAGTGTTTCCCCGGATATTTATCCGTGGTATCCAGCTCTGGTGCAACCTGCCTAGGACTAGAGTTAGAAGCACCCGGCGTTGCCACGGTCATCAGACGATATTGGTGAAAACTGTGGTCAGCCGGAGTTTGGTGAATATTCTTCAGTCCTACTGGATCACGCAAGATGCTCGATATACTCGTCATAATCGGATTGCACGGGAACTCACGAAACGTTTCCGTCGTCTGAGGTACACCGTCTTCGAGGAGTTGAGAGCATCTACGTCGAAGTCCTTCATCGAGCCTGACATCATCGCTGTTCGGGAGGGACGAGCAACTGTGATAGACGTAAGCATAATCTCGCATGCGCGTGGATTGACTGTGTGGAATGAGAAGCGGAAGTATGGTGCTGATGAGTGTTCTCTCGCCATCATCTCAACCCTACGTACCATTGATTATGATGTTGATTTTTGGGTTCATCAACCGATGATTTCATATCGAGGGATCAGCTTTCCTTAATCCGCCACGCTTGCTGTTGGGCTGGGACCGCCTAAGGTCACAGGCAGTGACCTGCGTTCGCTCACAATTTTGGGTTCTCCACGTACTAACAACACTTTTCTGCATGGTACATGGCGCTGAGTGTTCATTCTTACCACTGACTTTCACACCTGACCCAGTATGACGGGCACCTTGTGCCTGATGTGCAAGCCTTGACTGCGCCAGCGCTTATTGCTCCTTGAAGAGCATTCAGCATTTTTTGTCATTTCTTCATTTGCAGGTTTTTACACGTATGCTTCCATACCAAGCATTCTTATACACGTTAGGAATCATTTTGCCTGACTGGAACTATTGGTGGTACACCTATGAATGGAACGTCTTCCCCATTTTATCTAATATTGTCCTGTACACTCTTCCACATCCATCGCTCGGATTTACTTTTTGTTTGTGACCATGCTCTTCAAAAATAAACGATCGTAGTGGTAGTAGTCATACGTATATATATAAAATTCGTAGTTATGCCAATCTAACTTTTGTTCGCTTATGGATTAAAAGGAATCCGTAAAGCAATTCTGAGGCCGTTACAGGCGCTCCTCTGTGATTCCTGGAACTGGTAAGAAAACTATCACAAATTCCAACTTAATTGATATCTCTTAAGATTAGAAGTAATACTGTGCTCTTGATTAGATTTATTTTCCCCACGGAATGGATTCGTAAATTACGCCGCCCATGGGTAGCCTGCAGATCATTCCGTTTCGGAAAGGTGATACTGCCGCTTTGCGAGCAAGAGAAATTCGATGACTGTAACATTACTTTGACCCACCAATCAAAATCCTCGGCCAGAGTCGATGGCGTACCCGTTTTTATACCAAGAGTAATACAGAACTGTATGGTATTTTATATTTTATTCTTATATTTTATATTATATATATACATATATATATTGAGGCGAGAATGAAAATGACCTTTCATAAAATTGATTCCTAATTAGAATGGGAATATTCAATAATACCGGACTATATCCGTTAACGACGGTGGCCACCAGCTCGGTAATTTTTGTGTGCTTCGCTGAGGATTTAGGGACATGGGCACAGTATCCTCTGGGTGAGCATACAGCGCCAGACAGACAGTACCTACCACAACAGACCACAACTAAGCTGTAAGTGGCCTGATTTCTAGTAGGGTTCCACCATTTTGAGAATTGCGCATAAACAAATCGGGATTAGCATATTTAGACGGTCGAGCGAGTGATAACACATCGATCGGTCAAGACGTTCTAATGTAGTGTTTTGGAGCCAAGTTAGCGCTAGCTACAGTCAGACGTTGGAACCCACGCCTTTCTCATAAACAGTGGCAAGCAAAGTTCACAGCCTGCTGATTTGAATTTTGTGCATCCGAGGAACTAAGATCCAACTGGCATGTAACGAATGACCGGACAGATCACTATCGGTTTACAGCAAGAAAACGGTCGCACTTTCAGACCACGATTAGGTATTCGGGATCAAGTCTGTGCACCACAGTGTATTTCTGAAGGAAATAAGCTAATACAAAGTAGTTACTTACTACTACTGCTTGCTACTCGTATGACTGTATATGTTCAGCGCTTACGATATGGGGCATTGCAGAGGGTGGATACGCTGAGGTGAACTTCTGGTTTGAATGATGAACGGCAGGACCGTTGCTGCAGTGACAGTAAATCAAGCTGGGTCTATTGCGGGACGACATAACCGCACACTTATGCCTCTCGTCAACAAATTGAAGGAAACAGAGTGCATATCCACCCAAAATATAACTCGGTACATAAGATGCATCCAGATGCCCGATTTAATTTCCCTGCTCATCTGGTTTATTGGACACATAAGTGGTGAGTGAACACCGGTTATGCGAGAAGATGCTAATCGGTACATACTTATAGCTTTGGCCTGGGGATCCTCCTTGTGTGCAAGTTCCTCAAAATCCACTTGAGTTTGAGCAAATGAATCCGAGTTGATTCGGAAGCCCCTTTCGTCATCAACTGGTAGGTGCTCCCTATATTGAAGGAATCTTAGAACAGGATTATGCCTCCCGGAAAGTCCCCGGACATGGCTAAGTAGGATAGACAAAAGCAGGTCTCCCTGAGCTTCAGTTACGCCATTTTTGTTTGGTATACCTCTGAACAGTCACCACAATACCAAGCACCTAGTTCATGGTGAATATCCTTCAGTCCAGGTTTCACAGTGAAGATGTTTTGTCGAGCAGCTCTTAACGGGTTATTATGAGGGCGTTCAGTCAACTGCACCCACCCGCTTGTTTAGAGGCCAACCATCAGGCGATAAAAATGCACTAACACCGAGCACATATACGCCTTCCGTACTTTTAGGCGCGTGGTTGTGAAATTTGACGTGCGTCGACGTCTGGTCCAAGTAGCTCTACAATAAAAGAAACCCGTCAGACTAACGACGTTGCACAGTCCAGCTAATTCCCAAATCAAAACGCACGCACTTCCTAATGGTTGTCAGAATCTCCCCTGGAGTGAACGGAATCTCTTTTTATCGATTTTTGAAAACAACAATGACGGTTCAGTTAGACCGACAATCAAGACGTCAAACAAACTGCGAGAACATGCTCACTTGTTCAGAGGTGATGATTCAGAATGGTGCTCTGTTGGGGTAATGTTAACGCGTTTCATCCGCATTTCAGAGTTATAAACTGTAAACCACGGAAAGGTCAATAAAATGCAGCGCAGCCTTGGTCAGGACAAAATTTAAGCCCAGTGTCCCCCTTTGGTGTACACCAATGAAAGTGATTGCGTGGAAGAGGAGGATTGCTTAAACAAGTTATGTTGATGCAAAATCAAATCAGTTTATACCTTTCCAGGACTCACTATTTAGGCGTGGTCACAAATTTTTCATGCGTGAATACTAAATTTAACATATGTGGAGTTAAATATTAAAACGGTACGATTGTCTTGCGAATACATTCCAGTTTTGACGCACTAGGTGTCATTAGACGTGGGTTACTGGTCACAGTCTAATACATGGCTCCGTCACGAAGAGACTGGACCTTACCGTGGTGACGGTTTGCGCACCTCAGCGACCCATTGAGCTATACTGGGGGGGGGTGTCCCCGCGACACTCACAGAGTCTCTCATACCAGGTTGGTCAATGGTTAGAGGTCTGACGAACACAGTCTCCTGGTCCTCCAGGTTGGGGGTTGGAACATGTGGCGACTTATTCCGTAGAAATGGCAATGCATTTGCATTTCCTGCCAAACACCGCTGCCTTGCGGTTAGGCTTTTGAGCCAAAGGCTTTGGTTGAGGACCCTAATCGTCCT
>SJOL01006198.1:571537-593353 GCA_004794785.1 Opisthorchis felineus
GCCTGGTTGGAGAAACTGCAAGATATGGCTGCCAACCGATGTCAGTGGCGATCTTGTTGTCAGTTTCTATCCAGATTGCCTGAATGAGTGTCTGGAGGCGTAGGCACCTCGAAATGATTGTAGTAAGCTAGCACTAAGTCCCTTCCCCGTCCACCTTTATTCTTTCCTTCACAATAAGCCTTTCAAATAAATCATGTTTGTACGGCAGTGAAGCATCGGTGTTGAACACTGATGTCATGCTGTCGATGATGACATGGTTGATAATGCGGTCGACATAACCCTTGTATGACATAGAAACTCCAGTCCAAAGAACTGAGCCGAATAAGACTTCTCACCTCAATCTTGGTGATGAGTCAAACCCCATTGCAGGATCGCCACTGTGGCCAAATATTTACCGAGTTGTAACGCACTATTGATGATGGCACTTGATACACACAAAGCGAAGATTTCAACAGTGCAGATGAGGATACAACATAGGTGAAATCAACCAGAGTAAACTGACATGGGGATAGTTTGCGTCTGTCGGAAGTTGGAAGCGATTATAAATTGCAGCCGCATGGGCAACAGTGGGCGTATCATATGAAGCAACTCGATGCAAAACGCGTTACACAAACCATCAAGCTTATAAACAGGGAGAGACAAATATGAGGATGACAAGGCAAAATTTGAAGGGCGGAATATGAAACACACAAGCAGGAATCCTGTCGGTCTCTGCATAAGGGAGAAAGTTCAGACTCGGCACCGGAGGAACAACGTCATTTTGGAGGAATACTCAAATGGAACAGAATAATAAAAATAAACCCAAGAGCCAACAAGCACAGAGATTGGATTGTATCGGTGCAGGTTTCGCGACGAGCACGTCTAAACCATCAACAGCTCCTCGCGAGCGTACCGCGTCAACAAGTAAATCGCAAGAACGGCAAAGAGGAACTGTGAAAGGATATACGGAAAATACACATTAATGACGAGCGGTGAGGAACCGGAAGTAGCAGGAAGACAAGTTCGTATCGTCCAAAAACGAACAAAAAACGAAGGTAATATTCCATATATCTGTTGATTTCATACAAGTCTTAGAGTGTGTCGGTAGAAACTAAAGATGACTAGAGTGAACTAAAATGTCCTGAGGGGTGTACAAATTTTCTGGGTTCGCGTCAGACATGAACCACCCTCGGGACAACAAAACACTATGCTGACCTTTATACTCAACTGGGCTTTTATTGAGACACTTAAACGATGCTCAGGACTTCGTGCCTTCCGTGAGGGTTCGGGGCTTTTCGACTGAAATCCCACCAAATCTCAACAGACACTCTGTCCTATCAAACATGTCACATGTCTATATGATAAGAAAGGTTTGCTGAATTTTTCGACTCGACGTCCTCGTCTGAATAGAGCTACTCACAAAAACTCTCATTTAAACGGTGAACAAGCAGAGTGGCATGTTTTCTCCCCCGACAAAAAGATCTGAAATGCTGCATTTAGAACTGATGCTGGTTGAGTGTTCACCAAAGCCCCATATATTTTATGGAACTCCAAGAACATCAACCGAGGCATAGGAAGGTAGATGCAAAATAGCCAGGTGACGATCGCTCACAACTTTTGAAGGAAGGTTGTCCGTCTACTCGGCAACTACTATTCTGAAGCAATGTAGTCACTATTCAGATCACATTTAACCCAATGGGCATCAAACAATGAGGTAAATTTGTAGAAAGTAATCTACGGTATGGGAATTTAGTTATGTGCGATAAAGACAAGGACAGCAGTGAATGATTGTCCAACACTGAGGTTTGCAAATGACATTTTCACTCTTGCTGTATGTAGTGCTGATTTAACTCTGTTCCGCTCTTCCCAACGTTCAAATTCTTGAGATGTGGGAGGCAAAGATTCTGATTGAAGAGGTGACTATGTAACAGCAACATTTTCCTTAAAAAAGCATCTACTTACCATCAGCATGTTCAAACAAATCTTCTGTCCCGCAAGCCTTTGAACAGTTCGTCCGCGAAATTAATGACTGGTGAGATTATCAATGAGTTTGCCCCACTCTATTAACCCTTATTTTCTCTTTTTGACTAGGATGCGAGCCGATTTCGCTTACCGTATTGTCAGCGTTGACATCGCGTTCAATTAGGCGATGGCTTATGTGTTTCAGACAGTGCAATCAAATTCACACATTACCCGGCAAAATGTCAAGGTCACTCACTAGCCGCCTTTGCTCTGAGTGATCAGATAACCATGTGCTTTTTGTGGGCAGACGAAGCAAACATGAATAGGCGTTTGTCGATCATAATTGTATTATATTGTACCGTATTGCTTGGTGTCTTGCTCTACTGTATTCTATTGCATTCTATTTCTGTGTATTTCGTACATCTATCTGCAAATGACTCACATTCCGAAGTGTTTATCCAGCAACGATGCTACAGGTAATAATAATGATAATAATCGTTCAGCTGTAACACCCTTTCGGTGACTAGCTGCCATGCCACCCGAAGGAAGCACGATGGCTGAGACACCGTCAGGTTGCCCAAGCCTAGATAGGAGCAGTCGATCTGTTGAGGTTGGGTTCAAATCACGGACCTTCCGGTCAGTAAGTTCGCGCTTTCACCACTGAGCTATCTCGAGCTCGCTAGAGGTGACCCTCTGCGACCACTGTTGTGCAGATCTAGCTGAGTGGTGGCTAACACCATTTAGCCAACTGTACCTAGAATAGCTATCCTGAGCGGTGCGCGCCATAAGATGATCCTTTACATGCACTGTGAGTTTCAGATGTCCAGTTGCACCCAATTGAAGCGAAGACTATGGACCGCTAGTTGCGCATGTTGATGGCTTTAGAAATGCCCACTTCCTGTTCACCCTCTGGTCTTCTTTCGGGTTTACACTGGGTACAGGGGGCTCGGGTGGATGTACATGCGGCTCAGCTCAAACCCTGTGTGTGTGGCATTGCCCATTGTGGACGAGAGTCCATCGGCTTCTATATATATATATATATATATATATATATATATATATATATATATATATATAGAGAGAGAGAGAGAGAGAGAGAGAGAGAAAGTAATGAGCAATTGGAACATTCACTCCACGAAGATTAGGAATCCTACCCCATTCCTCCGAAAGCTACTGAGAACACCAGAGTAGAAATGGAATTTCGTTCCCCCACTGCACAAAGGATGCAACGGGGTCTTCAAAGAGGAAGCACTTGGCAATTCCCCGGAAGTGCTTTTCCTGAGGAAGGAGTAACGTACTATCTAAAGTCATTCATATTTGAATCCGTCGGTACTTTTGTAGGTCCTGAAGATAACCAAATGGCGAATTTCTGGTTGCGGACCACTGCATCAGAATAACAGAATACGCGGCAATGTCAAGATTACACGATAGACAAAAAACACTGCGTCGTAGAGAAAAGTATTCACAGTAGTCTGCTTGGTAAACGGCAGGGGGCGAGATGGCTCAGTGGTTAGAGTGCGAATTTACTGACCGGAAGGTCCGTGGTTTGAACCCGACCTCTGCCTCTCGACTTCCCCTGTCTTGGGCAACTGAACGGTTTCATACCTTGACTACCTACCATTGAGTGCCTCACCTATGAGCAAGTTCTCTTGAAATATTGAAATCTTATTGAGACCTCAACAACTAACGGGCCAAAATCAGTTCCAAATATCATTCCTGTACCTGAATAGTCCAGGACCAGTTGTACAAGAATGCGAACAGCAAATCTAAGCGCCAAACAAAAACAAGCAATCTATTAACCTATCTATTAAGCACTTGGAAAGCTCACTTATGTGAGGATAGATTGCCAATTGTGACGAATATAATAACAGTCTCGACCTGGGGTCAAACGCTGAATCAAAATTCGATCAAATGAAACTCCAAAAACGGGTCTGAAATGATCCAGACACTAGTGGGGAGGGGCTTGGATTTGTGTTGGGTCATATCAGCATTTTGTCAGGATATCTTACAAGAAGCACTGGGGCGTCTCTAAAGGAAGATAGGATGACCAAAGGAGAGGTATCGCGTATGACAAGTGCGCACGCACAAGGGCCGGGCACCCATATAAATCAACCACACGCCGAATCGCTGGCATGCACCTCATCAACACTGAGCACTGCTTACTCGCTTGCTCATTTACATCAACCAGCACACGCCTGACAGAGGTAGCTTTGCGAGAGATTGTTTTCATTTACAGAGATGGACGATTCACGTCCTTTGCCACGGTACAACCGGCTTCCAAAATGGGTACATCAGAATGAGTCGACGGCTAACGACGGTGATGTTCAGAACCACGGTAACTACACCGCTGAGCCGCCTTGAGGCGAACTAGCAAAGATAAACTGAGTACATGCCAATACTACACTGAGAAGCTTCACACATCTCAAAGCAGCTAAGAGATGTGTACTAGCTGTCCGCCGTTGCACACTCGGATGGGTTTATAACGGTTGGTGGGATAGCATCTGGCGTGGTTTTCAAGAGTAGTGAAAATGAATTTGGCTGGATTCGTAAAACTACGCCGATCACAAGCCGCCACAGCAGCAATTTTATCCAGTCCGTGTAGAACAAGCAGAGTTTTGAAGATGGAAAGGTGGTAAACTGATCACGCCGCTGTGCCGGTGGCAACTTACCGAAAGTACGAGCATGCCAATCAGGATATACAAGACAATCTTCAGGTTTTCATCGATCACGTTCCACAAGGTGTCAAAACAACCCTGTCAAAATGGAGGCATGTGTGAAAAATTGCTGGTTATGAGGAAATACAGGTGTGATTATTACAGCAGCAAACAGAATGGTATGCCACAAGAAAACCCACTAATCAAGATTGCAGAGCTAGAGTGGCCAGGCGAAGTCCTACGTCAAAGAACTAGAAATCAGACACCAGGGTAATTTCAGTTCAGAAGGAGCCCTCGCTCATGTGAAATGCGCTGCAGTTTAAGGCATTCTTTTAGTCTATGTCTGCTTCGACTATTGAGATTTGTGCTGGTTAAATCACAAAAATAATAACATCCCTTCATGTTGTTTAATCTATCTGGAAGCTCAGTCTGAACAATCTAATTAATGAGCCACTGGCACAACCGGAAAATCAAATCATTCAGCTGCGGAAACCTTCCCTATGTATAGCGGCCACTAATAGAACAAACCCAATATAGCAGTTTGTAGTGTTGACATATGTGTTTACCCGACGATATTTTATCAAAAGCAATCGTTCGCCAACGTTCACTTTGCATCCAAATGGAAATAATCAAGTTGACCAAAACTGAACGAAAACTCCGCTACCCCGTTTGGTTAGTTCGCGTCCAACCGACAGAATCGACCTTCCCGGACAGCTGGGTGACAGTTTAAAAAACAGAATGGATGGACAACAGAGGTAAACCCGGCTACTGAATCTAATTCCTTCTTGAAAGAATTATAACTTGTTATGGTGGACCAAGATATCCCTAACCCATGGTAAAATGCCATGTCAATTCCAATGCTGTCAAACAGTTGGTAAAGCTTCCCCTTCTTGGCACCGAAACATCTGTGAACTCTTCACTAAGATATCCAGTACCAGCATATGAATCCACAAAAATGCGTGCTGATTTGATGTTCCGCTCGGTGAGCAGAAAATTACAACACCTATGAAAGACCATTGACCTATGAAGGGGGAGGGTTTGAAAAAAGTGGTTTGCTCGGTTATATGCTCCAAAATCTTAACAAAAGATGAAACTTCATAAACTGAACTCTGCTCAGTTGAATGACTTCACAATGTGGAAGAATTCCATAGCAGCTCAAACTCACGGTATTCATATAGCTGTTCATGGATGTGGGTTTGGACCAGCAATTTTTGTCGGTCGGATCGGCGCAGCACGAAGCTGGAATGTTATCTGTCAACAAAAATAATTAAGGGGCGTTAGTGGACAACACGATCGTCTGCAGCAGTTCGGAAGTAGATAATCGCCCGCTGTAAAGCAAAAAACAGAACTCAACGCAAAAGCTCAAAAGACCTAGACACGTAAATTAGGCACACGTGACGGACAGCACGGAAGTCTACGTAAATAGCGCGTCGAAACCAGAGGATATAGAAATGCATTCTTTTATTCTTCACTGACTCATTATCCTCAGTTTGAATTACAAACACACTTTAGTTAAACATGACTGCATGCTAATCGATGGGAGCGATCAAACAGAGTGTCCAGACCCGAGGGGAGAATCAGGTGGGATCCAGACAGGGAGGTGGATAGTCCAGTATGCCACTAAGGGCATCTAGCTGATAATACCAGCAGATTGATGGTTTGTCCCCATCAAGTGAAAACTTCGACAGGAGAGTGAAAAAGCCTGCATGTGTTGCATGTGCATAGCTTCCAATTCTCACGCATCATCAGACAATTATAATGGTTCAGTATCAACTAACGGATCAGACCATCGTCTCCAACGCCTCGCTATATCCCACCTGTTCTCCCATTTCCCGGTAACCGAAACTGTAGCAGATAGAACCAACGTACCATTGGCACATGGTTTTTAGTTGGTAAGCTGAGTGACTGTATGGCACTTGTTGGTGACACGTTAATTTGCACGGTTTCGACTGCCTTTCGTAAGGTCAGGGGCTGGATGGCTCAGTCGTTAGAGCGCAAATTTATTGACCCGAAAATCCCTGGTTCGAACCCGACCTCTGCCTCTCGACTTCCTCTGTCTTGGGGAACCTGGTAGTGTCCCAACCCTCGTGCTTCCTTTGGGCATGGCAGCTAGACATCGAAAGGGTGTTACACCTGAACCAAGGTCATGTATCTGCTTATAACCTAGTACTGTTATGGTTTCGTAGATCTTATGTTACTCTTTGGAATGCTGCCCCCTCTTCTATGGCATACCAAAAGGCATAGTAGCAGCCTTTTAATAAAATAAATGAAAATTGCTACAAATGCATTTACGGAGCTACCACAGAACTCCCGATAAAGTCAGGCTCATGAATTGTGATTCCGGAAAAATCTTCACATTCCTCACTCCTGATTGGCAAGACCCCTGGGATTTACTAAAGCTGTCCGGAAATTTCACACTTGTTCTTCCGAAAATTTCGTTTTTAAAACCCTTGGTTTATTCAACCTGTTCTCCCTAGAGTGTCTGACACCTTACAGAGCGCTAGATTGCAGCGCATTTAACCTGATGCCACAATAACACCGATGAGTATCGAAATAGCTGATGCGTGTGCTTCATTCGTTTGCATGCGCTCAGTCGACGGCGGGCTCTGTGCGTAAACCCGACGCGAGATTTGTGTTAATAATGAATGGAACCAATTTACCTATTTATTTGTTCATTCAAACGGTTGGAACAAAAGTGCCTAGAAGGGTCCATAGGAAGAACTCAACGTGACTCTACTAGTTATTCTAAATGTGCCCTTTCCATTCTGGATAATGAATCACTAACCTTATGATTGGTTTAAATGAAACAGACAGGTTCAGTATTGAACCAATCGTCAAAACGCTAGAAATCCAAAGGAAACTCACAGGATTGGGCTTTGAATGACTCGTTCTCTGTATAGTCCTGATAGTTGTAGGACCCACAACAACGTTGCTGAAAAGTGTAAACGATAATGGGGGAGCATGTAAAACGGCAGCCGTATGTTTAAGTTATACATGGCACAACACACAATAGCCTGGATCGCGGAACGGCTAAAGGGGAATACCTTAGATGGGGAGAATTCTGGTGGACGAGTGATCAAATTGATGCTGCTTGGTGCCAAACTTATTGTAATCGGCCGATGTAAATTGACCAATCCGTGGGCTGAGGATCATACATCGATCGGTGATGGAACCTTTGCAACATGGTAGCAGAGCACAGTAGATATTCAGCAGTCAATTCCGACAGGCCTTTTCCGGGTCTTACCACATCCTTACTAAATACGTATGAGAAAATTCCAAACCCATGACTTTCTTACTATAAAGCCCTTCCAGAAGATCAATGACTACCCAGAAGCCATATAAGTATTCGTCGGTAGTTGGATAGTCTGAATATGTTGACAGACATGAGTGTAATTACGATTACGATCTGGTATGCAAGACGAGGAAGGCAAGTGTCCGATTTTTGCACTCGTCAGTTCCAGTGATTCCATGTGGCTGCGACGATAGGAAAACCAACTGTCCTCTTCACTATTGTTGAACGCAGTTGCAGCATCGTACAAGACAGTTACAATGTATGAAAGCAGCCCTCCCTACCGCACAACGGACACCCGTAGGTTTTCTGCTTGTGGCGGAAACCCAGGGAGCCAGCGGAAGGCTTAACCTACCGGAAAACGATAGACTAACAAAAGTGAAAGGTGAAATGTAAATGGGCCTATGAAAAAGGCTATTGGGTAAAGAAATGACCGGGAGCAATGCTATTGAAGAAATAGTGTAACGGAAATGAACAGCCGTCCCCTAGAGTACAGCCAGGGTCATCAGAAGTGGTCCGGAAAACGGAGTCCAAGCGATGCTCAAGCTTCTTCATCGTACAAGCTGTTTGTGGTAGCTAGTACCGATTAGTGCCAGCTCTAAACGCGAATAAGCTGGTACGTTCAATTATGTAAGCTCTCTCATTCTCCAGTTCAGATGTGAACATTCGCCCTGTCGAGGTAAATTGTGTGGAAGAAGTCCCGTCAAGTGACCCCGGGAACCTCAAGGCCGAAATCAGTTTGTCGACCAAATACACTACCATAGCAGGGTAATAAAAGTCTATAGGTTACGAACCACAAAATGTGAGAAGTCTCCATCGAAAGAACCAATATTTGTCCAGAATTAATGTCTGGTCGAAGGCTCTGTAAAAATGAGACAAACGCTACCGCGACAATGCGAATTTACGGTTGGTTCAGGATCATCTTCCACAGGAACGAAAAACGCAGCAAGAATCACAACTACTCAGGGATAAAAAAATAAACCGGCTATCTGATGATGGAGTTCTAGCCACCTACCTAAGCACAGTTTGCCAGACTCAGTCAAAGCTCAGATACTAAGCCAACTACTTCAGTCTGAGCAAATGTAGAGGAAAATCTGCTTACACAGAGAACGAACAGTAGATTCACTAATTAAGTTCAGAACTATTGTTCACTGTTGTTTATTCAGGTGGAGATTCCGAACCCAATGCCCCGCTGTAATGCCTTGCTGACCAATTGTTTCGCCAAAGGATCAAAGAACTACTCTGACCAAAAACCAAACTGGACTGGCGTTATCCGTGAAAAGAGTAATCCCACATGAAGAAATTCTCAAATAAAGCGTAGCGTTCAGGTAGTTTAAATACATCGGCAGCTAAAAGGGAAAGTTGCAACTCACATTCTGTTGAATCATATCGATCAACTGGGTTATTGGATCTGAACTCTGATTATCGTTGTCCATCTTATAGGACTCCACGATGAACGTTTTGAATATTTCCTGGACTTGGGACCTGAACTAAAAAAGCATGACAACAAATAATAAGCAACTACGGGCACCAAGAATGCATATGCTAAATCGATTCAAAATTAGAACGTTACGGCAAGAATGTTCTGAGATCGGATTCAGGACGGTGTTTCATTCAACGTGGACAACCAAGGGGATGTAGTTAGCCTGGAGCGAGATGGCTCAGTGGTTACAGCGCGAATTTACTGACCGGAAGGTCCGTGGTTCGAACCCGACCTCCGCCTCTCGACTTCCCCTGTCTAGGCTTCGGCAACCTGGTAGTATCCCAGTCCTTGTGCTTCCTTTGGGTGGCATGGCAGTTAGGCACCGAAAGGGTGTTACAGCTGAACGATTATTATTATTATTATTATTATTATTATTATTATTATTATTATTATTATGTTGTTGTTGTTGTTGTTGTTAGCCTCCACTTTCTGGTGTCGCATAGCGTAACAATCGTTTACTCAATTATTAACAAATAGCTTGGGGATTCCCTCCGAGGAACTAAATGGTACTTATGGTAGAAATTAAGGGGGATTTTCATTAGACATACACCACATGAGCGATGGAAATGCATCCAGTCGGAAATCGAAAGCGACGTAATACTATTATTACTATACTCAACCAATATCGCGGCGATCTATTCAAATCACAGGTGGTAGACGCTCAAGTGATGCATTGCATTTCGTCAGCTTGTTTTCGAAGAGGCGGACATTATTTGAACGCACTGTATGTCATCCTTAACACCTGTCATGTTCACGTGGAAAACTCAACGTGTCACCATCCAAAAGCATACAGACGAACCTGATAATTTGACCACATTCGTGATACCAAAAGTAAATCTTAAGCACGATTAGGAATATGGGCGATGTAGATGAGAATATGAGTTTGGACGTTGCAAATTACTGACGGTCCCAAAGGATGTTCTCGTGCTAGTCAAAGGCACCTGATTAACATCTTATATGTAGTCAGTGATTAATGTGTTCGTTTGCGCTTAAAGACTCAGGTTCGAGTAGGCGCATCACCAGAAATTAGATGCCTAACTGTCTTGAAGACTGGCTAAATGCTGGTTTCGTAAACGTGGCTCTATTAAAGCTCCATAAATATGAATCCTGGCATCAACTGTCATTAACTGTACTGCAACATTTTACAAGAAGAAGCAAAAAATCGAGATTGGAATTGATTCAGCTATCTCGATAAACTCCTCTATAGTCCCATTCAGACGGACACAAAGTAGGATACGCATGGTTCATCTGTTCCCCGACCAGCTTAAACGGAGTAGGTCCTACACGAATGGACCCCAGTAATTGAAAGTTGAACTCAAAATATTCTAAGTCCCGTCGGTTTGTAATTCATAGGTCACAAATTGGCGCTTGAAAAGAGTGCACATCCCACATCATCGGTCTTCTTCCGATATCGCTACCAAAGTATGGTTACATCGGCAGATTGGAAAACGGATTGCCTTCAATTCGATCACACAATCATTCTGAAAAACTTTTTTTTAAACTAAAATCTCTGCTAGCCAGTTAATAAAGCTGAAAGAACAGATGAAATAACGCTCGACAATTCAGTTTTGCTCAATATCACAAAAGTACGCCTTCCTAATCAATATTTCTTTAAATAGTCTACGAAATAAGCACAGATGATACGTTGACCCACAAGATTAATGAACCTACATTAACTGGACTTGACTAGACCTGGCTGGGATGTATCTAGCTACAATACTCACTGAGGGCAATGAAGCTGAAGGGTTGAATGAAATGACGCACACGAACGAAATGATGGTCGATTACACCGAAACGATCTCGTGATAAATTGTCCGTTCGGCTTGCTCCCAGTCGAAACAAGCGAAGCGAAAAACACTAGATCGTAATGACCTAGATGACGAGAGTCCACAAGGATTGCACACCAGTTAGCCACATTGTGTTAGCTCGCATCACTCAAGGATATGCCAGAGTATTGAATAGCTGGAGCATCCACATAGGATGAAGTGTAAAGTTCTATCCTGCCAGCACGGAACCTGTCTGAAGCACCTGAATACAATGAAATTGTAAAAGCCCATTGCTGGAATCGTGTGACGCGGTCCTTGCTGATCCAGCCTCACGGGAAACGCCCTCACTCTGGAACCCACCGACGGTGTTTTTACAGGAGGACTACTATACACAGTTTCAATGAGTTACGCACGGAGCCCACAAATGTTTAGTTTACGAAATAACTACCCATCAGCGTGCCACGGTATGCTTATAGGAAGGATCCTAGGCTGTTAAATTAGAGAATTAAAACGTAACTCTTTGTCTCTATATCGGGCAAAACTTTGTGATCGTAATTTTACACCTAATAAACAGGCTTCACATCAGCAACCTCAAAAGACTGCAAGGCGAAGCGATTCCCTGTAGCTGGAATAGCAAAATCTGGTGGGCAGTAGACACCTCGTGTTCATCATCTGACGCACAACAGCGCCGCGATACGGACCTACACGAACTCTCAATTAAAATTTCCCTACCTGCTCGGTGCTACGCTGTAGAGACGCAACGAAGCAGTAGTGCTGACGAGATATTGGTCCACGGGGTTTAAAATGGATTCTGGCCAAATCTTTATCAAATCAAAGCAAAAGTACGTCTACCGTTAGAAGAAACCACATCAGTTGTATCCACAAAATGCAGTAAACTTTGAAGTACGGAATAATCTCACACACACGAAATCTATTTTCCACTCCACATAAGTTAGACCTCAGTCATCATTTTCCAGAAAAATTCAATTTTCAACATTGTTTCAGATACCCAGAAAGCAGAGACCCACCAATTAACCGTGAAATTCTAAGGGGGCGGGATTTCACGATCTCAGTCAATGGTGCCCAAGGCAAATAATGGTAGAGTAATAGGAAAATACGTAACTAAACTCAGTACACCCTCGGTGCTGAGCAAAAAGGCCCCTACCGAAAGAATGGACTCGTACTTCCAGCGTTAAACACCAAACTCCGCCCATCATGGAGTAGCACTGTACCCAAAGATTCCAGGCTAAATCCTCAATGCGAAGCTCAGCCTCTCTTAACTAACCATCGTCTACAACAACCGATTTCTGTCTAATACAAAAGTACTAAGGAGAAACTGCGTTGAGTAGGAACCAAATGGCAGTGTGCAACATGTAGGAGAGAAATTGCCAATAAGTCACTTACCCAGGATGCGCGCGTGCCAAACACGATAGTCACAATCAGCAAAGCCAGGAAAAGGACGAGCAATAGAGTAGCATACTTGAAAAGAGAGAAGACAGCAGAAAAAAACAATAAACTGTATCCATTTTGAGCAAGAACAACCAGCCCTATTCAGACACTAAGAAATATCCATCTACCGCGTGGAAAAGAAGTAGAGTGGACCCAATCAGTCCGATTGGCAAGTATCACCCGCTTATTACGTTCATTAGTATGGGATAATATTTATCCTGTGTATATCTCTAATATATGAATTCGCTCGTGTTTGCGAGCTTTCCTTGATACATCTCGGAGCATTCCCACCTTTACTGTAATATGACGAAGTCGGGTTTATCTACCATTGACCAGCTATGTGGCCGGTAGGAGACATAAGGGCTGAGCTGAGGCAAAGATATGAAGGTCAATGTTGGAAGGCATAACCAGATAGGGAAGTGAGTGACAATTATACCTTACAAAATGAATTTATCGTGAAGCTCTAATTGAACAGATGCAAGCCCCATATAGAAACCTATCGTCTGTGCTTAAACAGCAGCAAAGCTGAGGGCAAACATCAAAGTGGTCAAATAAGTTTGTCGAGAGGATAAACACTAAGATGGTCATATAATATTGTCGGAAGGTTTATGTTGTTGATAAGCTATGAAGATGTGGTCTATACAACTGTTTCCTAACGGAAATCCTGCTTTTTGTTTTCGTGTCATGGCTTCGCACGCCGTCGTAAAGTAACGTGGGGTACATGATATATAAATACTTTGCAACACGGATGAACGCAACTTCTCTGACAGGAAATTGCCCTAATTTTCTATTTCGTAAACATAGCAGAAAACCGGCTGCATTCGAAAGCACATCACAAACTCTGATGAATAGGCCAACTATCTTTTAACCCGAAAGCGAATTCTAGAAAAAAATCTTTGTGATCAGCAGTTAATTTCCTGTATTTTCAGCCTCAGAAATAATGGAACTTACGTTGTCAGTTCGCGAGCCCGGTGCTCGGAGAATTTAGTAAGGCTACCAAAAAAGGCATTGCTACGGTTGGTCATCGGTCCAACTGGACCGAACAACGTTGTGACGCGCAACAAAACTGAAAGGTGCATAGAAGCGATCAGCATTTGGATGGTTCGGAAACAAGCTGGTAGCTCGATCGCACATACAAATGCTTGTCGTGCTTTGCGTTCTTTGCTGTGAGGCATCAGCTTACGTCTAACTGCTTCGGTCTATAGTCCGAAAGGCATATCCAAACAGAATCGTCCAATGAGGTTTATACTACAACGTTTTCGGTTCCTAGTTGATGCACTAAATTCAAAAATACCACCGTCGTATCTGGTCAACTAATCAACGGCTTCCAATGAAATTTGAACAGCTTACAGAACCGTGCAAGTTTACTGAAACAATCGGGCTATACGGTACTGAAGTGTCAGTGTTCAATACTGATGCTCTTGTCGGCAATAAGGGGCAGGTTATGTTTATTTTCCTAATTTGAGTCCGACTGATAAGAGTGAAATTTGCTCGTCTCCATCTGCTAGTGCACGAAGTTCCGCCATATAGTTTGGCATGCTCGATTCGCGTCACAGCCGCTAGGACAACTCGACTCATTTATTGATTCTCGCTGCAAATCAGGAGTAGGGTGGACCGGAATTTCGACAGAAAATGTTGTAGTTGTCCATACACATATCCATGAGCAAAACTAGCTGCGTAAATTCTTCGTAGATGAATAGGTTGCATGTGTTTATGTCGGACGTGGGCTTGTTGTTCATGTTCTGAAACTTTTTTCTACTTGGAAAGGCAAATGTGGGTCAACACAATAGGCGAGAATTGGACTTGTCCGGATGAAGGGTGAGTTGAGATCAATTGCAAACGAGCTGAAAACATTCGCAAAAACAAACGAACATAGGCGATAGGATTTTAGGCTATCAGCAGCGGACAGGAAGGGAGGAGTCATTTCATGTACACTATTCGTGCTTATCTCATTCAAGTCAGTTCATTCGTTCATGTCCTCAACAGACAACTCCACGCTGCTAGACAGACATGGATCGATGGGAATCTGATGGGCTTAGTGTTGGGCAACCGAGTAAGCGTAAGACGATGATTCATGAAGGAAGTTTCGCGTTTGAATCAAGATGAAGCATTGTTAGCAATTTCGTTGCATGTTAACAAACCTCACATTGACAAAGAGAGGCAACAATGAAGAGGGCCAGTATAGTTTACCTGGCCGATTCCCAATCTCAGTGCATAATTACACTGTTTCCATTATACTGTTGATGACAGATATTCTCACCACGTATCCGCAAAACAATTCAGGATCATCGAATAACACCGCGATATACTGAGAAAACAGATAATAAAACCCACGACAATGTCCAAGTTGCTCGCGGCAAAACCCATATACGTCTACTCCCGCAAGCGACTAGCCAGGATTGCAACAGTCCTTCCAAAAAACTATGCTCTTCGCGCTCGTTCTTTCACTGCTTCCTGGGGGTATGCATTTGAGGGGGGGGGGGACGAGAAATCCCACTTGGGTCGCTCTTTAGACAGGTCTTCTCCACTGGTCAGCTAGACAAGTGAGCACTGTAGTGGAGCTTTATATTAATTTGTAAACTGTATTGATGTTAACGGGGGAATCAACTGAACACTAGCTGAACCTCTCACTTATAATAATTTTCAACCGAATGTTCCGGTTGGAAGAACATTCAAGATACGTGGTATTGCAGTTAACGGAAAAGGGTGATGGACGGATCCCTAAATCCTTAAGTGGGCCTACAGAGAAATCGCTGGCAAAGGGTTTATAGGGGGAGAAGAACGAACATGTGGAAAAGAAAGAAGTGTCAACAGTAGCCTGGTCCTGAATACCCGCCCTGCTGTATACGGTAACCAGACTAATGGCACCATGCGACGGATGATGTGGCATGAGGTCATTCGTAATTGTGCAATTCATGGTCCTATGTGGACTGGGTAGTCGGGGCGCCCACACCTAGACAGGGGGATGATAAGAGTCCTCAACCGGAGCCTTTGGCTCAAAAGCCTAACGGCAAGGTAACGTTTTTTGGCAGAAGACCGCAACGACAATCCACATTTTTAGGAAGAAGGTCGCCACACACGTTCCAACTCCAACCTGGAGGACCAGGAGATTATGCAGTCACACCTCTATTCGTTGACCAACCTGGTGCGAGAGACTCTGTGAGTGTCACACGTACACTCCCCAGTATAGCTCAGTGGGTTATGAAGGTGTACAAACCGTCAAACGGCGGTAAGGTATAGTATGTTCGTAACGGCTGACAGCTGAAGGTTAAATCGTTCGGCCAAGGGCAACTGAGCAGCAGCATCAATAACTCACGCTTAAACAGGATATAGCGCCATTCATCCTTCGATCACGGAATTTGCATCAAACGGTCACGCTTTGACTGACTCCTCGAGTGACGAATTCGCATATGGAAGGTCCATTCGTCGTGTGAATTATTCTTCCTTCTAAGCTATCTATGATTTGCTATATCTTGTCTAAGTGCTGGTCAGTGCTGATCAGCCGCCTATGAAAGAAATTTAGTTTTCAACCAACTAGGAGGCTGCGAGTTCGAATCTCTCTGGAGATGCCCAATAAGGATGAAACAGCTGTACAGTGCTTCTCGGCTTTCCGGCATGGGTTGACCTCACTTGCAGGGAGAAATTCTGTAGTTTTGTTTGGAGTAATGTGGCCGGGATACGGTTACGCTTCAAAAATGCGATATGGATAAGTACTTTAGAAATCTCGTATTCAGAGACGAATGTGCACCATAAAAAAATTCCGTTGAACTCTTGGTTTTTCGCCCATTGGTGGGTACACAATGGTGGAAATTTTTCGGTACGCAACCATTTTCTTCTGCGATTGGTTGAATGTTGTGTTGCTTATTTGGAAAAGTACTGTTTTAAGGAGTGATGTAATTAGAATCACTTCGGACACTTGGGGAGTCACAGGTTTTGGTCCGCGCATCTGCGTTCAACGTTGTTTCTTATGCTCGTTCACAGAAGCCCTGAAAGTTATTATCAGAAATTCAAATTGTGAGGATGAATACTTCTACAGACCCTTGGTGAATGAATCATCCCGTAAACGCGTACACATTGAATGTGAAGAGCTTTCTTGAATTTCGTTAAAACAGCTATTTCAGCCCAATCACCTTTGCACCACGCAATCCTAAATAGGCATGAGAGATGAGATATGGGAAACATATCTAAGTCTAGATTTGAGTAAGCGAAAGCAGTTGGTGGGTTCGAATGATGGATCTCTCGGTCAACAGTTCGGAATTTTAACCTCTGGGCTACTTCCGGCGTGCAACAGGACTCTTCGACATTCAGTAGAAAAAGGTAAGTCGTTCGGTAAGAACAAACGCAACTCAACGTGATCTCCAAAAATGAGTGGAAGCAATTAACCATATGATTAATCCACCATAATCCAACACGTACGCATAATAAGTCTTTTCTATATTGCCTTGTACGTACTAGAGGGGAATTTTCGGCGAACTCTGTACAGTGTGTCCGGTTACACCAGAGAAAATTTTTCGCTCAATATCAAATTCGATTCAGCGATCCACGGTTTACCTAGGCTAATGCTCCAAAATTCCGTCCATCCTCTAAGGCGGTATCGTTTATTAAAAAATATTTGCCTTTCGTTTCAGATGACCAAGGATTACTACAGTGCTGACGACAGGGCCTACCATTACTTCGAGCTCGGTACACTGGTATTCTCAACTGCTGGAATCTCTTGGACTACAAACAGTGCCGCCCTAACTAGGGTATGCGCAATGCTGATGAATGGTAAACACTGGGAAACTAGTCGTGTAAATTTATAGTTCATATCGTTGTTGTTGATCTTTTTCGCGTAGCGCAAAGACTACGATGATGTACGTCAACTGACTCAAATGCTCCTGGTCCCTAAAAGGAACGTCAGAATCAGAGGAAATTGCGTGCAGTTCATTTCTTCAAGCAAGATATTCTAAGCTTTTGAGTCCCACACAGATCGCCCAAGCAGGTGGTAAGATCTCAAAAAAACTAACAGAAGGATAGCTGGAAACCAGAACTTACTGTGCCGAGAAGCACCTTGCTCTTGCAACAAACACCGAAAATTCCGCAGAACGTCAACACGAATAAAAAGACTCCGAATATGAAGATCGCCAAACCAACGGGACCTACAAAAAACGATTAAGTACATTGTTTACATAAGACGGCAGTATGGACGACAGCAATACGTATTAGACACACCAACAAGTATTTCACGAATATCCCAGCCGTACCAAAAGCTAACTTTAGTGGCAGCCCGAACTATCCCGTTAGTGAGGATTATGTTCTAAGCTACAGCTAGTGAGTACGTTTCTTATCAAGCATAGATAAGAAAATTTGCCCTTGAACTACCCAGAGTAATCTGAGACACCAGCTTCTTTGCACTGTGTTTCAGTAACAAGGAGGCAAGAAAATATCTTGGAATATTTTTCTTTAGTTATACCCAGTACGTAATTTGCAACATCCCACTTCAAGGAACGAATCGAGGTTAAGCATATTGCCAAGAAAATGCGCATACAACCTACAACTGCCGAAATTTAGGAAAAGAGTTGGCTGAACGTCGACACAGGACCGTTGCATGGACATACCTAGGTTCACTTGATTTCACAGTAGAATGTAACTTGTTGATGCCGTACAAAGTATACTTTTCCATGCCAGGAATGCAGGACACAGCGGTTGCACTTGGTAAGTGGTATTGCGAAGCCCAACAGTTCAATCAGGATGCCCATTCGATTCAACGGGCTGACGGTCGGTTTACGGTACTAGTTAACGGGATACGGACAACAACTGATATGTCAAACTATCGACATGCAAGCAGCAGAAGAAACAAATTATGAAAGTTCTGAAAATATCAAGGTGGATGGTAATTTGGTGGCTAGGCGAGGTGGCGAAGAAGAATAATCGAGGGGCTGAACTAGTGGAAGCTATTCGAGTCAAGCACACAAAGCCCTACTCAGTAACAAAGCTCCAGTACACTGCACCAAACAAATGTCACTCTGATTCTAGCAAGTGTTGCTCCGCACCATCGATGTTCGGGAATTTCTTGACGGCGGACTTTTTCCATCGTTGTATGATATTGAGGGCATGTCAGGGCACCTGGAAATGGTCAAGCATCTCGAAAATGTTAATTCGCTACGTCTCGCAGACATAAAGCAGGGTGACAGATTACGGAATTCGGAACTTTATTTTCTGAATCACCTTATTCCTGCACCACAGCAGTTGTGGAAACGTTCCCTAGGAATTAACCCAGCGGATCGTGACTTATTCGTGGCCTGGCTGTCCGGAAGGATGGTTGATCCGAGGAATTTAAACTCGCGCAAGCCTTTCGGCCCTTTACCTTCATCGTTGGTGATCGTCAACAGATGGATTCAAGTAGGAAGAAGACTTTGGCTTTTGAGACATTGATTCCTAATATCTGATTGCCCTGGAATCAAGTGGATTCCATTGAGTACCTGCTCTGGACTGTCTGCAACTAGAACAACGATGCCATTCACAACCTTTAGGTTGGCCTATCTTTTTCAAGACCCGCTCCGTGGTCCCAATGGACAGCTTGGTGCATGGTCCGATCGGCCGCGAAATTGAACACAATGGGAACAATGGATAGCGCTGTCAAGCCTCAGAAGCCCCAGAGGCCAGCGTCTCAGCTCCCCAATTTCTCTAGACACCACAATGCTACTTGACTCGCAGAGATGATGAAGCTAGTGAAGACTTACTGTTCCTATATGTAGCGTTGCTCCAAGATACAGCACAGCGTGGAGGTTTGATCAGCACCTTTTTTCCCAGCGATTGATACGTAGGTACCCCTCAGTGGTCGGACGATTCACAGAAACAATGACGAAGATTTAAGCTTCTGCACCTAATAATAATATACGTCATCTTTTTTGTAAAAAAACGGATTAGAGGGACTACGGTCAGATGGAAGTGGAAAGAAAACCGTGAAGCTATGCATATGTTGTAGTCCCTCCAAGAGTCCCTGTCTTCACTCAGGGGCATGCGGTTCTTCAACTTGTCGATGATTTCGGTCAGTCCTCGCGTTTGTGTTGTACAACGACGTATGGGGTGTGGTGAAGGAGACTGATTACTGTGCGCAATTGCGGAGCTGTTAAAAATATTCGATCCACAGAGAAAGAAGTTGCGTAAGTACCAAAGTAATCCAAACAACGACTATTGTTTGTTAACCTTTGCTGATACAATTTATGTTCCAGCAAGTGTGAGGTGTCGCATGAGTTCTGAGGAGGACCTGGGTGGCAAATGCCAGTTCGTTCACGTTGTCATCGCGATGCCTAGCTGAAAACCCAGACGACCTTCGGAACAGTCACGTTAAAACTAAGGCCGCCAGCAAGAAGAATGAGGCATCCGGATTAGCACTGACTGAACAACCAGTGAAGCTTCAAAACAGAAGCGTCGTCAAAGTCGAATTAACTGTAAGGTTTGTCTGTCGTCCAATTTGCCTCATCTTTTCTAATATATCACAGCTCGGCGCTACATTGCGTTCCTCTGTTCTCTTAGGTAATTGTTGAAGGTTACTGTTCGGTTCGGTTGCTCAACCAGGATTGCCGGTCGTTTGAAACCGTTTTCAAAACTTCACATAACAACAGAAATTAAGTGATTTTGACTTGGTTCCCATGTTTATGGGCCGCTATCAACCCATCGTCACGTGAGGCAGACAACTGGAATCGGCTTCATTGGACGAATACACTGGACACATCTCAGTAAAAATGTGTCGGACCACGTAGGAGTCAAGGGTCATCCATATTTGGTCCGAATACGAGCAAACGATCAAGACTGTTAATGGGCACGGTCAGTCAACTGGGAAATGACTTATTTTCGATTTTAGTGGGGGTTGTTCCCGGCCTGACGTCAGCCCCAGCACCACATCGCATGGCGCGCAAGATTGCTGGACGTCACACGTGCACGCCAGTACCGTATTCCTATGGAATATGGGAACGACTCGATTTGGAACCAATGTCCCTAGTGAAAGCAGGTACTTACCCAATAATTTGAATATTTCCATGACCAGTTGACGCATTGCATCGCGTACGTCATCTTTCGCATCTGGACCCAACAAGACAGGGACAATACGACTGGCGATCAATTCCTGATTCCATTTTATCAGAGCGCCCACAGTTATCAGAATGAGACTGATGACCTGTTAACGGAAAATGAAGTGAGAAAGGAAAGTAAGCTGAATCACCTGCTAAAGACACGTCATTTTACCACCAAAAGCCTTTTGCGTTAACATGATGTGCTGTCATTACTTTCTAGGTAGGAGTGATTAAAGCTGGTCTTTTATCGGAGGGACTTTCCCGTTGGTATCTGCTTCAAGAGACCAGTTGACAGTGGGTTTCTTGGAAGGTAACAGCCGAATAGCAAAAAAAACTCAAAATAACTACGATTTATCTGCATCCCTAGCACCGACACTAATAGACAATAGCCATGATTGAGTCTCTTAGTTAAAAAACTAACAACTTAGTGTCACATACTGCTAAACAGGAGAACAGCTGTCTATTGGTTCACAACAATGTTGCTATACAGAATTACCACTACGCCAAATCGTGTGAAGATCGCGAAATTTCCGGGTGACCGTTTGAGTGAACGCCTCCACCGACCTGTTCCACAACGCACGACTGCAATCTTTCCTTACCTTCAGCATCACTCCGCAAGAGTATGGTTTTGTAATCGAAAAACGCCTACAGAGATCAGGAAAACTCCACCTGGATTACCAGGTACTTTGGACTGACAATAAGGTAAACGGTGCCTGTCATGTGTTTCCAAAAGACATGCATCTGAATCGGAGAAGATACGGGACCTGTTCAGGAGCATAAGGATTCCCAACATATTTGGTTGCAATCCTACATCCTACAGTCGAGTCATCTGTCGGTTTTTCGGAACTTAGACGTACTACTGTTTGTCGCTGAACAGAAATATTCGTAAACTTTGCTGCCGATCACTACGCGTACAGAGGTATACCCCCGCGGTATATAAGAACCCGGGGTTCATCCGTTCACAGGAGCTAGCTGCAGCAAAAAGATACCGAAGAAATCAACCAATCGTGTGCAAAACGCAATGCAACTATGAAGCAATTTTGCCGTTATATCAGTTTGAGTCGCCTAATAATGTACTAAAGTGTGCTAGCGATTCGAAAGTGGTTTATGGAGTGTTTTGAGAGACGGAGTACTCAAGAAAAGGTGCAGTCGCACCTTATATATATATATATATATATAT
>SJOL01006198.1:593391-607680 GCA_004794785.1 Opisthorchis felineus
ATATATATATATATATGTCACCGTTATGCGCAAGTTGGCTGCGCGAAATCACAAACAGGATCCGAAATTTGTGAGGTGACTCAATACGGCAAGAGTGATAAGCTCTCTGCGAGGTTCAATAGTAGAGTGAAAGGATGTGACCAAACTATCGATCAAAAACTGCTACGATAACCAGTATGCTCAATGACTCTGTACCTAACCTACTCTCCTTTGCAGGTTATAGTTCGTTGTGCAAACGTTAAAAGTGCATCCCACAAAATAGGCTTAATGAAACCCGCAGTAACACATCCCGGCTGCAGTGAACAACATAAGAGCAAATAAGTGTCTGAAACAAAGAACTATATTACTCAGTTGGGATGGCGACCATCCTCATGGGGATTAAACCTGAAACAAACTAAGCTGTCGCGGATGGCCGATAGGAATAAGAGTCAAGTTGGCCCTCGAATTCAGAGGCAATAACATCAGGCCAGTGTGTTGTAGGCTGCGCGAAGCTGTATACTGGCCACGAGGGCATGCCTGATGGGGCGCCGAGACCCAAAACGGACATCGCATATATTATTCACCAAAAGTGTACACGGATCAACAACTACCGGTGTCCACCTGGAAGTGGGTTGCACGCTCAACAATTCAAACGGATATATTGGAGTGTAAACCACTTAAAGTTAAAAGTGAGGGTATTTGCGACCTACGCAAGCGAAACATATACTTTTACAATGTCTGTGCTCAGCTGGATGCGTTGATTAACCAATGAGGTAGCTAATCAAACGAGTGTGAAAACATCCACCTGCTTAGTTATTCAAAAGTAAGAGAGGAAGAGCTTTTGGTTCGGTCCCAAAGCATTTACAGGGTTGATACGACTATTGCCTTCGGTTTATCTTATCATTTCCAAGAACGTAGGACTTTCTTCTACTGATTTACCTGTTTCTCGCCCTCCGATAGCGAACCACATTTTTCCTCATCAACACTACATCAGCTGGTTCCACAGTCACAATCATCAATCCGCAAGGCCGAGCGTTGCCACGGTACGTAAGCTCAATTGTTTGCGTAGTGCGATCAACGCGTAGAAGTCTGTTGCTAGGATGTATAACCTTTTGATAGAAAAGCGGACACGGCCTCAGATGCACAGTAGGTACAGTATTCCCCACTCATGAAGAACCTCCATCTACACAACCACTCAAAGAAAAAACGGTTTTGACGACTCCCAATATATTAACTTGCGAATACAGCATTCCCTCTTTGCAAGAAACCTCAACCTAGGAGGCTCTTTAGGCGGCGTAATTTTGTAGTTCAATTTTTGTGTCATGTGAATCTTGTGTTAGCAAAATCCTTGATGGTCGAGCGGGAAACATACCTGCAAGATAACAATCAAGCTTGAACGGAACAATTACCCCATGAGTGGCTGGTAGTTTCATGTGACTTTGACCTCATTTCGCTCGCTAGATAAGCTACCAAAACGAGTCAACGCACGTGACAGTTCAGCCGGTGTTTGAACGCGGCTTATCATTTCCTCAATCTCCGAAATGATATTACTGATGGATTCCCCATGGAACTGTCATTCACCGAAAAAGTCGAGGTTTTGCGTCTTCGACAAGACAGAGCACAGCAAACAAAAGATTGCGAATGCATGGATTGTCAGCCACTGACGTATGGTTCAAAAGAAAGCATAAACCAGGAAATTATGGGATGAAGACCCATATACCCAAAGGAAGATAGTTCATATAGGAAAGTGCCTCCTCGCTAAACCAGAGAAGACCAAGCCGTGGTTTGTCTAAATTGAACAAAAACGTATGCAAAATTCCGTGGCACAATCATTTTTCTGGACTACTGACACTGTATTCATCCACCAGTCCCGCTCATAACCCACATAAAGTTTCACTGGCTACGAAGCAAACTTTTCATACCCTCGTTAGATTCCGGCTCCGTTTGGAAGCGAGCCTCCAACTAGGCAATGCCACCAATTTGATCCTGAATGGAATTCATCACATAGGAGTACACTGCTGTCTTGAAAGCTGGGTAGCTCCATTTTTGTGGATAATCCATTCATTCAATCATCAAACAAAAACATCCAATTCAACTTCCCGAAGTTACGGTAGCACTAGATTGTACGTGCGGATAGTGCACAGCAATAGTCAACATCCTAACGTGTCACACCCCCGCAGAAAGAATCTCTCAGCTAACCCGAAATTTTCCACTTTAATATACAAAAACTTCCAGAACATGAGAAATACCTGATAAGCAGCATTCACGTCCCAATATGAATTTCACTAATGAAGACAGGTTATTTGTGGAAATTCAGTAAGCTCAAATCGGTCTGATTTTGATGTAAGCTGAGCGCATTCGCACTTTTACAAACAGCCAAGAAGGGAATGTAACCCCAAATGTGAAACAAGCAGAGGTAAATGGATGAAATAATAGACAGCAGGTTCGTGAACTGCAAGGTGAACCGCTTATATGGTCATCCGGTTCCCACATCTTTGTACGACCAACAGGAGGCAGAGGTCAACCCAGTCTGGCAGAGGCAGAATGACACCATCGGTGTTGGGTTCTCAGTGATCCAGTGAACCGGGACTTCCATTAAATGGATTTGGATGACTTGAATGGAAACCAAAATACACAGTGCGGATGGAAATCGAATGCTGGAATCGAACCCGCAACGGGCTGTATTTTTGTCTCCAATTTGTGTACTTAAGTTTCGAATCAAAATTATCCATATCCTCGTCGCTTCCACATCGAGTCCGAATGGTTGTCGCTGAATGCTTCAGCACATCCAGTGGACTCGGTGTGATACCACCTGTATGAGAGTGAAGAAGTCAGTATGCAAATGCTGGAAAACAAGATGACTTCTTCCCCATGTTTCACTACACCGAAACAGTAGTCCTCATCAACACTTAGAAAAAATTAGGGATCCAAAGAAAACGCCGCCACAAACCCAACTTTCAAGGTTCGGGTCAGAACTACTTTCACTGCTAAACAAATTGATGTTACTCGGACAAATGGCACGCGAAATTCAGCATCGGCTTTCCTAATGTCGGTTGTAATATAACTCAACGTTTAGGTTCAAATATGCTACTCACAGCAACTAATGAGAATACTAAAACAAATGGTGTCTTCTATTACGCTGTTTGTAGTTACTGGTGCGTTGTTCGAATATATTTGCATGTGATCGAACCAAAAGAAAATTTCTGCCTCGGACACTACGTTGAGAGAGACAATGCTCCGAAGGCGCATCACGAATGAAAAAATCGATCTGTGCCAAACCGTCACCTGTACGACATCATACAGATCGACGACGATCAATGGACAAAGAAAATCCCTTCGCATCTTATCGGTACACCAACCCCGCAAGTAAATCAGTGGCTGTTGATCGTTCGGTGGTTCACACTTGTGCGCGATGGATGACTGGCTAGCCAGACAGACAGAAAGAAGGTAAGGATCGTGGGAAAGACAGGTAGGAGACTGTCCGCGATCTGGAGCAACCGAACTGGAGCAACTGTTCACGTCATTGTATGCTGGTGCGTGGACAGGAATCACTTAACAAAAACTCCTCGTTGTAGCGAGTGACTAAATCTGTAATTTGGTACGTCATGACCAACGGTATACCTTGTGATGGAGGAAAGCCTAAAGTATGAAGTACCAACCAAATGTTCTAGCGTTCAAATCTAACCATGGGTTCTTGTTCACCCCTGACACCATGCCATTCCTCCCGTTTCCCATGGAGTTGCATGGTAGCTGTGCGCCTAACGTGCGTGCCACGCTAAGTTTACTTTCGGGGGGGGGGGGGGGGCGAAAGAGAGCAGTACCCGAGCGGAATTAGGTGAATTCATGTTTAATTACGCTGAATACGGGTGTTTCGAGATGAGGATTTAAAAATAGGAGCCTTGATAGGAATTTGGACACAGGACGGTCACCATTTTCGGTTACGGAACTGCGGTTCAAAATTCACACACCTGATTGGATGCAGATTGAAAAACCTCCTTTCGTCATTCCGACAATCCCGTATAATCATACATCTACTCATCTTTTCGCAGTAATAAGATAGCGCGCGGATTTTTTTCATTAAATACGCAGAGAATCAGGCGTAATATTTGGGTAAAACAAAAGTTCTAAAATATCAGTTCTGGAAGGCTGAGGATAAACAAAAATCAGGCCTTGTAGCATTTGGTTCCGAACTTTAAGCATCTGAAAGACGTTCTGCTGGTGAGCATCATCCAGTACAGGGTGGACGCAACGAAATTGTTATACTGAGCATTGAGCTTATTCTGTTATTTTGGCCATACTGGAGACAGGAAAAACGAAGGATACTTGCTTCCAATGGAGCACAATAGCAGTTGCGCAGTTGCCCAAGGGGGTTGGAAACCTTAGTAAGTGTGCTCATGGGATTGTCACGGAAAAAAATTGGGGAGAAGAGAGAAGTCCCAAGAAATGAGCAAAATCTCAAGTGACCAGTTACAAACAACTTTAAGCGATCGCCACGTAAATATAATGATGTAGCAAACCACTAGATCTTTACCCCACCCATTGACCATAAGTTGAAGGCGATAATTTCTGAGAGAATTTCATATTCAGTGGTCTAGTTGCGCGAACAGAAGCTTGTCACTTGATTTATACGTGTTTTATACGACTAAAACATGACTCCCACACAAAACCGTTAGTCTACGCTTAGTCCAGATGAAGACCTACCGTCAGGAATAGACTGGATCTTACTGCAGTGTGAAGGTTTATGCACATCCATTGCCCACTGAGCTATACTGGGGAGTGTACGTGTGACAGCCTCTCATACGAGGTTGTTTAGTCAATGGGCAGTCCAACAGTATCCTGGTCCTCCAGTTTGGAACATGTGTGGCGACTCGCTTTTTAAAAATGTAGGCTGCTCTGACAGTCTTACGCCAACCACCGCTGCTTTGAGGTTAGCCTTTTGAGCCAAAGGATTTGGATAAGGACCCTAATCGTCCTACAGTCTAGCTGTGGGCACCCTGGCAGTTTCCCAGTTCACGCCCAATCGCGAATAGCACACATTCCCATTTCTTTCTTTTTATTATAATGCTTTATTTTAATAAACTAACGCGGCGGTGAAGCACCAATGTTCTCACCTGATATCGCTGTCAATGATGACTATAATGGTGATGATCTACAGCGAACAATCAAAATGCCTACATTGCACAACTTTGTCGACCGTAATGATACGACGAGCAATTACCCACTGGCGGAAAGAAGGATGATTCATATGATTCATAACTACTCGAGAACACTGCAGTAAAACGCCGTTGAAACTTTCCATTTAATCGAACTGCCTTCTGAATCTCAGTGAACGTCAGCCCATTTTTATAGAGATACCTCTTTACACGGATTACTTGAAGAGAATAGCTGTTGAGGTTCCCGCTACGGAACTTTGAGTCATGCGTGGGTTTGACGATCCCGAATATCAGGAGGACAAAAATATGAACAAAGTTATACAACAAACCCCCACTGTCCACGTTCGTGGCATCAATGTCCGCAAACCAAACAACTGCGAGCGGAATGTTGGCTCTGTGGTGTTAGTTGCGGTCGTCATTCCGAGACCAGTCGGAAATCATAACAGAACAAGTCAGCAAACAGGACACGAACACACATGGGTAAGTAGGTCAGCTGCGCACATTCACACGCATACACATGCTAGTATGCCAATGTCGGACGGGACGGCCTTTGCGGCAAGGTGAATGGCGGGTACAGATGAGCAAAACAAGTGGAGATCAAAAGTACATGGGTGGAGTATGGAAAATGAATTACCGTGAGGTCAAGTTGGATTCAGTGATAGGTTAGTGCGAGTGTATTCGTAAAAACGATCTTTGGATAGAAATGATACTGTTCTGCTCAGAAAAAAGAATTAAACTCAAGGTTGCAATGTGCAAATTAACTGCTTTCCTACGAAACGAGTTAGATCTGACATGGAATAATTTCAGAAACAGGGTAGTGGGGAGCTGGGGACGTACGACTACATACAAGTAAGCAGGATTTGCCATCGACACCATATTCCGATCGGCAAATGCAGCAGAATGGAACGTCTAATGGTTACCATTCATTCAACCAACTGAATGCTAGATAGTCATTATGTAGTTTTCTGAGCCCGGTCTAATTTAAGTGGCTGAACTTCCGCAGGATTATTATCATTATCATCATCATTATTATTGTCACTTTTAGACAAAAAATTCAAACCCTCTGTAAAGACACTGCAATTTCACTGTGCAGTGCTATTGGAATTCACGTCAGCAACCAAATGGTTCACACACAACACCTGGAAAAAGCACGAGTGCTGGAACATGGTCAGAGGGGAACGATGATTGTCAGGAAGACGGACACAAGTATCGAATATTTGTGAGATTGTTATTCAGCCACCTGTTACGCAGTTTGAGCTGTTTTGAGTTGGACTATACACACGCAAGGTAAAAGGACGTAATACTCAGCACTAGTCCTGCCGCTTTGAGCACTCGGTAGTGCTGCTCATGCCCCCATACGAGGTCTGTCAATAGAATTTACTTATCGGTCCGTTTCGTAAGCAAGTCGAACAAATGAACCACCAGTGATGCAGTAAAAGCTGATGGCGCACTAAATGTTCTTCTCCTCATATAACAGGCAGAAAACTTGTGATTGAAGGCCTTTTTATGATGAATGACCACTTTACATCAATAGGAAATTTTGCGACTTCCCGTAGCGACCCATTATTGAGGAACTTACGGCGGCGCTGATTGAAGAACAATGGCTGAGACACCGCCAGAATTAGTCAAGATACAGGGGCTGGGTTCGAACCAAGGATCTTCCGGTCAGTAAGCTCGCGCCCTAACCATTGAGATTATTTACCGCTTATATAGGGATATCTCGGGCTCTCGAATGCACTTTATGTGGGCCTCAACCCACCTTATCAGTCGGTTGTTCGGTGCCGCTACTGAAAAAATTGTTTCATGCAATAACTTGGAGGTCGGTCAGTCAGAACTTGAAAACAACCGGACAAAAGAGTAACCGTATTTGCTAGAAAATGGGGTCACAAAAGAAAGGTTAGTTTATTCGAAAAGGGCTGCGGGTGTAAAACTTGCTCTGCAAATACACATCAGCAAGAAAGGCTGAAGGAAGAGACGAAACTTGCATGTCACAGATATCTAGTCAGTGGCGGTTTGTCGTCAGCTGCAACCTATAGACGGTAGAGCACAGTTTCCATATATGCATAAGGAACTTCCTGTGCGGCCGACCGGATGCTTTTTGAAGGGTAACGGTGCAGGCATCGTGTCATGTTTCAGGTGAACACTGTCACATGAAAATGGTCGAGCTTTAAAGGACGTGTTGCTCAAAGAAGCGCGAAATTCGAGTTCATAGCCTAGGAAAGTGTGTATTCGATTGTCGCGGGACGTGGCGTGAAAAAACTTGCGAGCCAGAGAACCACTACATAAGCAAACACGTAAGACTCATTCACTTCGGCGTCAATAATGAGCTCTCTATACAACCCAATGCGACTGGGCCTATATAATGCGTATCACACAAATCGGAAAATGAGCTAACCCCATGACCCCCGCCTTTCTGATTAGAAGATTCTATTCCCATGGGGAAAAGCATAGAAATGTGGCATTTAAAGCCGAACACCTATTTCAAGTAAAGGACAAGTAGAACCCTGCCTTTGTCTGAAATGTGGATGACAGGGAGTTTAGTCGATTTGACGTCATTCAGCAATGCTCCAGGCAGAACATAATAAAACCAGTTTGAAACTGCAATAATGCAAAGCCGATTTTTAACTCCTGGGTCCGAATTAATCCGGCAGTGATCCAGGAAAAGAAACCACGCAGTGTGGTTATGCCATACTAGTTAACAGGTGACAGTTGACAGCGAGTGTGGAACACTAAAAACCCATTCTCTGACAACTGTTTCGCACGGAGAAAAACTCATAAATATTAAATTTAAAATACCGTGATTTTGCGGGCAAATGGAAAGAGGCCAAAAACCCCACGCTCACTTTAAAGGTTGAAGAAAATCATCACTATCATTGACAGCAACCATATGAGAACATTGGTACCTCACTGCCGTACAACCATGTCAACTTACTCCCATAATATTCCAATGGAAAGAAAAAATGGGGGAAGAAGGGGAACCTACGACTAGCCTGCCACAAACATCCGAGATGCTCACACCTCCAACACTCAGACCATCTGGATAGAAACTGACAGCATAAGTACCACTGGCATCGATTAAGCGCCATATCTCCCAGTGCAGCACGCTGAGGGTCACCCGGGCCCCAGTCTGGAAGGCGAACAGAACCAGTAGTACCCAATTTTTTTAACGTCCTTCATTCTCCTATGCCGTGTCATATCTTGTCTAACTCCAAGTTTCAGCCACTCCGAATAAGGCAAGAAAACAACGTTATTCTTGGTAGACGGTGACTCAGCATGCGCAACACATGACGCAGCCAACTTGGGCCGGCAGTGCTGAACGCATCCCTTGGGTGAAGTACCTTCCACCCCACCACAGACCCGCATCCTGATCACCTCATTCCGAATTCGCTGGTTTCAGCCCATTCCAGCTAAAGTTGAGACACTGGTTGTCAAAGATCTGAAGATGTCTCATATCCTTCGTCGGAAGTGGCCAAGCCCGTCAGATTATTGTTAAAGCTAATACAACTTCCGAAATAAGTATTATGTTCCACAACTTCCAGTATTACTCCTTGAATTCTTAGAAACATGTTAAGAGACTATGCACTTTGTGGGTGCAAAGCGCATGAAGAACTGGATGGATGAACCTGGTCAGATTTTCTAGTAATGCATGCGCTCCCCCCTCTTTTTCAAAAATTACAACAACTGCGTGTGCACATTCAAGATCGACAAGGTTCTCGCTCGGAAGGATCTGAATACTGAGGTCTTGGAGATCATCCAGAGCTCTTCTCAATACTTAATCAATGGGGAATAACTGAAAGACCGAAAGAAAGGTATGTAATCACTCATCCCTTCAACCTTCTGTCACCCACTTATTGAATAAAAAACGGCCATTTCCCGTGTGAGGGCTGTGGTTATTCGGCAATAAATCAGGTCTGTGTTAATCACGGTCATTCTTGCTATGTATACGCTCCAAACTGAATCTTTTATGCTTAACAGTAGGTCGATTTTTACAAGACAGTCCATAATAACGGGGCCCCTTTTACTGGTAATAATTAGAAAGCATCAAACATTACTGAACTGGACAAACAGAGGCCATGGGTTTCTTTTTCATCTTGTAATTCAGCCGTGGTGGGACTATACCCGTCCTTTGTAAAATTATGGTGAAATCACTGTAATAAAGTACTAAAAAGTACCAAAAGCACTAGTCGTCATATTGCAGGCAGGCCGAGCTAACCACGATAAAATGAATTACGCCCCCTCAGATTTTTCAGAGAATTCGAACTATCAAAATAAAGCGCTGCAACTCATCCGAAATTTTCTACCATTTTCTTGATTACTTACAAGCTAAAATGCAGATACTATGTGTCTGGCATGGCGGTACTCATTTCGGATGGCATGATAAAATACGGGAAAATGCGGGCAACTACTTTCGCCGGATTTTTTGGCCCAGATTTATCCCGCAAATTATCTAGCACAGATGACTGCCTCAACATTGTACTGGATATATGACAGTCTGGCCTATAGCTGCCAAGTGACATCACGGCGCTGCAAGGTTGATTCATCGGTGTTGTTTCAATTTGGAAAAAGGTGCTCCAATACAAGGTTGACGAAGTACAGGTAGGGCTAGATGGCTGGCGCATGCAGGTAAACGAGGTCAACTTATCTGCCTTTTAAGCTCTTGCTGCTCTTTGCACAAACACAACTGATAGGTTTTGCCACTTCCAGCAGAAATGAGGATGAAAGTTCACTTGATTCATCTCTTTACAGATGCAATTATGACTGGGAAGTATTTACTGTATGCTGGTGTTCGTTTAATGAGTTCTCTCTAATGAAGCATGCTGACTGAACTTAGGCTGATTCATTGGTCGCAGAAAAGGGTGGGCAGATCACTGAGACACTTAGTTTTGAAGGATCATACACAAATGGGAGCAATGCTCTTTTCCGAATATCCCAATACTGTTTCAAAATGGATTCCTTCAATCTGGAAAATCGACCACCCAATGCATGAGATGCCTAATTTTACATTGTTTTCTAACAAAAGCAATCACGAGCCATGACCCATAACAAATTCTTGAGGTGTAAAATGCGAATAAAGCCACCGTGAGTTGAAGACCATATGGTTGGGGCTATTTACTGCGCCAATAACCTTTAAACCCAAGTAGTGCTATTGATGGCGCAGTGATACTACAGTGCGTGACAATGCCGTGAACAAAAAAATGGTTCAGCTGTAGAACCCTTTCGGTGCCTAACTGCCATGCCACCAGATGGAAGCACGAGGGCTAGGATGCCCAAGCCTGGACAGGGGAAGTCGAGATGCAGAGGTCGGGTCAGAACCACGAACCTTCCGGTCAGTAAATTCGCGCTCGAACCACTGCCGTGAACAATGCCTACCTGGTGGTATCCTGGAATAATTACCTGGTGGCTCGATTAAACTGGAGGGTGAGATGTTATTCATCTATGTCCAAGTTAGAACGAGGACAATCATCGAATTGCGGACGAGTAAACGGAAAAGCTGAACTGCTCAGGGTCGGATATTTATAGGTTTTTGGTCCATTCTACTGGGAATACTTAAAAGCGCGACGTGAGGCGCAGTTACAACAGTCTGCACCTAGAAAGTTCGACAGATGTTCAGTCTCATTATTATTATTATTGTTATTATTATTATTATTATTATTATTATGGCGAATGTGATAAGCTACCTCACTACTCGCTGGTTTTTAATCTACAAATCATTTCTTTTTCAGTTCAGATAGCTCCTCCGGAGAAATGAGCTGACCTCATGAGATTTCATTGCAGGTTGACAGTAATGGAGTTTCCAGGACGACCTGGATTTGGCCTAAGGTAGAGACCGCTTGATCTGAATGAAAACAGGACCAAAATCGTTTGTCTTTCCTCCAACCGTGCTACTCAAACCATTCAACACACTACAAAAAGCGACAGCATGGGACCTCTGGTTCGGCCGATTATCAAACAATAAGTTCCCTCATGTACTTTTATCAGAAAGCTTGGTGCTACAGCACTGAGAATTCACCCTTTCACCACATACAGTCGGTCTAACATAGACGACAAGACTTAAGAATTCGAACAGTTAGCATGTCACAATGTATTACCAAAACATTCGAAACCTACAGAATAATGATCAGACTCACCACGAAGGGGATGTTGATTAGCACAATAACTGTACTCGAGACAGCTTTGCACATGTTCGTCGGCAAAGAACTTCTCGACAAGTGGACCGTAACAGATGGCCACGCTATCGCCCTGAGCTGAACTTGCGAGCCTTGCTGGGCCAGATAGCCGATTGGGTGAACCAGACGTGTTCACGTGATAACCAATCGAAATAAGCCTAAACGCCATTCCGTGATACGTGGAATTTTTGGCGGACAAAGAATGCATTCGTGTGATAGGTTGTCGGTGCAGTCCAGACACGGGATCGTACGTGGGTGACCTCGAAGCGTGAGCGACCAGTCGCACCACTGGCGTCGATAGACCGCGTTTGGGGAAGAGCGACACGTGTTCAACTTAATGCGTTTCACCGTCGGTTGTCAACCCCATGCCCTCTCATCCTAACGGTACGGTATTAACATACTTCGGGTGCACATAATAGAGTTCAGCGCTAAATTTCCAACGTTGTTCTCGAGGTCATTATGCTTAGTCTGTGGAGTCGGTTACCAGGTTCTAGGGACTGCCAAATTCGACTGTGAAACTGCATACCGAAGTTTCGCTCAATCAGTTGCGAGTTTTGTGCATTGCGCGAAGCAGCTTAGTCTTCACCTCTTGTAAATCTTGAAAGGCCGGATGTGAAAGCATCTAAACTAGTGTAATGGTAGTCGGTTGACTCTTCCTGCGCTTGCTTGCCGCCTGTTCGCCCATAGACGGACGCTTGCACGACCAGCCCTATACTATGTTCCCCGTCCCAATTGGAAAGCTACAGAGACGGGTGCATTGACCGGCCTGCTTGCCTGGCCTCGTTGCCCGCTTTGATGAGTCACCGAAACCGGCTTGTGAAATGAGGCGCGACGAATATGCTTGTGTGATTTGAATATCCAGAACCTGGGCTTGTTCTCCGCACCCAGGAGTTCAGCACTTCGGGTCATGCGCTGATGTAACAGCAGCAGGCATGGCAGTGTAGAATATAAAGCACACATCCAGCATATGGGTCCGCTGGACTGAAGGGAATCCGAACACAGCAATCGATCGTTATCGGTGACGAATTTTTTCCGAATTATCGCACTAGAATACGTCCATTTGTCATGGAATCCACAACTCTCACTGTCCCAGACCTTACGACAGAACAAAGCGAAAATTATGGGAGCAGTTCGCAAAAGATCACAAGAGCTCTCAGAGAACTTAAGCCGATACTAAGCTTGCTCACACCAGAATGATCATACGAAACCTAGTCGAGATGAGGATTTCTTTCCCACCACTTTTTTGTTAAGAGCCGAAAGAACAGGAAGATCAAATCCACACCTGCCTAAAAGATGAAATAACATTTCGAACAATCATAAAGCCATTTTGCCATCAGACAACTGCAAAGCACATTCCAGTCTATCTTGAACCCATTTAAAAGGGCTCTTTAAAATGAAAGCCACTTGTACCACGTGGACATTTTTATTGGCGTCTGGAATTAAGTCTATACTCAAAGTGGACTTTCTAAATGATTGAACTGTTAAGCGAATGTAGTGTAGAAGCAATGAAACGGCATCATAGTATGGGTTCCAGATAGAGGAAGACTGGGATTCTCCCCACAAGCATCTAGACGTTAGTGTAAGTAAGATTGTATAATGGTACGTTTTCTTGGGTCATTTCTGTCTCTAGTAGGCTTCACCTTTCAATGGAATGGGACAACTTCTCTCAGTCTACAATAAGAGCCTCGAAAGTTTCGATAACGTGTATGTTCACGCTAAACTTTGGCCGATTTCTTGATAAATGGGGATAATCTATTCCCGTCACCTTCCTCCCCACAATAAATTTTGGTTGAATCCGGCCTCCTAATAAGTTATTGAGTGAGTCGCAATTTTCCATAAACGGAGTAGCCCCATCGCCTTTCATATAATAACCGGTCGTGGGCTGTCGAAGTGTTTTCAGAAGCCTTGTGAGTAGCGTTAATTCAGGAAATTGTGGTACAGCATCTCGAATATCTTACCATCGGAAACACGAGGTGACTCTGTGCGGCACATATAGTTGGAGAATATCACAAACAAGAGATCCAACTGCTATTCAGCTGAGTCTCCCGTTAAAACCAAATTAGTTTGCAAATGAGTGCATTTCGCAAATAAGGTCCAATTTGGCTTCAAGTATAAAATAATGTTGACAGAGGCTCGTCCTACCTGATGAGTCAGAAAAAGTGTAAAACAGGTCACGGGCTGTCGAAGGACTTCCAGTGACCTTGTGAAAAGTCAAATGTCACTTTGTAACCAGCCTTTTTTGTTTTCTGTAGAACTGTTTGAATTTGTGCGACCAGTGCTACTACAAAATCTAGTGGCTTTTGTGAAGGTCAGCTGAACTCACGCCCCCAACTTGGTCAGCAAAACTACATATAGTCCAACTCGAACCGCTGGAATAAATTCAGGAACAGGAACAATGACTTCGGGGATATGTTAGCAAATCAAGCTACTCTCTGTACTGCCATCACGAAACACGAACCACGGATTTGAGGTTCAGGTGCCTTCCTCGCAGTGTGAAATAGAAAGGACATTCGCATGAGAGTAGGGAAGATACCGGGAACAAAAAACCAAGCGAGACATGACAGTGCAGCCACACTGATCGAAATGCATTATTTTAGCATGAACAAATATACTTCGATGGTCAGCTGTGAGTTACCAGATGGACTGCCTAGGCATAACGAGGTCGGAAAACACGTGCCTGTCGGATCAGGTGAGGTCATAAAGCCAAGAAATATATCACAGTTTCTATACATGAATATTCATGACTGATCTATTTTCACGTCTGTAGGATGCTCATCCGCATGTGTACAGCAAAGACGGTAAGCATGCAAGCATAACCACGGTCAAGTTATTCAGTTAGTGTGGGTGCGCGTGTATCTTCACATACTGGTTAGCAGCGTCACTGTACAACAGACTCGCACGAGCCTTAATCTAACAATTATCCAGGATAAGTATCGGGATAACTGGGCGATAATTAAGTCAACTTCAACTGTATGATACTAACACATACT
>SJOL01006198.1:608564-646227 GCA_004794785.1 Opisthorchis felineus
TGATTTGTTCACCCAATTGCTTATTTCTAAGTAAATATCCAGAACTAACTTTGCAGGATATTCATCGAGTAATTGTTTGCCTGGATCGATGCGCAGGTACATGCAAACTGAGTGGTGCAGAGACACAGGTTTGTACCTATCAGATTCCAGACAGAAAGTGGAAAGCGTATGACAACCCACATTTAACGAGCCGCATCATTGTTACATCTGCGTGCTTTTGGGAATGCAAACTCAAAAATATATAGTTCCAGCAGGCTGAACAAAGGCAGTTCATTTTCCACACCATATATTATGTATACATAAACACATTATGTGTTTATTATGTACATATAGTATATTCATTATTTAGATGAGATTCATGCATACAAATGCTGCTTCCTCCGACTATCTTCATTTGGGTACATTTGGACGCTTAAACTAGAAAAAGGATTGTACGATCCTGTGCTAAGACCGTGATCTCAAAGCAAGGAATTGGTTAATTAGCCTAAACGCACGATCTAGGTGTCCTATCTGACAGGTAACCTGTAGTCTATTTCAACGACGGACGGTCAGTAATAATTACGGCGGAACCGAATTCTACGAACTTCACATGCGTTTGTTCAGTAGTCGCAATTGGGCAGCAAAGAGTATATTGAATTAGACGTTGGCAGACAGTATAGATAGGTAGACCGTGGTTCTATAAGAAATTAACAGTAAATAATGAGCAGAAGTAAAGGAAAACTTATGGCTAGATTGAACCTTGGGCAGTTAGCAACACATGATGGCACAGAAAGGGCAGCGTGCTATCGGACAAATTAAGCGGGAAAAAAGTTGTGTAGTTCAAAGTGGGACAAAACGTTCAACTGCGAACCCAGAAATGAGTGTGAATAAATCGAGTCATGAAAACAGTTAACATAGAATCGACTTTATATAAAATAGAATAGTTCAGTCTTGGAACTTGAGCAGTCACCGGAAGGGTAATGAATTAGTCAGAGGAATAAGGAAACAAATAATTACTTCATGTAATTAACAAGGATTTTATTCCAAGTGTTTCCTTGTTTCCAAAAACTTCCAGATGAATGCATTCGGTTGGCTTGACTGAAGGTAAACTGGGGGAATTGTCGGGTGATGTATGAAACACAATATTGTTCCCACATCCCTGATTGTTAGGTCGCCGGATATGTTCATGGTTTCTACCCGAATAACTTCCCCAGCCGACAAGTCATTCCTGGAACAAAGCAAATACTCAGAATTTAACCGATATCCACCACCACGCATATCGACTCAGCCGCGATCTTCAGAACACAACATCGTCTACAACTATTCAGATGCTCAACACGAGAGCCACAAGGGCGAGAATTATTCAAGTTCAGCACTGCAAGGATAAACACATCCGTAAGCCCGAACAGTTACTTTTCATCACTCAACGGTCTATTAAGGACACAGAAAGAGTAGAGCCATTTGCCGGCTGTTACAGTAGTTAGGAACAGTATGGTCTTTTAGAAACTGGCCAAATTTTGCAGTGAATAAAGAAGTATTAAGAACGGAAGAGATGATCCCAAGCATCGAACTAACTTTTAGAATGCCTTCTTCACTGAAAGCAAAGAATCCACGAGTACAATTAGTCACGATTCTCAATTCTGAACAATCAGGATCTCCTAAAATTGCAGCATCGGAGCGGAGAGGAGAAGAGATTGTGTGTATAAAATTAAAAGTAATGGTTGCTCTAAGATTTATATAGGATAAGCTGCCAGGAAACTGTACACCAGAATTAGTGACTGGATGTGCACAAGACAAAAGGCACGGAACAGATTTGGAAAATGTGGACAGTTTAAGACAGAGAGACTGAGTCAATTAAAATCGCCCAACAGCCCAATGTGAGCAGAATAGAGCGCGTAGATCTGGGCAGCGTTTCGAAAGTGGGCTCAGATAAGTCGAGCTGACACGTTATGATAAATGGTTGTCAGTCAACAGCAATCAATAGCAGAAGTGAATATCTAAGGCTGAAAACCCAACCCGAATTCACATAATCCCTGACCCCAACCCAGTTATCGTAGCATCAATACACCCACCCTGACCAACAAACTTTCTAAACGATACTCAGGAGGAATTCTCAATTGAAGTAAGCCAGCCCCCGGACATAGTCTCCAATCAGTCGGTCGTGATGACCGCCCATGAATACTAACAAACGAAAACTCCTGACAAACACCAATCACTGATTTAATCAGCAAGTAAGAAGAGATCTTGATGACTGTTTCTCCATTTGTCTTAAAACTCGACTAGTCTTGTAACCCATTCAAGTGACCTGGCAAGGCTTTTGTTTCAAAAAAGAAACGCTTCCCAGCAATAAGTCAACCGACAGCTTTCCAGACCTTTCTGAAATGATGACTTCGCCATCGGTTTCAGCTTCTCCAACTGATTTAACACTTCACTCTACTTTACTGTTTACTCAGTGGATCAGCGTATGGACTATGGGTTTCATTGGGCCGAAATATCTGCCAAATTCTTTTACACATTGCTAAAATACCAACCGAATCTGAAGATTCACTGACAGAATTGAGCGTGACAGACTCGTCTGCATCCAACAAGCTTTGGAATGACATTGATTTCAATGTTCATACCTATTTTGGAGTTGAATAACATCTGTTTCCTTGGCATCACGTTTCGGCTTCATCTTTTACATCTATTTTAGATATCTACAAGCGCTTGCGTCTGTAACACTCGGAAGCACATGACGCCCCCTTTGATCCATATAAGTACCTTTATGCAAGCGGTTCTTGGTTATAAGCAAAGTGGAATTACTCGACCTACATTATTATCCGTACCGAAACTAGGCAAGGGCTGAGTTATCCCCATTCGACCTCAGGTGATCTCATTCAACCCACGGTACTTGCTCATTCCGCGAAGTACTGATTATGTTGTATGTTAAAGGCGGCTTCGGAAAATCCACTTGGATAGTCATTTCAAAATAAAGTTTTCACCAATCCGCCAAATAACTGGACACATGCTTTGATCATGCATGATAGGTGTGCGTAGCTTGAAACTAAATAAGCTCCCAAAAACACTCATTCCAAAATTAATATGGTATTGACGGAAGATTCACCTGGACGTTATCAGTTTCGCCCTCCTTGGAGTTCATCAGGTAGGTCTTGTCTCCAAATTTCCATTAAGGTTATCCCTTGGTTGAACATTGGTTTGTAGGTACGTTGTGATAAATATCCACTTGTAATTTAAGTTTAAGTATACCTGAAGAATACTATAAACGACAGATTCAGGTGAAATGCGACAGAATCTCCCGTCGACATCAACCTAACTTGCAAACAACTTTGATGGAAAGTAATTTTGGTGGGAATTCGGGGACTAGGTCTGCCTGTTGAAACCCAAGAATTGCGAAGCCAGCAGCTAGCTGTCCGGTGTTTCCATCGACTCTATAGAGCTCGGAGAGAGTTTGTTCCAAAAATCCGAGTTGCTTACATTCGCCGCAATATAATCTAACATAGATCCTGTATGAAGTCGTGTTGATGGAAATTTTTCGACATCTGAAGAACCTGCTCGAATGAATCCAGGAACCGCCTCTTCATTGTATATTTGGTCGAACGACACAAATGAGTGATTCGTTCAAGTATCTGTCGAACTCGCTGTATGCAGACTACTGATCTACTCAAAACCATTCGCTCTTTGGTTAGCCCTTGAGCAGGTAGCCCTTCTAAACAGTTGTCGCACTTGTCACCAACCGAAAGTATAGATAAAGGATGCACACATCCAGCTAGCCCGTGTTGTGATTACTAAATAACCACACCCCTTTCCACTACAAGACTGGGTTAGGGATGGACCTACCACCAACTACCAATGAAAAGTTGCACTCAGGTCATCCACCCAAGCAGGCGGCAGACAGACTCCCGAAACGCCCCCTTTTAACTCGGAATATCCAACTTATCGATACAAATCACTCAAAACCGCCGTTCATTGAATTGGTGGTCAAATTCAGCTCCTAATGCACCATGCTGCGTGCTGAAACTATGCGTTATATCAATAAGGTCAGGCTAACCTAAGTATAGAAATCAGCTTTTTCACTTTCCCTTCACTTTTTCACTTTTCTTGCGTGCTCTTTACATGAAAATGGAGGGACGTTATGGACCGTGATTTCCTTGTCTTTCTCAACTACGTTATGTTTTCCTACCTTGGAAATAGAGTGACACTCTTACAGGGCCCTCAATTGTTTTTTACTACTCTGGATTTTACTTCCACTTCCCATACCATACCTGTAACAAATCCGGTCGCATTTTTCATCACCATTGCACGTCAGTTTCTTCCATCCGTCATTCCGCAAGGGATAAGCTTCGGATAACTTGAATCTGTGCTTCGCGTGCACTCCAAACGGCTAATGGCCCTGCCTCATGTTCATGTGGTTCAAAATTGAAGGACTTTCGAAAACTTGTAGGACAACCCTGATTCTTAAATGGAAATTGCAAGCCCCTTTTTATGTTCGATAAAGGATGAGGGCCACGTAATCCTGCCTGTGTCATCATGGGGGAATTTTCTCTTCTCTTTCATCTGCTATAACTCACCATCTAAAATGGAGCAACGCATTGGAGGTCCCAAACGAGTGTTACTGTCACTCACAGTAATGATGGGTTTAAATTCCACAAGAATGAATTTTAAAAAGCTCACGTGGTTCACACACGGAAGTCTGGCATGTATTCCGATCAGAGTCGTGCGTTAGTAAAAATGGAGTGTAAGGATGCAATATCCTTTCAAAACAGACTATGCAGGATTAACGTGGATGTCAAAAGGTAGCCGTGAGAAAATTGAAATCCCCGATCGGCTACTTGGGATCATAACAGTTAATTATTAAAGTTGTATTCATTTCAGTCCTACTCATAGCTGCGAAACTATACAAGCTACTATAAGAAAAATTTCCACCATTTCTTTTAACCAGATAATTATGTAACTGTGATCAGCGACTCGGTTAGTTTCTCTGTTGAACACTCCTAGCCACAATATCAGATGACGCTAGCAACTTTCCCCATAAAATACCCATATAATAATGCATACACGCACACACACACACACACACAAACTAGTGTGAACTGACAGACCGAAAAGTGAGTGAAAACTGTAATTTATTCATTATATTCTTACTGAAAAAAAGAAGTGTGGGTTTTCCGGAAGTGAAAAATGGCATTTGCAGACAATTTGGATAATTGGAAAGCCGTGGCAGTGCCCAGTGGTTAAGATACCAACATTTTGTCCAATAGAAAACCTTGGCGTTCTTTGTCCTTCTGAATGAGGATTTCCGTTTTCACCTTATCTTGACAACGCTCCGGATAATTTCGATCGGACTGAGTGCGGTCGAGTGCGGGATTAAACTGCATACCTCCACGCACTCGTCATTGACCTAACATCCAGTGGTGCGTGGCAGACTGCATTATCACTCACAACCGCATAAGTCGCATTGCTTTTCGAGTGCAAGTCGTCACTCACGCTTGTCATCTACGGAGCGCTTTTGGTGGTACACCACCAGTTGTCCTTCGCCTGTCGCATCGATTGCGAGTAGATTGTACCCACGGCTCATTCTAACATTTATTTCTGCTCACGCTCCTTTGAGAGACCTTCCCGGAATCGTGCCGATAGGCTTTTTGCGGAGCTGTATCCTTTCAAAAGCGATGTCAGTCGGCTTCGACGTATGGTGGTCAGTAGTAGGTGACATTACCGTTAGAAGTGAGGCACCAGGCATATACCAACAACCAGTCACCTCAAGGGTATCCTTGAAAATACCTTATTCAAGACAAAATTTACAGAGGAACAATGGCTGAACTCACCAAACACGACGTTACAGTGCAGCTTCGTAGGGCATCGGACATTTTGGATAACAGCATGTTGCTCGGAATACCGGTGAACAACAGTCGCTACTAGGGATGGAAATAAACTGTGAGCATTCGTTTTCCTCTACAGCTGCACAGGGCATACATTATATCATAAATATGGGCAAGCCGACTTTCTTGGATATTGGATGTGTTGAAATGATTATGTTCTTCAGTGTAGTGCCTAATTTTGTTTATGTTTTTGCATGTGATGGTGGCCGTTTTTGGCTGAGTACGAATACTACTGACTCAGAATTGTCATGCATTGAGAAGCCCAATAGTTGCTGTACATATAGACAGATTTTGCATCGAAGAGTATGTGTAGACATATCAACAGATTCAGAGGATGTTCTAGAAAAGCAAAAATATTCACTACCAATATTTGAAGCACTCTCCTGCTAGATTCAGTGACGATGTTTCTTCTCTTCCGGCGCTTATCTACGGTTGGGAGAGCCAAAGTACTGTCGCTACTTGTCAAAAAATCTTACTCATTCCGAGTTATACCAAAGTAACCGCCTTATTTTTGGTACCGAATGTGGACCAGCTATCTTTCAACATTTAATGTAAACGATGCTTTCGGGTTCATTTTTGCCACCACATATTTAGAGAATAAAACTGTAGTGAATGCCACGTTAGGTGACTAAGTGCAGCATCTTATACAAGTCTTCAGTTCAACCCGAAATGGTGGATTAAATATGTGAACTGAAAGATCCTCTTCTGTGATACGTGATCAGTCGACTACGTATCAGTATCAAGGAACGATAACCCGATTTGGAGAACTTAAAGTCCGTAACAATCACTCCTTGTCCAGCCGAGCAGCTACAGTCGTGATGTTCTTTAAGGCTGTTGGCGCACACGTCATCCTGAATGTCATATTGGCTAAAGGCAGTGTGTGGAACAGATCACAGCTGTGCCAGACAGTTTTTTCCCACAGTAAAGACTTACGCCTTATATGTTGGTAACCACTTACAATCTTAAACTTCCGATCACCATGGCAGTCGATGCCCCGGAATATGTAATTGGTGCGATCTTACTACGTCAGCCTCCAAGGTCTCAAAAGTACTGTTTGTCGCATATTCCAACCCCGCCTACTGCTACAGCAAAACTGCAGCCAACATGAAATAAGAGTTGCTTGCCCTGATTCTCACTGTACGTTCTACATTTTATACTTCCCACCGATTCCAGACTATTGTTGGCTTTCTTTGGATCTGCTAGAAGCCCCAAGTTCACACTATCAGCTGCACCCCCCACGCTGGACTCCTGTGTTTCTAGTTTCTTTTACGATTTTAGCATAAATCACGAACAAATTTCATCTTCTGGCCACTCTTATGTCCTCTTGTCTCCAACATCTCAGAAAAAATCAACATGGAGGGAAAAGAAACAGAGATTTTCTCACTTTCAACCGATGGTGAAATTCGACCTTCTTTTCCTAGGCTGTGCGGCGCCTCTGCTCGATAAAATGCTAAAGGAGCTATACTTAAATGCAGAAGAGGACTACGTATCCCAGGATGGTCACTCAGTGGAAGTAAGGACTGAATAGTAATAGCTGTTCCTTGGCAGAGGCTTCAGCAATCGTGTGTGGCTGCCTAAAGTTAGAAGACCGTACTGTTATACCACATAAACTTTAGGACCAGGCACTGAGATAATTTCACAACCGCCTTAGATGCAATAAATTTTCGGGGAGCAAGCAAGATATTGCCGTACACCTGAAACAGTTGTGTAGCGCATCCAAAGCGTAATGTATAATGTGAAACAAATCTGAACTTAACATGTCAACCAAATGCATATCCTATCCACACAGTCACTTAGAAATACCATATATATAGCCCACATAACTAACTCCGGTGCACAAGAAAAGAACCCTATGATTTCGGCTGTTTCCCTGTACATCCGCGTTTCCATAAGTACTTGAAAGTAGGACGGTATGAAGAGTATAATACAGCTCCCATACTCACCTACACCCGAAGCGGTCGTGTTTCTTCACCGCTCGACAGAAAGTCCAGAAATGGCGCGTTTACTCTTCCTGTGTAAAAAGAATACCTTTTTCAGTGTCTATCAAGGACCGTTGCTCCAGATTCTCGGTGATCGGGGCAATCGGCTATAGATGATCAGGCTTGTGCATGACCATTTCATCAACCCAACCCAGCCCACATTTCTGCATAACCTTGATTTTTTATTACTACCATTCTTTTTCTGTCCCTTATTACTCGGTAAGTCCTAAACCTATCTGGTCATGACGTATTCTCGCTAGCGTGAGTATGCTGTGACTACTGAAGTTCAGAAGCCCAAATGGAAATTCAAGTCCCATACGGAGCATTCACTTTTCCTTAATTTTTCAAAATGCCGAAGTATTATTATCCCTTTAACCTCAGACAGGCATAATGGAAGCATAAATTACAACTCGCCCTCACTCTTGATTTCTTTTCTGTGACCTACTGATATGAACTATCTTGGGGTCATCCTATCCGATAACTTGGTCGCTTCAAATGGTTGTACCCATTCCCAATGACTTTTTCTTCCCCCAGAGGGAGCTACATCCGGCCACTCAAACTCGTTATTACACTTATTATGCCCCACAAACCCCATTCGACATATGTGTGAAGGCTTGTCGCTCTAAAATTCACCAATGTAGCGTGTTCAAGCGCAGTCGAATGTTGAGGAGCGACCCAGACGGTTTTGTAGTCAGCAGGTAGTTTGAAGCTTGCAAACACTTTACCGAAAAATTCTTAGTGGATCGCCAACACACTGTTCATTATATATTTCGTCTCACTTCACATCCACCTCTTTCACACGGTCTAGTCGTGAACTTCTACCCGTGAGACCTATCACCTTCCACACGGTTCATTGGGTTACTGACCCTAACTCATTGAGGGGTGTGATTCTCTATGGCCTTCTGGTTGACTTCATTTCCTTTGGACCACTTTCCTATGCTTCTTCGTGTATTCAGACAGATCACCTGGTGGAGCACACAAAACGCTTGTGAACTCAATTTGGCTTGGTGCTTGCTTTAACTGTCTGTATAGCTGTAGAAGCCTCGAGGCGATAACAGCTACAAATGTGTTTGAAACGGACAAAGGTTCCGTGGACAGCTGGTCTGATGAATGTGAGAAACAAACACTCGACTCGTGTTCGACAGAATAAGGAAACAGAGACGACAGTTAGAAGAAAGACAAGTAAAAAATTGAAGTCTGACAGTAGCGTGCGCTGACATAAAGTTTGGTCATTTTGATTCCTGTGAGGAATCATTACTACAAAGGACTTCGCTCGGATTAAAGGTTTAGATTTGATCTATTATTAGCGGAAAATGTAAGATTGCTGTAATAAAAGTTGGTACCATTTGTGTGTTACAGATATATTTCCCCCATTAGTTTCCCTTGATGAACGTGATCAACAACCTCATAGGCGTAACACACTACTCATAAAGTTGCTGGAAACTCTAACCTTATGAGTAGTATATTACGTCTACACAGCGTATCATACCAACTGAAACATGAGGCGGCCTGATGTCCACATTCAGTTGAAGAAGGACATCATGAACGAGAGATTTAGTTGGGTCTCCCGTGAAAACCAAACTGGTATGCAGGTTAGTGTATTTCGTGATCAGCAGCCGTTTATTCAGACAAATAACCGTCCACAGCATGGTATACAGATACGCTACTTGAACCCCAATCTTCATGGGATCTTGTCTCATTTTCAGCCATGAGTACATCATTGGTAACACAAGACGACATGTCTGTTTAGTAGAGCGCGTGCAGATCACTCTTTCTGTTCGTCATTCTATTGGACCTTATTTTAAATCGTTTTTATTCCATTCTCGTTTGACTGACTTCTGCTGATTTGGTGGGGTATTTAGGAACCAAGTGAGACGGTTTTGAATTTCCAATGAAGATTGAAGTCAAAATTGGGTGGAAGGCCGGAGATCACTTTACGTTATATGCTTTGCACAGATTAATTATAGTTTATAGGTAGTGTGGAGGTTTTTGAAGTTTCAACCGAGACATTTTTACTGCAAGTGAAGTCAGTCTATGCTGAAAGGCAGAAAAAACAGAAAGCTCGTTCCATACTATTTGAAAGTCGGTGGCAGTGAGCATCTCACGGATTTTTAAAACGACCTAAGTCAATTCAGGGAGTCACTCAACGCCATATCAGGTGGTGTAAACAGCGTGATTGAATGATTCAGTGACGTATCCGAAGTACCGGTTTACTACACTGCTCATTAACTGGTCGCGGTAGAATGTTCACACTCATACATCGAGGGTCGCAGTTTCGAGCCTTCTAAAGACTTTTGAGATGGACACGTGTGTTACTACCGATGATGTGTGCACGATTGGTGATTTTCAGCAGGGATGGAACAACTTTACAAAGCCTTTTGGTTTTCCAGAATGGACGAACTTCAGTTGTAAGATTTGATTTCGATGAAAACTTATTTTTTCACTTTGTCACTTTGAAACCGCATGCAGTAGAAATTGTTTGAACTCCAGTGGTTCCCCCGACCGTCCTCTTACAAAAACAATTGACCAACAAGTTTAGCGAATACGGGCAAAATGTGACTCTTGGATAAATAATGGCTGCAATGGCCGCCCATAAATACCGACAACCTTTGTTCCCCTATGCAGTTTGATCACAGGGATACCTTTTCTCCCCAACCTGATCAGGTAGCGCATCATGCACCGGTAACAATTTGTAAAACCCATAAGTTGTTGAAATATTTCCATAACGTCGTTAAAAAGACATCCGAGAAGCAAGTCTCTTCGGAATTCTGTCTTCATATCAGTACTTGACATATGGTTATATATTGAAATAGTAAAAAAGTAGATATTAGGCGGCCGAGTTTCAAAGTTAGTTGTGCTTCACCGCACTCATCACATGTTGACCGAGCTGACCGTTACTCTGAAAGGTCAACCGAGTAGACACCGCAACGTCTGCAGAACCATGTCACACCACCCTCCGGCAAGTTGATACTGACCAACAGTTCAGCCAAAAGCTTAGTCGCGTCACACAATTGATACCGGTCACGAGATCAGTCGTTTCACGTCATATACCCAGTACCCAATACGCCACCAGTGTCGATCCAATGGCGTAGCTTGACTACAGCCGAAGCGGTCTCATAATGATTCCGAAGTCTCGTACTACCCTGTCAAAATGGTCCGTACGAGAGCTGAGTCTGTCTTGGTCACGTGACAAGAACCGATCGACCAAGTCGCTCCACAGCCCTCTAGGCCACCTTATGGCATCAAACTAGGTGTGACTTGGGTTGCGCTGACAACCAAACATACATGTTTCCGCGTTTTTAATTAAGTAGCCAATTTTAGCTGTCTATTTCATTATTTACCTCTGTTTTAACCATTAGAGATGTACTGACGACGATATCCTGAAAAGACCAATGTTCTCCACTGTGTTATTGTTGGATCAATAAACATTAGGCTTCTGTAAGAAATCAGTCGATCTGCCCGTCAAGGCAAGGCCACAGTATCAGTACATGAATTGATCGCCATGGCATGGGCATTGGTGTATGAGATCGCATCAGTGCCTCATGTGAATTGAGGGTGAGCACCGCCCTACTCTCAGTGTGGTACTGAGGTTTGATGGGTGTGAAGCCAGCATGAGTCACAATCGCCACCCTGTCCGCGAACTGCGCCGCCTGACATCAGTCAACTGTGTCGAAAAAGTCTGGTTGATAAGCTTGGCACCTCACGGAACCACTAACCTGGCCTGGAACAACTTATACCATTTGGACAACCGGCAGGAAGCCTCATTGATTTTCATTCTTTTTTGTCGTCTCAAGCAAGACACAACATGACGGATACAAATTCCACCCGGTTGGATGGTTTGGTATCCCAGACCTGAAAAACCCGAATCAGTTGCTTGCAGTACGAAACTTGTGAGTTGGCTCGGGGCGTCCCTCATAACTGATATTCTGCTGAAATACCGTCAGGGGAGAGTACTGCAACACCACTTGGAGTGTAACGACAGATGGTCGATTAGTAGCCGGGACTCTGGCAGACTGAAGCTGAGCTCTCAGGATCAAACAGGATTAAAAGTTGTGCTATGAAAGACAGTAAAGTAATGTCTGGTTGGATCGAAAGAGATCCAACAGTGACGCTGTCCACACTGCACCTGTAACTCGTTGATGAATTTGACAAGGATGTGAGTTTGACAACACTCACCAGGGATCTCGGTAGATGTTTGCTCACACTGAAGAAATTGCATCCCATGGGTAAGAAGACCAACTCAATAAGCAACTAGCAAGCAACTAATAAGCAGCTGAGGAAGAAATGCGTTTTGAGAGTTCTGTAGTTAGAGACCCAGGATAGACTGATAGGTTGGATAGACCAAACATACCTTAACTTGTTTTGCTGCCAAATCAGGGGTCAGTCACTTAGAGGCATACCAGCCTGTGCAATTAGGGCCAGCATTAAAGGAAAGAGACTATTATTGCTGATGCAGTATCAGCTACTGGCTCCATCGGTTTTACTGTCAAAAGAGGGTCCTTCGCGAGTCAGCGCTACACCCAGTGGATGCGCGGCTGTTAACTTGGTTGCGTTCAGAGAGTGTCGACAGGCCGATCATTGTTTGCGACACTGTGGCTGGCTTCTGGAGGAATTCTTCACAGAGAATGATCTTAGATCTGCGACACTGCCACTTTCAGTCCCCTTTTCACTGGCTCTCAATATTACTGAAAGGAAACACCGTTGCGCAGTTCATCAAACGATATATGCGGTAGGGTCATCAATAGACTCCGACCAGACAGCTCAGTAAACAGGATTGAAAGTAATAGTTTTCGGAGTAGGCGGCGAATGTTTCCAAAACTCAAGTCACCATCAAACAATGTGCCCGGGCCTAGGCTCACATGATTCTCCTTGGACTGGTCTAGAATCACAACAGGACATGGAACTAACCGATCCAAGGGGTGAACGCGCTGTGTTGTTTGCACTAAGCCTCCAGCATTTTCCATCCTTTACGGTTGCACCAAGATCCACTTTCCCAAGGCTTATGTGGTGGTTAGGCACCAGTGTGCATCTCTGGTGAACTGCCGTTTTTGATGACGAGGGTGATAACGATGATTACGATGAAAAAACTGACTCTACTAGATTGTATAAGGATTTTTGACCTCTACCCCAGTGGACGTTCTAAGTGTTTCAAACGGTTGTAATCTGTTCATCGTATGAGTTACCACGGATGAACAGTCGTTCTGCTCCGCATAGGGGTTAAAAATCAAGTGGTTGCATTTTATAACAATGGATCGATTGCACTTGTTCAGAATTCGAGTCGTTTTCCAGCCTCGTAATCTGCGTGGCATGTGCCAGCAGACGCTATCGTGTAATCGCCACAGGCTGAAATACCGATCAAACTAGTTCAAGCCGAGAGCCTCTTTGTGTCCTACTGTTTTGGGGAAGTGTTGTCAGTGAATCAGGTGACAATTGGTCCACACTGAGGATGTATATTCTTTTGGACTGTAAAACAGCTATTGCGTAGTGTAGAAGGAAATCGGTCGCTAGATTTAAATCGAATCATTCAATCTTATTGAGTGGATATTCATTGCAGTCACAGCCTAAGCGGCATCAGATTCAAGGAAAAATGTTTTGGTGGGACATTTAGCTACAACTTACAACGGGAAGCTTTGCGATTTTCCTATTGCACTCTTCTGTTTTATTCAGGTGTGTGATGCCAGTTTGTTTCAAACGGAGGGGGCATAGGTGAACATATCTTGAAATGAAGAAACACTTCACAAGTTCAACACAAACTAACCAGTGGCTAACTATCGGTTTCATGTTGTTTGAGTCTCATAAAGTGAGCGTAATCCTCGAAATTCTGTGAACTTTCTTCTTACTTGGGCACGGGATTGGGCACATTTCGAGTTAATTGTTCATTCCAAGCCAATATACTATTAATCGTAGACGTAAAGAATCCCTCTCTTGGAATATCCTACAACCGAGTCTGTAGAGAGAAGGATGCTCAGTTTATCCGGTGCTCAACATATCAGCTTACTTTTCCTTAGCATTGGGTGGATGTGAGAAAGTTTGGCGAAAGCTTGTCGACAGCCTGCTAACGAATGACTAGTTTGTCGTGTCAAAGAAGCAATACGCAAGTCCTTTGAACACCGGTCCAATGTGGACCACAGTAAAACTCTGGTTGCGGAAAACCTGGCGTTTCCAACGTCATAATCAATGGACAAACTTTCTAGTGCTTCCAGGATGCCTCTTCCCAGATGTCAAAGCCGAATACACATTTTTAAACTTGGAGCTCTCAGAGCTTTTGTGAGTAACGGTCAGTCTGGTGTTACTAAGTCTATATTCATTGATCAAACTCACCAGTCACATTTATTGTCAATTTTTCGTACAAATTCGCCCTTGACACAGCAACGGATTAATGGGGAATGATATCTTTCCTGGGGAAGTGGTCTTTCTCCCAAAGGATCGCACACTACACCGGATGATGAAGTTGGTGTATACTTTTCAATTTAGTAGTCACACTTCGTTAGGGTCTTATATGAGAGGAAATACTTTAGCGGACCAATGGTATCTAAGACATCTTGTTTTGTTTTGAGCTCTTCGGCATTAATTTTTTAAGATTTTCATAAAATAGGAAGGGGCGATAGTGTCTCCAGTAGAGGACTGAAGAGGCAGTGGGTTGAAAAGTTTTCCGACTACTTTTTCACAGTAAACGGCCAAATACCACAACTCTGCTACCTTCCCGATTGACTTTTTATCCAGGGCTATTACGTCGTGCTATATGGCTGCCACCAAACCAACACTTGTACTGTTGAAATTCATTCAGAGTGGACGACACTTTTGATTAGCTAACTAGGCTGTTGAGTAACTAGTAGCACAGTACACGGCCTTTTCAGCTGCATTGGTAACTACCTGCAAGAAATGTTTCAGTTTCAAACTCTTGTTGTCATTTTTTCAGCCAATGACTGTAAGTGACCTTGGAGATGTAGTCAACAAACACCTACTCACAACCGACTGTTTCCGAAATAAGACGGATGTAGGAAGAATGCTTGGATGTCAGAAGGCTGAGACTGCATATGAAATTTCTTTAGTTTCGCACTTAGGTGCTCTATTACCAGAAATCCAGGTTTTTGGGAAACCTTACTTTACTTCCAACTTGACCTGGCTAAGCGACTTGTGGATTGGTGCGAGCGGCTTACCGATGTTAGTGCTAATTAGATAATCACCGCATATTTCAAAATTTTAATAGTATTGCCATTCACTACAAACGTTTTCCTCAGCGTAGGATGCACGAAATGTCCATTTTCATCACAATTTTCCTAATACAGTGTGCAGAAATGCTAATATTACGCCACCAGCAAAACGCCAAAAATGACTGCTCGAAGCCTGCCGTTAAAATAGCCTCAACCACTAGGGAATAAATCACTTTTATAAGCATATGAGTAATATCCAAGAGAGCTAAGTCTTACAGGACGTAGAAGTCAGAATACCTGCTTAGGTCAGAAACTGGGTAAATTAACCAAGTGTTTGGTAGTGACTGCAGTGTATCCTATGTAACAATCTAACCTGTGACACTTGAATTTCTAATTTCTCTGAACTGTCACTAAACCCATTCCGATCGAGTCGGATTTTTTGTTCACAGAGAAGCTGGTAAATCTCCTGAAGTTCTGTTTGATATAGCGATTCCACCGTAAAGAGAAGCCCTGGCACGACAGAACGAACTACCTGGGTATCGGTCTTTTTCTAATCAATGAACCTAACATCAGACTGTGTAGGCAGTTCTTCCGTGTGACAAATTTCGGTCAACGAATCTTCCACTGAGCTGATAAGCAAGACAGATCAAATTCAGGACCAGTGGTAGATAAATTTTGGCAACATCCGCCAAGTTGAGATGATCTCTTACTGAATTAGTTGCGCCAGCCTATTCCAGGTAACTAGTAAGTTATATTTGCAGCTGACAAGACCCTCCTGTCCTGCAATGAGGTGGAACGTGATTTTGTGCCTTTAGATTGCCAGTGCCGAGTGAAGCAACTTTCGCCTCAAATCTGTTCCGTTTTTGCGTGCCATCATTCCCCGTGCTTGTCGCTTTAGTAAGGAGGTAGATACTGAGAATCAATGGACTGACAAAGTGGTGAGCCTGACCATGGTAGCAGTTCACAAACTTTTAAATTCCAAAATATACAAAATACTGTTTGAACCGGCCTTATTTTTGGTCTGTTCCTCAAGCACCCTAGTAAACAGCTTGGTAAATTTTGACGCACTCGATGTGACGACGTGGTTAATGTAATCCCTCACGGTACTGGGCATATTTGGTTTTGAATTACTCACAATTTGTGCGGCCGAAGCGAACATCTTGTCAACAAGTACAGCTGTCCCTTATTCACTACTGACGTGCATCTCCGAAGCGCGCATCTCACGCGTTGTGTAATGATCAAGTACGCCTTATCGATCAGCTTCAAAGTCAAAATTTACTTATGAACGATACACACCCGGTCCTTTCACTATGGCTAAAGCATAGCCCTGTTTGAGCTTGAGAAGGGTAAAAAGCTGACCTACAATACGCAAGATTGAACAACCTCAGCAGTGCTGAGGAAGCACAAACAACCGAATTTGGTTCTTATCCTTCTGAATTTATAACCGTTTGGCTGATCAATACCTCAGGTACGTCGAGGAAGAAATACATAATTAAAAGAACGACTTATTACAAGTTAAATAGAAGGTTTATATGTGCCGCTTGGAATCAAATAACCCCAAGAATGAAAATATTTAAGTCTATGCGAAGTACATTATTTCCCACAGAACGTTGCACACATAAAGTGAAACATGATGTTTGGAAGAATATTCATCATGAAGGACCACTATTCATAAGGTTGCTGAAAACCCATCGACAGTCCACGACCGGTTTCGTCCTTCTTCGGGTTAATCAAGTAGACGCAGTCCCCTAGATTCCTTCAACCTTATGTTCCACTAGAAAGCAGATTGTACAAAATTCGCGAAACGCATTGATCTACACACCCATCTGGTTTTAACAAGAGACCTCAAGGAATTCCAGCTGACTTTCGTTCATGATATTGTTCAGGAAAATATACTGAGATATCTCGGATATTGTTCCAACAGAAACATGTGGCGGTGTTTGTACAGCACGTTTGGTTGAAGAATCTTTTAGTAACCACACCTCACAGGATTCCAGCTTTAATTTCGTAAGAAAACATTTAATGACAAACCATCAGTCCGGATGTGTATCCAAACGAAAATATCTGTGGTCCAATGGCGATGTGAGCTTATCTTTCTAGGTTACCATGTTGGATGAGCTCCGATATCGTATAGAAGTGACCAAAATGACGTTAGAACCATGCGAAGTTTTGCAGGTGCCCAAGAAACATATTTTGATCATCGATAGTAAAGCAAACGAAAATATAACCATGGGTTGGGACGTCAGTATACCGAATGTCGCTACCCTCAGCAACAGAGTGTCCAAGAAAGGGAATAAAAACACGGTGGCATTACCAGCATCACGTGCGCAACACTCAGTGACCGCGAAGAAACTAGCAGCTTGGAGATGTTACAAAATTTGGAAGGACGTCTGTCTTTGTATATGGATGATACCCGTTATGTTTCAGAAGAAAGTAAAAAGGAATTCAGGGAAAATCCGACTAGTAAATAGTAGCAAATGGACCCGGATGCACTCGCAACATGGCAACAGCAACCAATGTCATGAAGTGTGCGCAAATGTCCGGACCCAGTTCCTTTCGGGCAGTCAGGTCAAATAATGAAACAATTGAAACAGGATCAAAATATTTTGTGGATGATTGAAGGATGAAGCTAGCCTATCTGATAAACTCAGTAGCAGCTTTTCAAACGTATTCTCCGTCAAGTAGACCAAATCAGTTCTAACAGAAATAGACGCACAGGATGACGTTTTGGGCAATGGAATCATTGTGTTGGTCAGCTACACTCCAAAGATGGTGTTTTGGACATTGGATGAGTTTTGGTTCTCAAACAACAAAGGTCTCATTGGCCAGAACTGGTCACGTGCCAGACTCGAGGGGGGGGGGCAGAGATGGAGGCAAATCTTGGAGATAATCTTGATAGATGAGCATGGAAAATTGGTTCTGGAACTAAATTATAGGTCGTATTAGAAGAAGATACATTACGTATAGAGTAGTCTAAGAGGAGAACTTCAGAAGCACCTGGTTTGTGTTCAGTTTCTAGGGCACCATTGTTTTCAGGAACTTATCGTGACAACAGAATTCATGAGAGGTTTCGCTTGATTCTGAGCCTGCACCGAGCTAAATAGACGTATCACTAACAATGTATGTGAGAGATGAGAAGTGTCATCAGAACCGCTCTTCATGGACCCGGTCACCGTGTCCACAAATGCAACATCCTTCATTATTAATGACTGAACTACCTATTGAGATACGTCTCTCTGTGTACCACGGAGCAGTTGTAAAGCCAAACGTAAGTTTCCGAACGTATTTCACCAGGGCCAAACAACTATGTATTCGTTTTTACGCACTTACTCACTAACCTATGTACACCGGTTCACTTTTTCCCAGAGCCAGTGCATCAAAAACTGTTGGTCATTGCTGTTTCATATGGCTCAGTCCCATCAGCGAAGATGGATACTTTCGGCACAGCATTTCTGGCCATTTTCCTGAGTCCTGAAGATTCTTTTTGAGTCTTTTATTTCTGAAACAAAAGTTTTACTAGAAAAATACACTCATTTGCAAACCAATTCGGTCTTGTGAGGAACTAACCTGGAAATCAGCTGAATCTCTCGTTTATGATATTTTTAAGCAGCTGAATGTGCTGCACCAGGCCGCCTCATGTTCCAGTTGGTACGATATTCGAGATATCGCGATGCATGTAGAGACGTAGTACACTACTGATAAGGTTGCTGAAACTTCTTCGACAGCCCACATTCAGTTGCTGAAAAATATCATAAACAAAAGAGTCAGCTAAGTTCCAGGCGAGTCTGCCGCAGAACCGAATTGGTTTGCAAATGAGTGTATTTCGCTGATTTCGTGCAATTTGGGTTCAAGTAGAACATAAGATTGACAGAAACTCGGGGACTGCGCCTACCTGATGTGTCCCAAGAAGGGCGAAACCGGTTGCGGGCTGTCAAAGAATTTTCAGCAACCTTATGAGTAGTGTAACAGTAACAGTAACAGTGTAACAGTAACTAGTTTTCAAGACGGGGGCCGACGGTCACCTTCAAGGCGGCGATGCGGGGTTTAGAATCCTGGTCGTTGAAATGGCAACCCACGTTTTAACCCACTCGGCCACCTGGGCACAAGCGAAACTGTAATAAGTCGGCTGGAGGTATTCACGTACGGAAAGGACCGTATCAGGAAGTAGCGGAAGCTGATTTCTCATAGGGCTTTCACTACGTCATTGTCTGTCTATGGGCACGCAGCTGGGTTCAAGTAGTTGTATGGTAACTGTCTCGACTGTTTGTGGAACTCGTACTTTAGGAAACAGTACTTCAAGTCACTTCCCGGTTTGCTGACGTACGACTTCGGTGAACGGCAATCCGACTCTTTGACACTCTGTTACGTGCCCCTTAACTCCATCCCATCATTTCCTTCTGCAAACTATCTAAATTCCAATCCATACAAACTACTTCGATCCAAATTCGTGCACCTCGTTGTACGCGCACAGAGTTGTTCATGAAAAAGTCCTAACAAAACGTGTGAACAGGGAGGCAGACGAAGGGCGTTGCTGGTTAAACCCATTCTCAAGTCTGAAGACCAGTCACTGTCAGAAAACGCAAGTCGCCTTCGGAAAATGGTTGTAGAAGTAGCATCATAACCCACCATTTCTTTCAAGCATGCTGGTTGACCTAGTTGATGCACAATGGATATGGGCATCAAGATGATATGATCTCTGGTCTGAAAATACAACCCTAATCAACATACACTTGAGGTCACATACATCTAGTTACATCTTCAGATCGCAACATAATACTACATAATTCCTTAATCAGGTGAGTCCACTTTGGCAAAAAATGCAATCAAGACATTTTTCTTTGCATCCAATCTACTTGCTTTCTTCCACGCTGCTTACTTGTTCTAATCTCATTCGTCGCAGTAGAGCAACACCGATGCAAAACCATGAGTACATTTTGTTGGAAATTCATTAAAATCCCAAGAAAGCCTGAAAGCTCTAACTTAGCACCAGAATTGCTGGAAAAGTGACCATCACATCTGTATCAAAGTAGTTTTTACTTGCAATAACATACACATGTGATATAATGTATACATAATAAGAATACTATTTCTGGGAATAGGAACGATAAACACTAGTGTAAATTGCATTTAAAAGCGCTCAATTCCCACTGAGAGGAGTGATACCGACTACTAATTTCGGTAAAACTGGTTTCGACCTAACCTTCTGCTGGCAATAAGGTATGTTTTCATAGTGTATTTCTGAATGTTCTAAAAATACTCTTGTAAGAAAACGGACTGAAAGTTTTGCGAGTATTTTCGTCAACAGTATAAAAATTACGGAAGTCGGTAGTATACTCCAGGGGAAGAGTTCAGATTTTTTTCTGTCTAATGTGGGCTACTTTTCAGCATAATAGTGTGTCAACTCATAGTGAATGCCGAAAGTACAGAAGACAGTTGAGTGATATGAAGCTCACACTAGTGTTAATGGGCAAGTAATCTTAGGAAATCTTGTTCAAGTTCATACCCGTCACCGCTACTTCCAACTAGAGCGACATAATAGACATTCCTGGCGTTTTTGCCAACAGTTATCCGGAGTCAACTTCTTCAGTGATCTGTTCCATCTGTGCGAGGGTTATCAACTGATAGTATTCATTCGACAACATCAGTAGTTCAAAGCGTATTAAGGTCTATAATCGGCCACTTAGTTAACTATAATATCTTCAAAAACGAAGTTAACATCAATGGATCAGTTCTCGTAAGTTCCGAATAAATTTCCCTCTGGTCATAGCACAGACACTTCCAATTGGAGGAATCCTTGCTTCGTAAGAATCTTACAATGAAATCCCTCAGCCTAAAGTGTTTCACGAAGTGGTTGCATCCGAGTATATCCCAGACTCATGAATCATTTAGTGGCAGCGCAAAGTTTAGACTTCCCATTAAGTTGTGATTGATCAACGATTTCTATGCATTGAACGTGAACTTAATGCACTAGCGGTACAGGATTTCCACCCCAGAACGCATTCCGGAACTCACCCACTGATGGTATTTTGTCAGTACCGTATTTATCTAGTAGCAACGTAGAATCAGTCGGTTTGAATGAAGACATTTTTACAACCACCATAGACTTATCTGCCTGTTTCGCTTGTCACAGTGAAGATCTCTGGCGAAGTTAGTTGTTCCAATCTGCATTTGTTCCTTGCTTTTTGCAGTGAAAAGAGCCTGTGACTGTGTGCTTTCAGTGTACCCCTGACCCTGTTATTGTAGTCAAGATCATCGACAATGTCGGGTCTGTACTGAAGTCATCTATCAACTATCGTGTAAAAAGTCGATACGATCATAGTCTGAGTTCATAGGGTATTGGGTTATTCTGCACTTTCTGTCCCACAGATGAAGGAAAACAACGATGTAACTTAAAATTGCATGCAGTGCGCTTCAGGAGTGAATGTTTGGAGTATGTCAAACCATTGACCTAATGTAGATGGAATTTGAGAAGCGGAAACTGAATATCATGAGAAAAAGTGCGTGATTGAGCAAATCGATATCTCATCTGAGAGAAAAATGATAGACACCAAAATTTCTAACTTGGTAAAAAAGAAGACGGGAATGGACTGCGCTTGGTGGTGCAATGGTGTAAAACGTCGCATCCATCAACCTTATAGTTGAGATACGACCATCTTTGTGAAATTGGTATGAGACTTTTTTCAGTCGGATCGATCGAATATTCTCACACGGCGGTTCACAGGACCGGGGTAAGGAACTACCAATAAATTTCCAATACCTGCATCACCCACTGTCGGGCACCCACTCAAAACAGACAACAACATATTTTGCTCCGCACAACCAACTTTTGATGAAGCAATACTCACCAAGCCCGTGCCGCGACCCTCGACATTCAGAAAATTTTGAGTCACACTATTGATCTTCTCTGTTAAAGAATCTGTAGCATTGGAAGTTCGGACTTCTCGCTTCTTCTATTTGCATCATGATTCCTTGCAGTTTCGTAATAAGTTATACGAAATGGTGACATTCAACAATTTTTTCAAACTTTCCCAGCTGGGAAGAAAGAAAGTCAGTGCTTTATTTCGCGCTTTCATCTCCTCATTATTCTGCTACATCATGTCACATTACTTACACTGGTTTGGAATCGAGCGATGAAAAACTAAAAAGAACTAACCGAATCGAATTTAGCTCTGATACTGTGATAAAGACACCAAGAGACGAGTAGATAAACAAGGCCACAGTAATGCGCTGTGAAGTTAACTTGCATACAAACATACCTATAGATCCGTACCAAGTGTAACTGAGATGCTAAGGCACAGATAAACGCTAGACGAAAATAAACGCATAGCTACATAACCAGCGCACATATTTTTGGTGTACCCATTTTACTGCTTCCCTATCATTTGTATGTGGTGCCGAGTGTCACTTAACTCCTAACTCTTAATTTTCAAAGGAGATTTCGCTCTGCAAATAGGGCTAACCTATGCTGAAAAGCCGAGAAACACTGTGCAGATGTTCTATCCATGTTGAGAATCATCAGCCGTGCGTACCTTACGAATCCAATCCATGACCTTCTAGTCACTTAACCGTTCAACCATGAGTGGTTGATCAGTAGTATGATTGGTTCGCAATTAGACAGGGTGTAACATCACTCATCCGTCAGTCACGGAATCGTAATTTTAACTGAAACACGTAGCGAAATTGATAAAATCTGCACCAGTGAGATCAAGGGGACCGTTGTTCATGTTGGTCACTGTGTGAACGTTATATACCATGAAATTGATCCTTCGAACGGTAAATGGCTTTCAACATTCTGAAAAACTTGTCTTTGATAAGTGAGCGTTCGCTCCAGGGGAGTGTAACGTGGCAAGTTGATGAACCGAAAGTCACCGTGTTTTACAAACTCAATGAGAACGGTTCCGACCGATGTCATGTTTAATACAAGACACCCTGAGTGTTTGGTTCGGTTCAGACTGCAAACTCGATATCGGATCGTGCGCTGGCACTGGGTGACTTATGGATACTGATAAAGGACTGACATTAGTTTCAGGGTTGTTCGAACAAGGAGTAGATTGAAACATCCTTCATGGATGTGGCTGTTAGAGGTAACAGAAAACAAACCAACGAACCGGTCAGATTATGGTTGTCTTTGTGGAGGCGAGAGAGATTCAAAAAGTAGAAAAATCAGTCGTCGTAGGAAGCGTTTTAAAAAAATATAAATCATTCAGCGAATTCGCTAGTGTGATAAAGGGAGGAATTGCCACAAAAGAAGGATAAGTAGAACAACTGAAACGACGGCTACAACTGTCGCGTTGGTAAGTATCGAGTTAATATATGTTGACACAATAACTTCAATCTGTATTGCAGCTTCCTCATGTTACCCAGATTAGCGCCGTGTACGCATCCTAAGTCATATTATTTGCAAAACGGAAGCAAGCTACATCAAGAAGTACTCGTTGATGAACCCCTACTAACTATAGTACCTGACTTTCGGCTTGGTGTCTAACTGGTATATATTGACCAGTCACAAAAAGTTTACATTGTGGTGTCCCCTCTTGGGAGGTAAGCCAGCCATCTTGAGGTTCAGAAAGTGTATCCTCTCCGTTTTTGGGCTTGTTTCCCTGAAGGAGGACAGCAATTGGAAGAATTTTGATCGACAGACTGATCTCTTCAACGGGACAACTTTCCCTTTCAAGCGGTCCTCTTGGGGGTCGTAGTAGTCTATTGTGCTCTGGTTGCATAGATGTGAGAGGTAATGTGCCTTTAAGAGACGATGCGCCCGAATGTGCAGAAAATATCACACATATCACACACTAGGAGCGATCCACAACCCTACAATAGTTCGTAAAGTGAATTCACTTGGACGGCAAAGGACAAACCTATATAAACCAGTGCTTTGATAAAAATTTTCTATTGCCAAACAGTGAAATACATAACTGTTTTTCTTATTTCCGAAAATACACTTTCTTCTACCACAAATAATTTGTATGGGACATCCCTACAACGAGCAATATCTCCATGTAGGAAGCATCATTGAGGTCTCCTAACAAGGTGACGCACTATGGAGCACGCCGCTGGTGTAAGTGGGAAGAAACACTCCAACGCAGTCTATTACACCGGAGGAAAAAAGCATAATCGAAAGAGCAGTGAGTGCCACGTTGTCTTCGACATTGACGAAAACTCGGGGACTGCCCCTACCTGATGAGACCCAAGAAGGGTGAAACCGGTCGTGGGCTGTCGAAGAGTTTTCAGCAACCTTGTAAGTACCTCAGCAAATACACTCATTTGTATATCAACTGGGTTTCCACGGGATACTCTATTGAATCCCCCGTTTACGATATTCTGCAACTGAATATGCTCCACAAAAGCCGCCTCATTTTTCAGTTGGTTTGATATTCGAGAAATTGTAGTATATTTTCACAAAGGAAAATATCTAACGAGCCCCAAGAAGGGCGGAACCGGCCGTGGACTGTCGGAGAGTTTTCAGCAACCTTGTGGGTAGTCTGCTTTATGAAAACCTTGTGAGGAGTTTCCTTTATGAAAATATACTGCGATATCTCGAATATGTACCAACTACAATTTCTCGAATTTCAAACCAACTGAAAAATGAGGCGGCTTTTGTGCAGCAAATTCATTTGAAGAATACCATAAACGAGAGATTCAGTTGAGTCTCACGTGGAATCCCAGTTGATATGCAAATGAGTGAGTTTGCCGACTACAGTATCATTGTTCGAACGAGTCATGTGCGTATGTATTCCACAGTATAATTAGTTTCAAAACGCCAGCCCCTATGCAGATACCCTACGTTTTTGCCTACTTATATATCTCCAGTAGCGTATGATAAAATGTGGTTCAATGTGTACCCTGCGCTTGTGGCTACTGTACCTGGGTGCTCGCACGCTCGCTATGCCCGTTTGACGACAATCGATTTTGCGCGTTATCGTATGTGATGCACTAGGATCACGAAATGCAGCGGGATACTCATATTGAGGGTTGATTCAGTCATTTTTGAAGTTTAACCTTACTGGTTGAGGTACAGAAGAAAGGATGTTACAATTTCAACCGAAAAATTTCATCACTGATCAGCTACCGTATTCTAATTGCAGAATAACATTTATAGCCAAGAATTGAGTTCAGTTCTTAAAATTAATTGTTATTCGAGTCACAATTGCCAATAGAGATTGAGAAACACCATTCTAGAACGACATTTCTAAACATAATTTGATGCTTATATGAGGAAAAGCGTAGTGCCCGGAGCATCACGTTGAAATTGAACGTCCCCAAGTAGTGGGTCTAGTTGGGGTCGATATCTTGTTTCTCCACCACTGTTCTGTACTTTCTCGCGCCAACAGTACGCGGTTACATGGCAGGATAGGCCTGAGTACTCGATCTCGGGCTGGTACGCCGACAATTTGTACACACATCTATCATGTGATTTGATTATGCCAGTCATTTCACAATGAAGCAGCAGGCTCAACAATTGAATTTATTAGAACTCACCATTGCTCTGAGATCTGACAATACAGACGAGCTGACTCCATTTCACCAAAGTACATGATGTCAGGCAACAACGAACGAAAATGTTTAGGCATCTGAACAATGGGATTGTTTACCGATTGTTTACCAAACCTCTCTGAAATGGGATTGGTATGTTTGAAGCCCCAGTGGGCTTCCCTGCTTCACTCTGTCGACTGATACACTTCTCACTACTATCTGGTCAGGCAGTGCCATAGTATTTCAAAAAAGGCCAGATGCATTTTATGACCTGTTATAGGAAAAGTATGTCCCATAAGTGTAGAGGAAAACAAACTGGTCAGATTGGCGAGGATGCGAAAAAAGTGCGTTTACTGTTGCGCCACTGAGATAGGTATTCACTTCTTAAAATCGAAGTCGAAACGTGGCTGAAGCAATTGAAACTGGTCACTCTGGAGGGGTACACTGAAGATAAGTCCCACTTCAACCAGATTATTAAGAGGTCGAGTCACTTCAACCTGACTGCAGCTTCCTATGGAATGTTTGTTTAAGTTTAATGTCCAGCTGTAGCACTGTTGGGATACTACTGAATTTCTAGTCAATTGCAAATACCGATTTTATGACTTCTTTCAGTATGTGGGAAATTCTTGCTTATGTCAAACTTTCAACAACCTGAGTGGAACGAAATACAATTCCATTATGACTTGAGTCAATTGTCTAGTTATTTTTAAAATTGGTTTAACGGAAATCGTTCACAGCACTTAGTGCGACACGCATTTAAGACCACTGGTTTTTCTCAACCCGTTCGACTCGGAATATCCAGATTTTCAGTACAAACCACTCAAAGCGCCCATCTAATAAGTTGATAATCAAATTCGATTTGGCACACACAACGTTGCGTTCAGTCTAAATTGAAAGCAAAAATCAAGACCTTTCAGGACAAGCAGCGACGCTGGTTATTCGTCACCGAAAGCGCTTTTCAAGCTTTTCACTGAAGCATGAAGATATTTTGTATCCTGACGCAACCATATAGATCACTCCTCTCAGCAACTGTGCTCTGGCATACAATATCCGAGTTCAGCTCTGAACAGGCCTTGTTAACGGTGGTTGATTAGGTGGCCGTTGATCTGTTCGCTGAGCTTGGCAACTAGCTTGCAAATGTTTCATCCCCAGTAGTGGAGACATCGCCAGTGTGCAGCCGAGTGGGTAATTCCTCCAAGCCTGCCTGCGTTTATATAGTTTTCAAAGAACATCTGATACCCTGTCACGACATTGGCGTATACTTTTCTTGTATTTTTCTTATCGGTTGCAAACTAACTGCCAAGCTCGGCAAATAACTCAACGGCCTCCTGACCAACCACAATAAGCGTACCCGAGCTACCAATACTTTCACCCATTAACAGGTCTTGTCATTACGCCGCATAATTTTGGCTACTCCACTCTATAGGTGCGCAGAATGGGAATTTTTCAAGCAAATATACCATGACTTGATGAAGTCATGATATCGTCAATTAACTGTAGCTGTAATTTTGAAACATCATGCTTCGAATCGCTCTTCAGAGAAAAATGGCAAGAGATTACCGCCAAGTATGCTAATCTAAGTTACAGTCCGTCATTTTCTTGTTTAGTTTAAACAAATGACATTTAATCACTATTCCAAATCACAAAAGGTCCTGCACAGTGACCTTAACCGCTGTGAATTCCTTGATCATTTCCCATACGGTGCCAACAGCAGATCCACCTATCTGGACCGCCAAGGTTACACCTTTTGTTACTTCCCTCCATTCGTGATTCCCTGAGATGAGAAATCTTGGTCACTTGACTCACTACCTCCCGTGCATTCTAGTCAACCAATTGATCATCGTCATGTTCGTGCAGTTCAAACGGGGGGGGGAGGTTGGAGCACTCGCTGGAGACCCTTGCCCATAAAGTACAGATTCGGGGGTTCACAAGTGAGACATTCTTACGCGGTCATCGCCGCTTCGCATCATCGTCCAGAGTTCCCATGAAGCCTCTAGATTTCTTGGAAGCCTAATCAAATGTGGTGATCAGGAGAGTATTTTTTCAACTTTTCATTGAAATGCCTCTGGATACACATTACTCATCCCTCGATTGACGACAACCGGAATCCACATTCTATCTTTCAAATGACTGGAATAAACGGTTAGTCCACTCAGTTAAAGAGCATAATTCATTAGAGGACCGATGACGCATGGAAGTTTCAGCATGACTGGAGCTTCACTGGTTAACTTACGAGCATCACGCACCCTCAGCATAAACAGGGGCGAGGGGTGAAAACTAGATCAACGAAGTAGCTTTTGAGTTACCTTCGAAGTTTGAGTCTCGGACATTTCCACCTCATCCTGAAGTACGCATAAAATGGCACACTTCTATGCGAGTTGAGAAGGATTGAAACTTGACATCTGGATTCCATACTGGCTGATTGCTCAGTTGGACTTACACGAATTTCTCACGAAATCTAGGATCGGCTTCAGTGGTGGTCATTATATGAAGGTTCATCCCTAGTGACATAGTAGAAAGACCCACGTCAATACTGTTTGGCGATTTATGAGGCTGTACTATCTTAACAACGTTTCTTAAGATAATAAGTTGTCGTTTGGTTTCCTTCGCGAAAAATTGCCTTGAGAATGGTTCTGAGAACAGGACAGAGGGGGCTTCGTTAACAACTACGGTAGCTGGCTCGCTTATGTTGTGGTCAAATACGAAGATACTGCGGATGCCNATCTATCTATCTATCTATCTATCTATCTATCTATCTATCTATCTATCTATCTATCTATCTATCTATCTATCTATCTATCTATCTATCTATCTATCTATCTATCTATTTGTATGTATATATATATATATATAATATATAATATATTTCGTCATATATTTCCGTGCAAGCTTAATTGAATTCATAATTCGTCTCTAAATAAGAGTACTTGTTGGAACATCACTAAATGTATTGAAAAAGCCAATTGTTTTATCTGTTCGAAATCAGATGTCGAAGTAACAAAAATTGTGCAACTAGTGATTGCTTCATTCCAAATGCAGCTGACTCTATTACCTCATCGTTTTTGTAAATACTCAGCTTGAAATTAAAAATACAGGTGTGCAAAATTCCCCGTACTCCAAGTAATAAACACACCACATCTGACAACAGATGGGTCCTCAGATCACGCCCATTTTGTCGGAATTTCACAAACCAATTTTGACCAAATAACTGCGTTGGACCCTGAATACAACACTTGAGTGAACAAGAGACGGGAAACTTGCGACCACTCCGAGAATGGTACGCTAACCCACGTACCACACACCTAATCTTTCACTATGGACTATTCCGGTGAAATGTGGCGTTTAAATAGACCAAACTTACATGTACGATCTAAACGAATGCTTCACCGATTGAATCAAAAGACGGTCACTCTACCTAAATATGAACGAAAGCCGTCTCTAAGATACAGAGGGGGCGAGATGGCTCAGTAGTTAGAGCGCGAATTTACTGACCGGAAGGTCTATGGTTCGAACCCGATCTCTGCCTCTCGACTTCCACTGTCTTGGCTTGGGCAACCTGGCAATATCCCAGCCCTCGTGCTTCCTTCTGGTAGCATGGCAGTTAGGAACCGAAAGGGTGCTACAGCTGAACGATTTTTTCTAGGATACAGAACATTATGGCTGGAACTCCTCATGAATCTGCACTGCCCTCATTCTTGTTCCTCCTCCTCCATGAAAACGGTTCATCAACCATCGCTTCATCTCCCTGCATCTTCGCAAATGTCACCCTGAGCTCCTCTTCGCTCCGAGTATGCGCTAACCGTGCGTAAGCCTTCATCGTAAGGGACGAGAACATCCATGAGCGCGGCAACTTCCAAGCTCCTTTCCCCGACATTCTTACCCCTACGAATAATGGTCGACAACAGATAAGCTAACACCCAATATGGTACGAATGCTTACACAATACGTGCGTGCTATTGCCATTCCCCCAGCAAAACTTGTACTTATCCCTACATGCTAAATCCTTGGACATCTGAAACGTTTGGTCTTTTGTTTAGCCCATGTAAATTCTGGACCACGGTCCATTTTTATAAGCCACAAAGTCACCATACCCACCACCGAAACGTCTGCGTCATTTCAGTTGCCACAACGAAAGGCGGTCATCAGAGCTGGCCTCCGCCTCTCCTCCTAGGTTGCACAGCTGTGCAAATATTTTCCCATCCAATTACCATTGTTTTTATTTTTCACTGGAACTAATCGTCACTGCTCCATACTTCATACGACTAGTTAATGACCGAGATAATGTTCATCTGAATCTACTCAGATTTATGCAATCTCACATTTACACATTGGAATTCCTAACCTCGGGTTATTCCTTCCCAGTGGTGTGGTGGTTAAAAATGGACAAAAATTCGAAGGCAAGGCTGACAAATGAAACCATGTCCCGCGAATTAGTTTACTACATTCCTTCTTCTGTCTTACAGGCCACACTTCGGCGAGGCCCCATGAACACAGCCAAATTATCCTTATACAGCTGACATGACCGGAGTCGTGATGGATCAACTGTCAACGACCAAACAAACGTTCTCACCAGTACGGGCACTAACAACCGGAGGCAGAAATACCAACATTTTATCAGCATTTAGCACAATACGAATACCTACGAAATATCTGGGAGATATAGGCATGAAGTGTTGGATAGGGCGTGGTCTGAGGCACCCTGCTTGCGTTTCGCAGGCGTTATTGTTTGATAGTGAATGACATCCTGAACTAAGGCAGTGTTAGGCCACCACAAAATACCAGATTTTCTTCGTTCAACAGTGGGTTCTCGAATGAGGTTTTAGACTAGTAAAGCTCAGCAACTCACCTCAAGTGAATCCCCGTTTGGAACGGGCCTTTAGCACAGAATAACTACGGGCATCTCAGGAACGAACGCTCGAGACTATACTGCCAGTCCTTTATGAGAAATACCGATTTCATGGACAGTACTTCGAGTACTGATAGCATGCGAAAGCATAATTCCACAAATTGAAACTACCAATCGGTCACTGTTAACAGACATTGAGCCGCAGGCCAACAATAGTGAATTCACTGCAAACGTTTCATTAAGGCACTACTGACAATATGTACAGGGTGATGTTAGGCCGACTGGTGGTAGTATGGTTACCAGAACAATGAAGTCGCCTATGACCACACGGCGTCACTGAATCATATACTGAAAGCATATGAAGACAAAAATAAATACCGTGTGACTGCAACGCGGTATAAACGAGCTGGCGTCGGCGTGCAGGTTGTCGGTAAAATTAGCGCTGTCGAGAGCTAGCTGATTTGCTTTTGCCAGTGGTTGAGATGGGAGTAAACTGTTAACAATGAGAGAACGTGATATAAAGGCGGTCAACGAATGGCCATCAGGAGTGAAATGTCACTGCAGAGGGTTTACTTCCATGGTTGTCACGGCACGTACGGGTGATAAATTTTATTCATCGGTACCCTTAGAAAGCATCTGTTCAAAGTCCGTTCTTTTTTGCTCTGTTAACGTAAGGCCGCTGCACAAAAGTTCTGTGAACCTGACTCCGTTTGACAAGTTACGATAGTCCAAACTGCTAGTTTCGTTAACCAAGGTAGAAGGGAGACTGGTGGAGTCATTCATTCGAAGCAACGACCCAAGTCGATTGACGTGACTTCGCGGAGCAGGGATTAAAACAATCACATGCTGAGGCGGTAGACTTAACGCTTGAGCCACACTGTTCGCATGAGTGGGGTGTCTGTCAATGCCAGTAGTTGTCTGCACCATTGGGTTTACTGGTCAAGCTTTTATCCCTCCTTGCCTGGTTTTAGACCAACCACCCTCGTTCCGTTTCCAGAACTCAGATCACTGGGCAAAAATGGATTCGGCAGAGTTGTCAGATGTATGAAACACGGGTCATGACCAACACAATCCACACCGTGAGCTTGTTCAGCGTAGGTTTTATTCAGAAACATTAGACGTACGGTAGCGTACTGATCAGTTATTCCTATCAAAGTTGATCGACAAACCGATTAGCACAAATGATCCAGACAATGACGGAAACGTTCCAGTGGCTGAGTATCAGTCGCAGTCAAAAGACTGAGTCTGGCTATACCCATCCAGCACAAGAACTGATGTTTCCTTCCTCCATACAAACCGAGTATTCGTCCCATACACAGGCTCTACACTATCCGCAAACAATCCCGCCGCTGGCTAGGACATGCAATTTGCATGTCAGAATACCGCCTATTTTGCAGAGCACTTTTCGCTCGGCCCTGAGCGCATAATCAGCAGCGCTCGTGAATCAAAGCCACCACCTTTAATGCATAGCCGTCCAGTCTCCCGTTCCCTCACAGCAATATACAGTATAAACTGATTATACTATCGCGCCCAGTGTTTGGCTACATTTGCCATGCCCTCCCATCTTCCCGCGATCGAAACTGTAGTAGCTGGTACATGATTATAGCTGACAACCTGAACTGAACAGTCCACGTCTCTGTGAAAGGTCGACAGGCCCGGATGGGAAGTAACCAAGTGAGGTGGTCAACTTAATCGTTCCTCGAATTCTGGCCAACGGTCCATATTTTTCTTTCTCACTGCATGAGAGCCATTGTGGTCCTTGGGGATTTTAATAACGAGGGGCTTCTGAAGGCCTGTCGAACGAATCAAGTGGAACAAGCCACGGACATTTCCAACAATTTTACTTCTCGTATTTCTTCCGCCGTCTAGATCCACCAAGCTCTCCGGTCTGCAGGGACGCTCAATTTCAAGTGGCGTCGGACGCTGCGTTGAACACTGGTGTTATGCTCTCCATGATGATGATGAAGGCGGATCTGGCAATCGTACTTTATCTGCCAACAGACCAATGTGTCCGCCTGTGGATGGCCAATCCAATGCGACCAGTTACTTTACATCTAGGTTGCTCGGGTGCCAGGTCTAACAGCTCCGATGACACCTCTGCATCTTTCACACTTCAGCACTCAAATATTAAAAGATAATCATTCAGCTGTAATACCCTTTCGGTGCCTAGCTGCCATGCCACCCGAAGGAAGCACGAGGGCTGGGAAGCTGCCAGGTTGCCCAAGCCTTGATAGGGGAAGTGGAGAAGCAGAGGTCGGGTTCGAACCACAGACCTTCCGGTCAGTAAATTCGCGCTCTAACCACTGAGCCATCTCGCCCCACTGAGCACTCAGCTCAACGAGCTTCAGTCCACATCGTACCATCCACCCGTCGTGTTTTGTACTTCCACTTCCCACCTCACGAGATATACATCAACAACTACTAGACTCTTCACCAGTGTCTAGATATAGAGGATTTTGTCAACCGTTTCTTGGTATTCAGTTGACCATGCAGAGGCAAACATGTCCTAGGTCATGGCTTTTGTACCATCACAACGCTCCCATCGGGGACCTCTGTGTCCGACACTCGTTCAGCCCAGTGGACATCGAGCACCAACCCCAGGCAATGTGTGGAAGATGCCCCAGTATCGGAGGTTGCACCGGTACACGGTACTCAATGTCGTCCAAGAGTATAGAGAGAACCACCGCCTTGTGGGCGTACAACTTAGCCTCCAGTTCCTCCACACGCGTTTTGCCGAGAGTCGCACTGGCAACAAGGGATCTCAGATCACGGTCGGTAGTCAGGTAAGCGGACTGTGCTTCCAAAGTAAAAGCGCTCAAACTCCGTTCCGGTCTTGATACGCGGAGGGATGTTCGAGACTTCAACTGGCGCAGGCTGGTTCAGAACAATAGTCTTCCTCGAGTTGACGCTTAGGCTAAACTGCACAGCAGTAGTCGCAAACTTTTTAACCAGTTTGTCACATATACATACAGCACAGTCGTCTGCAAACATAAGAACATGGAGCTTAGGCTAGTGGACCAGACTTCTCGCACTAAAAGTGACTAATGCTGAGCTGACATCTATCAAGTCGGTGCTCGAACTGTACTCCAACAACATCGCTCACAAAATCCGCATTCACGATGTCTGTGCCCACAGTAATTCCCGCTTGACGGAGTTGGTCTTCGTGGAGTGTATAGAAACGGTATAGAATGGCTGGTGAGGTTAGCGGTGTTTTCCTTACAACTGTCACACAGCAAATATCAGATCCATCGTTCTGCGATCAGCTGGGAATCCATAATGTCCTCCGACCAATTCAGCTGTTGAGCGGTTGAGTAACACTCATGTCAGCAGCCTGTCCGCGTAGTTCAGCATACTGACACATTTGGAGCCGGTCTTCCTTCTCCATTGTAGAGTGGTACAATTAGATTACGTTGGTCAATTCAGGAATTGCATTCTCCGGAGTCGGACCACAATATCTGAGCAGTTTCACTGCAAGCATATTTTTCCCAGCTGTCTTGCGATTCCTCAATTGCATGTTCTTTAGGAGGAAAGACCAAGAACATCTCAATCCCGTTGAGGCAATCCATTTACTGCAGTCCAGTCGATGCTCGCCGGTCGTTTCAGCGGTCTATTGAATTGCTTGCACCACATACCTGATGTTTCTACCGATAACATCTGCTTCAGCGGCGTCAGCATCCTGGAGTTTGAGTTTGATACTCGGTCCGTAGATGGCCTTTAAAGAATCGCAATTCTTTGAGGTGCCACCAAACAGCGAATTATTCGATCTTCTCACTTCATTTTCTTTACCATTTGTCTTTGATAGGGTCGAGTTGCCTAGTCAAGTTATTCCGAGCATCCTGTTTTGGCTGTTTCTTGACCTCGCTGTCGGGGTGGGCAAGTTTCAGCAAGTATTTTGTTCTCCCAGTTGCCAGCTGTTTTATTTTGGTTGTTGTCATCTCGTGCGCAGTTGCCTGACCTGGCTAACTGTAGTCCTTAACATCTGATGCTTCAAGTTGGGCCACGCTTCTTCCAAGGGACTGGATGGATTGAGGGCTGAGCGCCGAAGTCAGTTGATGCTGACAGATCAACCTGATTTCCGGATTCTTTTGGCGCTTTATGTCAATGTGGGATACCAGTGCCTGAATGCCACACAATGATGTCGATCAAATCCAACATACCATAAAATGGAAAGAAAAGGATAAGTGGCTTGAAATAGATTCCCTAAAGTTGTCGACAGTAAACAATTGAGAACCAATCGACTATGGCTTTTAACAGTTTGTACGAACTGGCGGGTCGTGACCATGTCATCATCATCATCATCAAACACAGCAATATCAGTGTTGACACTGATGCTTTACTGCCGTACAACCATAAGGTTCGTCTAATTATATTTAAAGCCCTAGAGTGAAAAGAAGAGAAAAAGGGTGGGTGAGGGAAGGGACCTAGTGACTACGTCCCAAATACTGCCGCCACCAGTGCCCATGTAATACCCCGTTCCAAAGTCCGCGTTACTTCTGGACTCGTTTCAAAGAACAAATGCACGTGGGTTCAGGATCTAAGTTGCGCTTTGGTAGGACCATGTAAACCCAGCACATGCAACGAGAGCACCAGAGTTCTCATCTGGTATTGTTGTCAACGATGATGGGAGAGACACCGGAATTGCTGAGTATAATTAGAAGGGAAATTCAATTTACACGTTAGACCCTACTAGACTGCATAAATGAGAACGGTTGTGTTTGTCATGTTTGACTGCCTGTCGCCAAGTTACCGTCTCCGTAGGGTGGTGGCATTTATAATGATTCAGGAGGCAAGGGGACAGCGGTGTGCAAGCGGGAAGCCGTCACGGAGAGACTGGACCTTACTACGGTGTGACTGTGTACCTCAGCGACCTATTGAGCTGTACTGGGGGTACCCGTGCGACACTCATACCAGGTTGGTCAACGGTTAGAGGTCTGACGAAGTCTCCTGGTCCTCCACGTTAGTGGTTGGAACAGTTGGCGACTTGTTCTGTAAAAATTGAAATGTACTTGCATTTCCCGACAAACACCGGTGCCTTGCGGTCAGGGTTTTGAGCCAAAGGTTTTGGTTGAGGACCCTAATCGTCGTCCTGTCTAGGTGTGGGTGCCTGGCAGTATCCCTCACACACAACCATGAACTGCACACATACGAGCACGAGTAAACTCATGTCACATCGGCCGTCGCGTGGTGCCATTAGCCGGGTCGGCTTACTTGCTGCATACAGCAGGGTGGGCAAGCGAAAACAGACTACTGCTCATGCCTGCCTTCTTTCTCTTTAAAATACTTTCCCCCTCTCTTATTAACTCTCTCCCTTAGGTCCGTAAGTTAGGACTGATGACTTGGTTCGGCCCGCATTGGTTTCGCGAGGAACATCCGCGCGACATACTCAGACATCTCGAAATCAATCTTCAAGCCTCGAAGTTCAGTCTATCTAGCTGCTTTCAATGTTCGTCTGAAGCAAGCAGGACAACAAGCTGCTCTTGCTGTCACACTGGACTCGCTTGACATTACTGTGTGCTTCCGGCTGCGTACCTCTGGCGATCCAGAGGCTGCTGCAACAGGATGTACAGGAGTTGGTATTGCTCGAATTTATCGGGCGGAAGGATCCTTGCTTGACTGGACAGCCGTCGATGGTCGCCTCTGTACGGTTCGTCTGTGAAAGAGTCTCAAACGGGAAGTTGATCGATGTCTGTTTCTTTTTTGTGTCTGCTTTCTCCCCCAATGACTGTAGCCCTGAAACCATTAGAGATTTTATGACGACCTGAATGCCCCGTTGCGGCGAGCTAAAAGATTAGATATCGTTGTGGTTGCTGCAGATCTGAATGCACAAGTGGGCAGGTTTAGCGCATCTGAGACTCAACTGGGTGGTCGACATGGTACGTACGGACAATGGTGAACGACTGCTTCAGCTATGTGGTGACCGCAGGCTGTTTTCATGCAGTACTAACTTCCGAAATAACCGAAGTTGCCTTGCCACATGACGTCCACCAAATTGATCACATTGCATCAGTTACCGATGGCGTGGATCAATAACCGACTGCCGGTCGTTTTGGAGCACATCTGTCGATTCTGATCACACACTCGTCTGGAGTCGACTCTACCTTCCAGGACCGCGTAAGGTGCGGACAAAGTGGACTGGTTGCCAGATCCGGAAGTTAGACGAATTTATCAGAAGTGTCTTCTGGAGCCTTTTTCATCTGCTCCACCATCAGATGTGAATTCATAGTGGGACGAGATCGGCATCTCTTAGAACAGTGCTGGGAGTTTTGCCTGTGGCACGGTGCTATCAGGCCAACTCAAGCACTGGATATCAGACCAAACAGTGGCACTGCTTAAATCTCGTAGTAACACTCCTTCGGGCCCTCACCCGACGAATTATCAGACGTCAAGTGAAAGTGAGCGTGCGCTCCGACCATGAAGTCTGGTGGACACGGAAAGCAAAGGAAATGGAAGAGGCTCATAAAGCTGGAAGATTATTTAAGTGCGAGCGCCTCCCAAAAACAACCCGTACGCGAAGCCATCATGGAGCGACATCTTGAATGAAAAGAACGCCTCAACTGTCGAACCAAACACGTCAAACAACAATTATCATCGCCATCAGAAGCCACTCGACTGAAGCCCACAGCTGACACAGAACCCTGGACGGTGAACGTGTAACCCCTACGGTCTTGGAAGTTTATGACTGCATATGTTTTCTCAAACGCCACCGAGCTTCTAGTTCAGTCAGCGCTTATCTGATCTGTTTACCTGCATTTTGGAAAAGGAGACTGTCCCAGACAACTGGGGGGAGTCGGTGACAGTGTCCATTTTTGAAAAAGGGGCTCGTAGTGAGTGTGGTAACCACAGGGGGATCAGCTTGACTCCGTTGTAGCGAAGCTGTTGGCGCCACTTGTGCTTCGTCACCTTATGGTGGCTCAAGAAACACTGACTCGATAGCAGCAAGGAGGATTCCCAACAAATAAGGGTTGCGTTGTCCAGATCTTCAAATTCCGTCAGGTGCTAGAACAACGTCATACGTACAAACGATCCACGCTTTAGTATTCTTGGAATTCCAAGGCGCATTCGAGTCGCTTGACCGGTCTGTTCTCTTTGACACGACTACCCATCAAGGAATGTCCCGGACGTTCGCGAACATAATAAGTTCTCCGTATTCTCAGAGTTCCTGACGTGTAACAGCATACGGAGAGCTCCTGTCTAGGCCTAGGCGCCGAAAGGGCATTACAGGTGAACGATTTCTCTTTTTTTCTTTATTTCATTCGGAGAACTCACCAAAAGCTTCCATACACAAAGCGGTGTCCGCCAGGGTGCCCATTCTCTCCATTCTTATTTAATATCTTGATCGATGAGATAATGAGAAGG
>SJOL01006198.1:677824-750912 GCA_004794785.1 Opisthorchis felineus
GCAGACAAACGGGTCAGGAGAGTTGGCCAGGTGGCTTGCCTGGCCGTCCTGTAAACCCGTGCACTTAGAGTGCCACCGGGCCTTGCAAGAGTGGCATTGCATACCAAGTCTTACATTCGACGGACACCCGTTTCGTCCACATCTGTTGTGGTCCATCGATGGCTGCGGAGAACAGCTTGTATTGATTTGGGACAACATTGAGAATGAGTGCAAAATAGGAACTGAGTACAAAATGACAGATGTTATCACGTAAATGTTATGTTAGAGTGAAAAATTCAACAAATGACACGTGTGAACTCTGTAAGCAGATTGAACAGTGAAAGAATTGTTTCACAAAATCGCACGAGGAAAAAACGGAACCGATTTTGAACGTACCGCGCTCACGATCACTGCATCGTTTTTTGCAACGCAGTCAGTTGTGGCCAAACTGTTCCTCTGAGTCCATCCCTGTTTCATCTCCTCTCTCTGGACATTTTACAAGCTTCCTCGTTCACGCTGGCTTCTCAGGATTGGGACGACTTTTTCCTCTCGACAAATACGCACCGTGTCTGTGACATCTTTTACCAAAACCTATTGGCTGCCCTTCACCTTGTTTCTCCAGTAAAACGTTTTCACTTCAGTATCTCCGGCCACGATAAGTTATTAAAACCTTGGATGCCAAAATATATCGGGCTAGCAGAGATTATCAGAAATCTCAGGATTTCTCATTACCGATTCTCATCAATAAACTCTCTACTGACCGAGAATCCTCGCGGATATCTTTCGAACGCCGAGAAGAGAACACCGTCATTAGAGCTCTTTCCTATACCAAATTCCTCAGCCGACTGGTCCGTAGGCGTTGCACCTCAAACAACCACTTAATTGCTTGTTTGCGTTTCACAGATGATGGCCCCATCACTGATCCTGTCACTATAGCAAACCATCTGAACGCTTACTTCGCCAGCTGCTACTTACTCATTCCTTCCAACTCCAAACCCATACCCATTGCTGCATATCTCCAAACTATCAACGGTCAGGGTAACCACCCGACGCTCAGTAACGTAACCATCTCCCTAGCTGATGTTTCTTCCCTTCTTCTAAAGAATAAGGAGTCTGTTGTGCCGGGGGCCAACGGCGTTCCACCCCGTGTTCTGAGACAAGGAGGACAAAATACTGGAACCCTTGTATAAAGTCTTTTTACCCACTATTTAAACCATGGAATCGTCCCCTCCCAGTGAAAGAAATCTATAATCCACCCGCATTTCAAATCCGGATCTAGACAAACTCCTTCCAACTACGGCGGAATCCATCATACCTCCCTCCTAATGAGAACCCTTGAAGATCCGGTAGTGGCTCCCAGCTTCACTTCTTTGAGACCATCACTGCAGCCTACGACGCTGGTTACTCCGCTGTAACAGTTTACCTGGACATTCAAAAAGCCTTTGGCCAGGTCCCCCATGCATCCCCGCTACATAAACTTAGTACCGTTGGCATCATTGGAACTTCATTTAAGTGGTTCGGCTCCTACCTATCGGACAAGACGCAAATAACACAAATCGGGGCATACAATCATCTCCACCATCGATCGTCAGTGGATTCCTTCAAGGAAGTGAGCTAGGCCCCATTCTCTTCTTACATCAACGACGTCTTCGGCGCCATATCCCACGGTAAGGTGTTCCTCTTCGCAGACGATATAAAAATCGCGTACACATTCCCCCCCACCGCACAAGCCCTTACCTTTCACCAGATTAAGCAAGACTTAAATTAACTGACTCGCTGGCCAAGTGACTCTGGCTTAAGCTTCTCCTCCAAGCAATTCTGCATTACTTCCTGCCGCTTCTCCCTCTCGGCCGATTCTTTCACAATTAATGGAAATCCTATCCCTCATTCCACGGAGATCAAACATATTGACCTCACATACTCCTGTACATTTAGCTTTTCCCACCAGATGCAGTTCCAGGTTGCCCGAGCACGCAAGCTCCGTTTTTAAATACAACGCTCCTTTCACCTTCCAGACACAATGGCTGCAATTTTTAAGCTGTGCGTACGATCAATCGTGGAATTCTGTCCCTCATTCTCCTCTTTTTACACCATAAGTTGTAGATTCGCAATTGAAAGCGTCCAGCGCTCATTCACGAAGAAGCTGTTCCCTCGGTCCAACCCTCTCTCTTACCGATCCCGCTGTCAAATCCTAGGCCTTGAAACATTATGGCTCAGACGGTTTAAGATGAATCTAACTCTCTTACACCGTCTGCTGCACAAAAGCGCCTCTATAGCACAGGCTAGACCAAAAGTAAACTCTCGTCCTCGAAACAGATTCCGTAACTCCTGCAACCTCTTAGTGTGTCCTCCAGCCCGTACAAACCTAAGCTACTACCTCTTTCTAGTTTACTGTGCTCGCGCCTGGAACAGCCTTCCTGGGCAGCTGCGAAACATCACGCATCATCATATTTTTTCTCAGTCCGTGGACAAATTCCTTGCCTGCGAAACTGCTGCCGCTTTAATACCCAAATGCTCCCAACCTTCTAAGTCAATCGGGTTTAGTACGCATTTGAGTTTAGCGACGATAAAGTTAGTGGGCAAGTGACAGACCCTGTTATCATAGCTTCCTAATCGCATGACTTGCTTCAAGCCACTATTGGACTTAAACTGTCTAAATATGGTCTAAATATGTTGTGTTACTGGCTTTGTTGTTTTTCTTCTTTCCCCCAGCCAACCTAAACCTCGTTCCAGTTGAGTCAGTACCCCGGTTACTCCATCGGCTCTGTCTAGTGACCAGTGCTCTTGACCTAACTGTAACCGACAAAAACCAAAGTCAGCTTTTTTCTTCATTACTATACGCCGATATATATATCATACCCATTTGAGTATTTGCTCCACAGCTCATTAAAAACTCACACACGCAACATCGCGGTACGCTTCTGCTTGACATGGCAGCTCACACCAACGCTCAGTCGCCGTTTAGCCATAGTGGACGCGCCATGAAAATCACCATTCCATCCCCATTGTCTCGTTGGCAACTGACATTTTGCTTACCTCCTCCGCGACTTGCCTTTACCAGCGTCTGTTTGCTGTTTGCTTGTTCGAATTGACTGAACTGTTTTTACTGGCCTTGCTTTCCCCCGAACGGAAAAAACTGGTAGCTGGAGTATTTTATTATTGCACAAACCGCATTTATGACTGCTTGGATGGTTTTCTACTTGCAGATCTGGTAGCATGCACGATTGATGAAAACTTCGTGTGGCAGACGGGTACGCCCTGCAGTGAGAGTCGCCCTGTTACGCTGCACCATGGTGCGTTCATATACCCGCCACCCCTCCAGTAGAAAGAGTGCACCGCCCATCGCTGGTGGTTCTGAGCCTGGCCTTTGAAATCAGGAAACTAAAAAAGAGGACTGCTGTCTTCTGTTTGATGCTGCTGGTGTTGGACTCGCCTCGGTTGAGTTATTTATCTGGCAAAGCCATAAACTACAGATGAGAAAAAACTGGTCTTCCGTCTGTCAAAATAATATTTAAGAAACAGTATACCTGGAATATCCTAAAGATACTCTGCGAAGCCCGTGGCCCACATCGACGCGCGTAGCTGTAGCTGCCTTCGTCAGAACCGAGGCTACACCGCACCTCGTCAACCAAACAAAAAACACCTACCAGCTGCTCTAAGGAGTGGACACATACAATATAAATATACAGAGACTCCAAACCCTCCACCACCAGCGTGCGAGGCTAGCGTCGAAAGTCTTTTTCGCAATGCACCACTTGTAGACTGAAGCTGATAGTAGTGCCTCGGGGGCTAATGACCATTCTCCTTAAGTTCGCCTTCCCTCCTAGGTTGTCCTAGTACTGCCCAACTCACTAATAACCTCCAAGAAATCTAGTTCACCATCTCAGATGTTCCACCTAAACCAGCCCTTACGTGTTAGGTTTCCCTTACCACGCTGTCTCTCTGCCTACTACATCGAACTGTCCTCTATCTCAGGTAGTGTAATAGCATATATTGGCAATCTTAGCTTGACTTTGATGACTAGACTACTGAGTGTAGATCAATCCTAATTGTGGTGAACGTTCAGTTTTTCTTTCTTCTTAAGGGATTATATCCTGTCTGATGACTCCTATAACTCTCTAGGCCTTATTGGTCTCATCCCATCCCATCTTCCTCCCAAGCTTCGACCTGTGGTAATACGTGATATGGATGTCCTGTTTGGCCATTATCCACTCCACTCGATCCGTGCATTACATCTGAAGGGATCCCCGACCGGAAAAAAAACAAATACTACCTGCGATATTACACTGGTCTTACTCTCCCTGCGGAATCCCCTGGAAAACCCACAACACCCCGTTGCTCACAAAACTGCGCACCCCAGCCCAACTACCTCAATCACGACGTCCGTCACGGGGCTGTCCAGAAAATGAAGTGTCTCAGAGCAGTGATGGCACGCACTGCCATACCCAGATTGATGGCATACCCGCAACTGCTCACTTCTTACTTTGACTGCGCCCGCTCGCCCACTCGTTCCCTTACCTACAACCACAATCAAAGTGGCCACCGGGAGGCGTTCATTCCAATTTGCTGAACCTTCCATCGGATCTGAACATCTCGGTGTCTTTTACTTTGTACCCCTCACCAAGTCAGTCATTTTCCGTGCAGTTCGCGTTCCTTCTTGTGCGTTTTCGTGAACTCCTTCTCCCAAGGAACTTTTAAACCCGACCCCGCTCCAGCAGCAACACTAGTGAGTCTCTCCAGTTTCACTGCACACTGTGATTCTGAGTTTTCTACTACCATTTATCCGTACCGCATATTCCCCCACTTACGCTTTTCGTGACTCTGGCCGTACGCCCAATAGCCCAAGGCTACGAAGCCTCAGTAAGGGTTTTAGGCTTCAGTTCAAATCGGCCAGTCAGATCGTGCCAGTTCTGCTGCCTCTCCTGATCCGTTATTCTGGTTCCACTTTTTCTGCAGATTGAAGTTTTTTAAAATTATTTTTATCACGTACCAGGCGGGAAGCCTCTTGCTATGCCCCACCTCGTATTGATTTTGCCCTCCACTTTCAAATCTTAACGGTAGTATCTTGTCTCATCTGGTTTTTTCCCCATTTCGGTTCCTACCCATGCCGCCTCAGGCGTGACCAAGTCTACTTCGGGTAATGCCCACTGGTTATGTCACCGTCCCTTTTCCACGAAACTCCCGGAACCCACAAACCCTACCAGTCATGCACTTATTCTGACTGTAAATTTATGATCATGCCTGAAGGTATGCTACCCACTTGTTGGGAATGAACATTTATCAAGCTACTACAAGTCACTAAACAGGACACTAAACATCTCATATACACACCACCAGGAAGGTCAGATTCCTGAAAGTAACCACTGAATGTCCGAAATTTAATGAGACCCTCAAATCTACTAGATGCTGACCAGGAAGACAACGCTCCCATAGTATGTAGCGCGTCACAGCCTCGTACCAAAGCCAATCAGCGTGAGTCAGCATTGGATCGAGGTCAGACAGCAGCCCCTCAAAACGCAGCGCGTCACAGCCTTGTATCAAAGTCAGACAGTGTGAGTCAGCTTTGGACTAAGTTCAGAAAGTGACCCTCCAATAAAATAGCCTGAGGTCGTTGTATTTTCGCGAATACGCTCTCGCACTCGCTTGTTCGGAATAAAGCTGTTCTGTTTCCTTCGGTGAGTCTTCTTCCGGCACCATGCACTGGAGTGGGATCAACAGTCATATATAACAGATTGGCAACTCAGCAGATATAACAGATTGGCGACGCTTGAACCCGCGGAACCATGACAATAACTGCTGAAGCGTTGAAAGAAATTCTGCTGCAACAACAAAATCAGTTTGAAGTGCCGCAATTACGTTTGGTGGAAACTTTGACACAACAACTCAAAATTCAACCACCAAATTCTGTTCCAGATTCAAATTCAGTTGACACGATCACCAACGGCGTCACGGAGTTCCATTATGACCCTGATGCCGGTCTAACCTTCGATTCGTGGTTCAGACGTTACGAAGATGTTTTCATAGTCGAACTGAAGCACAAAGGTGATGCCTGGAGAGTACGGTTATTGCTCAGAAAGCTTGGCACGGTATTCCAACTCCATCCTGCCAAAGAATACGTGAGACCTCAGTTTTGACATAACCGTACAGCAATTCTCAGCGCCTTTTGGTGAGCTTTCCTCTTTGTTTAATATCCACTACCAACGTATGCAACTTGCGAAAAAGGAATCCGAAGACTATATCACTTATGCCGGTAGAGTCAACCTTGAATGCGAACAATTCAAGTTATCTACCATGACGGAAGACCATTTCAAGTGTCTTATTTTCATCTGCGGTCTTCAGTCACATTCAAACAGTGATATCAGAGCGAGACTACTGAACAAGATTAAACAAACCCCTGCGATAACGTTGCAGTCCATTACCCATAAGTGCCAGTGCCTATTGAATCTTAAGCACGACACGGCCATGTTAGAGAGACTCCTATCCAACCCTGCTTTCAACATTGCCAAGGCGACATCGAGGTGGTAAATTCAAACGGAGCAGTGCCCTCTTCAGCATGCTGGAAATGCGGCGAGTGGCATTTTGTGCGGTTGTGGTTCTATTAAAAGCACAAGTGTTCAGTGTGCAATCGACGTGCGCAGACGCGGAAAGCTACCCAAAGACGCAGCCAAACCCGTAGGTCGCGAAGCAGACGGAGCCAGTCAGGACCCCATTTTAACGCAATACTTGCAACATTTGATAACCAGATGTATGCTCGTCGCAAGTACGTTACAACCAGAGCAAACGGAAGCATGATTCCATTGCAGCTCGATACGGCTTCCGACATTATGGTTGTTTCCCGGAGCACCTGGAGAAAGATCAGATCACCGAAACTCAGACCAACAATGAACACTGCCAGAAATGCTTTAGGTGGTGAGCATCAACTACTTGGCGAATTCAATTGTGAGATGGAGATAGCAGGCCACCGTGATTGTGGTATTGTCTATCTTGCTGCTTGTGAGCTTAATCTCCTGGGCTTAAACTGGATCGATCGCCTGCATCTTTCAACATTGTCAATTGACAACTTATGCATATCAAAACCAACCCAAATCTTGGGAGCGTCTAGGGTGATTAATCCAGTTGATGCCGCGATCCCACGACTACAACAGAAACATGATGACGTTTCAGCGATGGTCTTGGATGCTGCTCGAAAGCAAAAGCGGTGCTGCATCTGTGCTTGGACGTCCAGCCAGTTTTCAGACGCAAAAGACCAGTGCCATACGCGGCTTTACCAATCCTCGATGCCGAAATCAAACGCCTTGAAGGTGCCGGAGTCCTGAAACCGGTGAGTTACTCCTCATGGGATGCACCAATAGTGGCTGTCAATAAGCTGAGGGGTGCCGTACGTATCTGTGCCGATTACTCTACGGGTCTAAATGATGCCTTGGACAGTCACCATCATCCATTAACGTTACCTGACAACTTTTTTGCCAAGATGAACGGCGCCACATATTTTGCGAAGCTGGACATTTCAGAAGCCTACCTGCAAGTTGAAGCCGCAGAGGAATCCAGACACCTTCTGACGATCAATACGCATTGTGACCCATTTCAGTACACTCGATTGCCATTCGGAGTAAAAACTGCTCCAGCCATCTTCCAGCAGAATATGGACACGATGCTGTGTGATCTTACCGGAGTAACCGCATACTTTGGCAACATCATCGTCGTGGGGGCCACTAAAGAAGGCCCTCTGTCCCGATTGGTTCCGTCCTTCAGCGGATGGATGACTATGGGTTCAGGCTAAAGAAAGAAAAAGGTGAGTTCCTCTTGAGTTCTGTGAAGTACCTTGGTTTTATTATAGACGAAAATGGCCATCGACCCGACTCGTCCAATATCGACGCAATTGCGAGAATGCCCCCCCATCGAATGTTGATGAACTCAAGTCTTTTTGGGGCTGATTAGCTACTAAAGCACCTTTCTGCCAATTATGCGTCGTTTCCGCGAACCCTTCAACCAACTTTTGACCAAAGGATGTCAGTGGGGTTGGAGACGCGACTGTCAGCTTGCATTCGAAGAAGTGAAGAGGCTGTTACTGTCTGAACTTCTACTCACGCACTTCAACCCCCAAATGTCAATCGTTCTCACAACTGACGCATCGAACGGTGGAGTTGGTGCAGTCATTGCTCACACATTCCATGATGCCACGCAAAAGGCGATCGCTCATGCCACAAGGTTGCTGGCCCAAGCTGAACGGAATTACGGTCAGAGTGAGAAAGAAGAGCTGGCCATCATTTTTGGGGTGAAAACGTTCCACAAAATGCTTTACGGCCGATACTTCACAATTGTGACGGACCACAAAGCACCGCTGGCTATATTCGGTTCCAAGAAGGGTATCCCGGACTACACAGCCAACCGTCTACAACGATGGGGCACGATTCTGCTCGGCTACAAATTTACCATTAAGTACACTTCCTCCCATTTGTTTCCAATATTCGGTATCCCGGAAACTATTGTGTCCGACAATGGTACTCAGTTCACATCCCATCAGTTCGGTGAATTCATTTGAAGACACGGCATTACACATGTTACTTCCCCACCATTCTATCCTCAATCCAATGGTCAGGCTGAACGGTTCGTAGACACCTTTAAACGCGCGTTGACAAAAGCAGAAGGGGAAGGGACCACGGCAAAAGCCCTGGATACGTTACTGCTGAGTTATAGAGCAACCCCTAATCCACAGTCTCCGGACGGTCGCTCTCCAGCAGTCGTTATGATGAACAGACGGTTGAGACTTACTCATGACGTCATCCTACCAACACTTACGTGTTTTCAATCACCGACAGGAGGGAAAACAGCGCTCAGGCCTGGAAACCGCGTGCTTGTGGGGGACTATCGCTCCGGGCACCGAAGATGGACTATTGAAGTCGTTCTCAAAAGAATCGGTCGGATAATTTACAGCGTCCAAGTGGGATCATCGATATGGAAACGACATGCCAATCAGCTGCGGCCGACTGAGTGCTCGACCCCAAGGGCAGAAGAACATTTACTAGATATCAACCTGCTGCTTGAAACTTTTGACCTCCCATGACCAGCCCCTATAGTCACTGCACCACATGTACCACCCAAGACAGATCCATTGCTGCAACAGGGACGTCTTACTGGTAGCACTAGAAAATTAGTGGAACCCTTAAAACATGCTACGCGCCGACAATCTTACGTTAAACGGCCAAAAGGGGGAGGTATCAAGAAGGTCAGATTCCTGAAAGTAACCACTAAATGCCCAAAATCTAATGCGGCCCTCAACTCTACTAGATGCTGACTAGACATACAACACTCAGTCGATGTACAGCGCGTCGCAGCCTCGTACCAAAAGCCAGTCAGCGTGAGTCAGCACTGGATAGAGGTCAGACAACACCCCCTCAAAATGCAGTGCGTCACAGCCTTGTATCAAAGTCAGAGAGTGTGAGTCAGCTTTGGACTAAGTTCAGAAAGTGACCCTCCAATAAAATAGCCTGAGGTCGTTGTATTTTCGCAAATACGCTCTCGCACTCGCTTGTTTGGAATAAAGCTGTTGTGTTCCCATCGATGAGTCCTTTTCCGGCTGTGATAGTTGAGTTGAGCACGTATATCGGTATAACCAGACGGACTAGAAATGCAGAATTCAGCACAGCGTAACAGGTAGCACTTATATATTCCAATTGATGTGTGCACACAGCACTTGGAATATTAAGATAAGCGAATGATGAATAGAGCAATGAATAGAGCATCAGTCATGTTCATCACATCCGCCACACCTTGAATGAGCTTGTGGATGTTTATAGTCCAGTGGCGGTCTTGATCGTAATCTTTTGGATCTTCTCGGATTGGAAACTTCAGGTTCTTCACAAGTAGTATCTTCTTCAGAGACAACGTTTTGATCGGGTACAATAAGATCATCCACAAAGGATTCATTAGTATTTGAAACAGCAGGAGTGCCGTTAACAGACTGACCTCTGGTATTGAACTCAACCTGATCAATGTGTCTCCGGTGAAAAGAGAGGTCGTTCAAATCGAGAATTGTGACCATATGTTTGCCATTTGATGAAAGTATTATTCCTGTAGCAGGCCGTAAATCATTGCCTTTGAAAAAAGTAACATCCGCCGTTTTGGCACAGTCAAGACTTGTGCGCAACGAGAGAGATTTAAAAAGAAATGCGGGACGCTTCCCAGTAAAGGAATGGACGGCATTCCTATATTGCATTGGCAAATTATCAATTCCACGGTCTAACTCCACAAAAGAAGTAGGAGAGAGTGAAGTAATGGCAGATTTCAGTGTTCTGACAAAATTCGCAGATAGCCCATTCGACTGGGGATGTCGTGGAGCAGTAAACAGATGTCGGCATCCGAGGCCTTTTAGCCATTCCTCGAGGGATTTTGCAGTGAAGTGTGTGCCGTTGTCAGTGACCAAAGTATTTGGTACACCTTCATGGCTGAATAATTTCCTCAATGCTTTTTGTGTGAATTCAGCACTCGGAGAAGTGGTTAGAAAAACTTCAGGCCAACGTGAATATGCGTCAATTAAAATTGAAGCATAGTATATACCGAGAAGAGGGCCGCGGTAGTTGGCGTGAACTCGTTGAAATGTTTCACAAGTAACTGGCCACGGATACCACTGTGAAGATTTGCTAGGAATCTTATGTGCACATTTAACACAATTTTTTGCAGTATACTTGATGTCAGCATCCAGTTCCGGCTACCAGCATGACAAGCGTGCAAGAGATTTCATCTTATCAACACCCAGATGACCAGAGTGCAAATCTGCAAGGACAGCCGCTCGCTGAGTCGGTGGAATGACAACTCCATCCTCAAAGCATAACGAACCATCCGGAGTAATGGAAAAACTTTCGCGGCGAGAGTAAAATGCAGGAAATCGACGTCGCTCTTGCTGTGTCCAGCCAAGTCGCAGCGCAGTAAATATGGAAGCAAAATATCTTTTACTATCAGCAACAAGCTTATCCCGCTTGGCTGGTAATGCTTGAATCAATAAACAATCTGAATTGTTTGAATCGGAGTCGCATGATGGAATTCTGGACAAGAAATCGGCATGGGGAACCATTTCTGCACTACGATGAACAACTGTGTAGGTATACGAACTCAGTGCAATAATCCATCGTTGCACCATAGCAGCAGATGACTTCGCTAGAGATTTTGTAGGGTGATACAAGAACTTCAAAGCCTCGTGATCAGTAGCAGTGGTAAAGTTTGATCCAAAAAGGTACTTATGGAGCTGTTTGACAGCCCATTATACGGCAAGTGCTTCTCGTTGAGTCTGAGAATACCCACGTTCGGCTTTTGAGAGTCGACGGGAAATGCAGATCACCGGTCTGCCACAGTGTTCAAGGATTGCTCCTATTCCAGTGGAAGAAGCATCAGTAATGGAGGTCGGATTATGTTTGGCGGAAAATGGTTTCAAAACAGCTGACGATTGAAGATGACGAAGTAATGCACGCAACGTCTTTTCACGGTTGGACGACCAAGAAAATATGACATCAAACAAACAAATTGCATATTCAGCAAAGTTAGGAATGAAACGAGAATAATACTGACGTGCTCCTAGAACAGAAAGCAGTTCTTGTAGATTGGTTGGTGGTGACGCATTTACTAAAGGAGATAAACGGTTTGTATCCGGTTTAAAACCGCTACCATCAACAATGTAGCCAAGGCATGAAAATGATGAAACATCAAAAGTGCATTTACCAGGATGAATGGCTACGTTGAACTCAGAAAATCGACTTAGCAAAGACAACGGACGCATACCATGGGTAGCCTTATCAGCAGCGTGCACTATAACATTATCTTGATACGTCTCAACACCCTCCAAATTTTTTGTAACTGTATTCATAACTTGTTGAAATACAGCTGGTGAAACATTTAAGCCAAAGGGAACGAAATCGTATCAGAATAATCCAAAAGGTGTGTTGGTCACGGTAAGATTGCTAGAGGCTTCCTCCAGTGGTATTTGAAGGTAAGCATCTTTTAGATCAATTTTGGAAAACATACTTGAACCAGATAAACGATACAGTACATCTTCAGGCTCTTCTGCAGTGCATGTACGTTGTAGTAACCGCGTATTTAGCGTTAGCCGGTAGTCTCCACAAATTCTCGGAGTAATACCATCAGCCTTTAGTGGGGTAGCTATCGGAGTTGCCCAATTTGATGATTCCACAGGAGTCAATATTTCTTTTTCATACACTGAATTCAATGCTTGACGAACAGGTTCCCGTAAGCCAAACGGAATATTTCGCCTCTCAAGAAACATAGGATCTGCTGTAGTTTAGAGTTTCGCCTTAGGTATTTGCATGCCACCTGTAGCCTGAGAACATAGAAGAAGCAGTTGTTTGAGTTCGTTCTCACTCACAGAATTCAGTAAGGTGATGCTAATTCGCAGTGAGCGCAAAACTTTGAGTCCGATAATCGATGGTCCCGAGGTTGAAACTAAAAAATTACAATCGATGGGGGTACCTTGGAGCAATCTCCCAGGAATCTTGCAACTACCAACTAGAGGTACAGAATGTCCAGTGATACCGCGGATATTAACATCTGTAGGCTCTATCACAACACTGGGGTAAAATGCAGTTAGAGCTGACTGTGGAATAATGGACCCAGCACTACGAGTGTCAACGATGAATTCATGTTTTTGACCAGAAGCAGACATCAAAGTTTTAAAAGCTTCTGACGAATTTTTGGGGCAAAGTAGATAAAGAAAGGGTGGAAATGTCTTCAGATACTGCTTTCACGTCAGTATTTGGATCAGAAGTTAAGTGACACTTTTTGGACTTAGACAAGTTGAATGTGTCCCGTTTTCCCGCAGATAAAACACTTCGCTTGCCTGTGAGGGAGTGAATATCTGGAATGATTTCGTCCACAAGGTTCACATTTCCCAAATTTTCGAACCTCTGAATTGGAATTACAATATGTGGAGCGACGTATTAATGAAATTGGGCAATTGAGTACCAGCAATGAGTCTATCACGCAGTTGATCTTCTAACTAGGCACCGTAGTCACACTTGGCTGCCTGTGTCTGTAACTGCAATACAAAATCCCGAACCGACTGAGAATGGGAACGGGTCAACATATTGAACCCAGCTCTTTCTGCTGCTACGAAGTTAATCGGTTTGAAGTGTTGCAGAACTTTTTTCTTCCATGTATTGCACGAAATATCGCTTGGAGATTCAGGATATACTAAATTCTTGATCAACGTATACGCCTCCTTGCGAACAAAATGTGGAAAATATGCCGTGAGTTTCTTATCATCCATGTCGGACTTGTAAGACACCATATGTCAAACCGTTCCAAATAATCCTCTACATCTCACGCAGATGAATCAACATTTAATGGTTTCATGTCGGCAGGCATGATGAATTGTTCCAATCGCGACGCCAAAATGTGATAGTTGAGTTGAGCACGTATATCGGTATAACCAGATGGACTAGAAATGCAGAATTCAGTACAGCGTAACAAGTAGCACGTGTGTATTCGAATTGATGTGTGTATACAGCACTTGGAATATTAAAACAAGAAAATGAATAATAGAGCAGTGAATAGCGCATCAATCATGTTCATCACACCGGCACTAGACACTGGAGTAGGGCCAGCAGTTAGATACAACGGATTGGCGAATCAGCAGACGTAACGCCTAACGATATGATCTTGCTCGATATTTTCTCCGAAAAGGCAGTGGTAACTGTGCTTCCGTGCCGCGCCGGTTTAGGGTTGACCACGTCTACATCGGATAATGCCCAATGTTTATGACGCTGTCCCTTTTCCACGCAATCCCCTGTACCCGCGAACCCCGCCAGTCATGCCTTTATTCCGACTGCAACATTATGATCATGCCTGACGGTATGCCACCCGCCAGTTGAGAATAAACATTATTCTTATCACTGTATCTGCGCCAATCTGAGGTCACCTCATCGTACAAGCACGCAACACCACCAGATCCTCATGTTTTTCTCTGATCTCATGACCCTGCAGGCTCCGGGCTAATACAGTTGTGCACAATTAAGCCAACGCAAAACACTCATAATCACCTAGGCCCACACCAAATCGCATCAACTGCATACCTATTATCTGAGCCTGAATATCGATGACCGCTTTTGAAATCGGGCAGTGTCGTCTCACTGCAGTAGTTAAGAATTGTGACCACTTTTGGCTGCATGTTATTTTGGGCCGCAGTCTAATTCACATCATAGTGCCCTCCAGCAGACCTTTTTGAAGCTTCTTCCTGTTTCGAATCCTCAGTGTAGACACCACTGTCTTATAGTCTCGTTTGAATGGCCGCAATGAACCACCGTGCGCCCTCGACGGACCCAAGAATATCCTTGATCCGTGCTGGTCTTAATTTGTCACGATTGATTGGCAAACCCTAACTACAATGGCAACCCCAAACGCCTCACCCAAGATGTCCATGTACGGGGCTGTCCACGAACCCAAGTACGACGTCGTGATCCGGGTACCGCGACTGCCAGACCCAGTCAGATGGCTTGCCCGTAGTTCACCGTATCCCGGACGATCGCGTAATGTGCGCCCATAAGACCGTCCCAATCCGTTTAATTAGTGCCAGGACTTGAAAACACTGCCCACCCTATTGTGCTGTCTGCTTGTCCTGCCCATAAACCCACTAATTCATCCAACGGCACTATAAAGGGCTCGGCATAACGTTGGAGTTTAAAACTTTTCGTGTGCTCGATATAGGGTGTGCTGGCCATCATAAGAAACAAAACTTACTAGCTGTGACGAAATCCTTGGCTTTTTTTGGCGGTGAGCCTACCGAAACAAAGAAAGACTTTTTCCTACATAGGTCGCGAATGGCTGATCCGTTTTGAGCTTGCGCCTACATAGAGGGCGCAATTATTGTGCATGTAATCTTGAGATCATTTCCAAATCCAATACGGAAGAAAACACACGAAGAAACCAGCTCCTCCACAAAATTTCTCACCGTCTTTGCGGACAATACGTGGAGCCATTGGCCATTAAAATACGAATTCCACGCCCACAGTGGACCCTGAGTACATTTAAACAACTTCCAACAAAATTGTGGCCGCATGTGGAGATTTAAGGGTTCGAATATATACCATTAAATACTAAAACCTTGTATTAAAGATTCCTTCGTTCAAACTACGGTTTCAGGGAAGTTTGGGGTGTGCATCTAAGGGTCGGCGTGAACGCCCTAGACGGAGTAGAAGCCAATCGGAAGCGAGCAGTTTTAGCTCGGCGCCATACCCCCATCACGAGGGCTCTCGTTCGGTATTTTGGGGGAAGCCTGCGCTCACCGTACAAATACGGTTGTAGCAATCTTCCATCGTCTAGATTAAAGATAGTCAAGCTAGCGTGTCTTCTGATGCACAATAGTTGGTGAAATAATAAGCCAACGACTAACAAGACTCGCAAGACAAATCGTCCTTCGCCGCTGCTCAGACCGAAGAATAGGTTTGAATTGGGGGACCACATTGGGAGCGTTTGTTCAACGTCCTAACTTTCAAGGCAACTGTGCGACACATGGAGTTCGTCATCTAAGGGAAGCCGGAGACTGTCCAGTTCGTATGCTCCTCGGATGTAGACCAGCTATCCAGAGTACCAGGTGCACCTCCGAACAAAAGTTCGCCGGTCAATCTCATCTCGTTTGATCTTGAGGCCAAGATGGCTCGGTGGTTATGGCGCGAAATTATGGACGGAAAGGTCCGTGGTTCGAATCCAACTCCGGCATCCTGACTGCCCCTGTCTAGGCTTGGCCAACTTGACTTTACCTCAGCCCTCGTGCTTCCTTTGACTGGTGTGGCAGCTAGGCACCGAAAGGGTGCTATAACTGAACCATTTTATTTTAGCGATTACTTACTACTCATCCCGCTTCTCCCATCCACGGAGGCGGTAGCTACCAACGCCATTGAGTTGACTGGTAAGAGCTTTCATGCTTCGTTGCTAAGTCATGGTCTGATCGCCTCACGGTCGTCTCCATCCGAAATAACGCTAGGTGAAGAGGAGTCTACGATGCAAGCGGTCCTCTGGAATATGAAGTCCATGGATCAACCGCTGTAAACTATGGAGTGTGACCAGCCGGTCTATCGAGGGAGAGTGTACTGCCCAGGAAACCATCTGGCGCACCTCAGTGGTACTGATTTGATGTTCTCACCAGGCCCGCCCAACGATTCGGAGGCAACGGAATCCTCGAACATCTGTGCACAACGGCCACGTTTCTGACCCATAAAGTAGGAAAGGTCGGACCCCTGACAGTCAAGCTGATGTCACATCGGTGCTACAAATGTCGGAGGTTGGCAAACGCTGCCTTGATCTTCCCAATTCTGGGTGTGGTTTTGTCCTTCGACAGTCTTCTGGGCGTATGCTGCCGCCCAGATAGACGGACTTTTCTCCCACATCGACCGGTTCACCTGCAAGCATGAGGTTTGTGCTCGATTCCATCAAATATTGCAATAACGCTGTATACTTTACAGGGGGTGAGATGCCTCAAAGTTAGAGCGTTAATTTGCTAATCGGAAGGTCAGTGGTTCGAACCCAACCTCTGCATCTCGACCCAACAACGGGAAGTTACTGAGTGGGAATGCGTGCTTCTAGCTGCTTTGCACTCTGTTCGCTCCTTATTGTGCACCGCTACTAACACAACACCACACGAAAGATTTCTTAACTTCCACAGGAGGTCAACGTATGGCACCCCTCTTCGGACTTGGTTATCGGTTCCAGGCCCCGTTCTGTTAAAAAGGATGACACGTTCTTCTAAATACGATCCGTTAGCGGAAGAGGTGGAACTTGTTAGTTGCAACCCGCAGTATGCCTGCCTTCGTTTCCCGAACGGAAAGGAAGAAACCGTTTCTCTTAGACATCTGGCACCCAAAGCACAAAATATCTCCGATGTCTATTTAACTGAATCAGTCGAAGGTGTAGCGGCTCCTCAAGACGAGACTCAATCACACTCGATTAATCCTCCTGGAGGCGAAGCGGCACCACCAGAACAACTCAGTGAAATTCCAAAGAATGTTCTACAGTATATCACAGACCAACAACGTTTTCGACCATATAATCTTTGAAACCGCGAAGCTTGATCTATATTCCCCTGACAATAGCCCCTCCGGCGGGGAAGAATGTTATATGCCAACGTTGTGTTAAACTGTTTACTTGCTATTCATTAAACTAACTGTTTCCTAATGTTTTAGCTGATATACTGAAACTGTCAGAAGATTAAAGCCTGTCGGCAATCCTCGTTCTCTATTTCTGGCTCAGTCATTCGAGTGCACAACACCCTGGCCTTCCCGATTTGAAAAGTAATCTCACCTCCAGCCAGCCCCCCCGGAACTTACACAACTGCCCATGTGAACAAATTTATCACTTCGATTGGCTCGTCTGCAAGCATGATGTTTGGGTTTGATCCAACCCAGTCTTGTAGCAGCACTTTACACTCTTCAGGTCTGAAGCGCGTGCCAAACCGTGCGGCAGTTATTTAGATTGTTTAAAATGCTTTCCATTTTTGAATGATCTGAACCAAGAAGAGCGATATCGTCCGCATGCTCAATGTCTGTGAGGAAACGTCTCGGGAGCATTTCAACTCCCAAGGTTTCGGAAGCAGGCAGAGAAATTTCAAGCAGCACAGCAATAACAAAGTTGAAGGTGAGAGAAGGCAGCCTTGTCTTACCCTACTGAATGTGGTGAACTCGTGCGAAAGTTTGCCGTATACTCGTACGCGCCCACAGGGGTTCGCGTACAATGCCCTCATAAGGGATATAAATTTGGAATGGACACCTTTGATTGTCAGACACCGCCAAATTTTCTCAGATGGAGAAAAACAACCAACGTGGGACGTTTTAAGGGGTGGCGCTGTTCAAGAACTTGTCTCAAACTAAAGATACGGTCGGTGCATCCTCGGCCAAAGCGAAACCCAACTTGATTTTCACGAAACCTCTCCCGATAATCGATCAACCTACGCAAAATAATACCAGAGAGCACCTTAGATGTGACGGACACCAGGCTGATGCCACGATGGTTTACGCATGATGTTCTTGAGCCCTTTTTGAAAACTGGGATGACGGTCAAGGAGCTCCATTCGACTGGTATTCTTTTTTCGTTCCAAATCTTCTGCAGTATGGATGTTAGACTGTTCATCAGGACCTCGACACCTTTGGAGAGTGCGGGGTACAGACCACCCGCGCCAGGCGCCTTGTCGTGCTTGAGGATTGGTATCTTACGCTGGATTTCTGTTGTTGATGGTGGGCTGGTGTCGATGTTCCAATCAGGCCCGCTGGGTTCTTCCAGTGGTTGTGTTGAAGGAGACCAGCTGAGCTGTTCTTCGAAGCGTTCAGCCAATCGCTCAAGACGATTGAGGAAGTGAATTGCCGTTCCGTCTTTTTAGCATGTTGTTTCAACGACACCTGCCTTCTTTTGATCGGTTGATCGAATCAGCTGAAATAGGGCGCGGCTGTTCTCTGCAGCGAAAGCCTGTACCCCGCACTCTTCAAAGGTGTCGAGGTCCTGATGAACAGTCTAACATCCATACTGCAGAAGATTTGGAACGAAAACAGAATACCAGTCGAATGGAGCTCCTTGACCGTCATCCCAGATTTAAAAAAGGGCGCAAGAACATCATGCGAAAACCATCGTGGCATCAGCCTGGTGTCCGTCACATCTAAGGTGCTCTCTGGTATTATTTTGCGTGGGTTGATCGATTATCGGGAGAGGTTTCGTGAAAATCAAGTTGGGTTTCGCCCTGGCCGAGGATGCCCCGACCATATCTTTACCTTGAGACAAGTTCTCGAACAGCGTCACTCCTTCAAGCATCCCACGTTGCCTGGAAACATCACAAACGACAGATTCAGCTGGGTTCCAGGTGAGTCTCTCGCAAAGCCAAATTTGTTTGCAAGTGAGTGTATTTCGCTAATCCCACGTTTTTTCTTCATCTGAGAAACTTTGGCGGTATCTGGTAATCAAAGGTGTCCCTTCCAAATTTATATCCCTTATGAGGACACTGTACGCGAATTCTTGTGGGCGCGTACGAGGAGTTTGAGTGTTGTTGGTTCGTTACGCCTTCCATAATGGGGTCCACGTGACCCCTCCTGCGCTTGGCTAGAGACATTGCAAGAAATGGCGACTTATCGATGTCAGTTCGCGTTGAAGTTTCTTTCCAGGTTGCCTGATTGAGCGCTTGGGAGTGTGGGCATCTCAGAATGCTTGCGATAGGCCATCACCAGGTCCTTTCCTTCACCCAATCTTTTCTTTTCACTATACGGCCTTAAATATAATTGGATACACACAATGGGGCATCAGTGTAACACTGATGTTGCTGTCTCTGATCATCATGATGATGACATCTCTGACACTTCACTCTTCGGGTGTCCGGTGACCCTGATGCAGTGGCTCATGGTTTCTACGGTGTGGGTTTGTGGTTAGCCTCAGGGCCGAGTGCACCTTACTGGACTGGATTCCAGTAAACAGTTGACCTTTCACCGTTAGGTTGACTGGTTCAATCAGGATCAGTGCATCTTGAGGCGGTGAACGGTGTTTATTTGTTGCGTCAGCGTACGCTCCTAGCTCTGAGGCAGAGATTTGTCTCGGTTGCTTCCGTCAGTGAGAAGTACAGATGTTGTGTTTATGACAGGTGATGTGGATGCCCAGGTCGGCCGAATAAGTCCTGAGGAAGCCCATACTGACGACCGATTCGGAATTGAAGCTCACCGCACCATACAGTGAGGAACGACTTCTTCAATTATGTGCTGAACATCACTTGTCTCTAGCCCACACTAGCGCTCCCGCCGTGTGGTTTAGAGGCCACCAAAACAAACCACCTGTGGACTCCATTGGGGGCGAGATAGCTCAATGGTTAGAGCGCGAATTTACTGACCGGAAGGTCCGTGGTTCGAATCCGACCTCTGCCTCTCAACTTCCCCTATCCAGGCTTGGGCAAACTAGCAGCATCCCAGCCCTCATGCTTCCTTCTGTTGGCATGGCAGTTAGGCACCGAAAGGGTGCCACAACTGAACGATTAGCACAACTTACAGATTGGTTTTAATAAAACAATCTCTCTCCTTCCGAGAGATACCATCTGGTCGTAGAATATTTCTACGTGGTAATTTTCGTTGCTCAGCTGCCTGGCTTTTACTTTGTTTCAGCACCTACCTTTAAACGTTCCAGCGTTCGTCGAATTTATCTCATGCTTGGCTCATTCCAAGTAGATCTCCTCCCACGTGAGCTGCCTCATACCACAATCATCTCATGTTTACATGACGGAGCCGTATTCAGAGGTTCACAAAAGTCGAAAGGCAAAGAGTACGAGGTTGAAGTGACCATTCAGGTGAGATACCACCACCACTTACTAACATTCTCCACTCCAGGCTGTTCGCCTGCCTCAAAAATGGTTATGTGGCTATCTGAAGATGGACAACCTTACTAAGTCCAACGCCAGCTTAACCACATACTTTGAGGGTGAAATCATTAGCCGAATGCATCCATTTATCACCGGTAAGTGGGATGCGTCGGTGGAAACTGATATGGCGCATTGGGTAAGTTCTGCATTGTTTCCATCTACGTTGTTTTCTGAAGCGAAAAATAGCAAATGGTACTTTGCCAGACCAGTTAGACGATGACTCTTTTGACTATTCGCAGTTGGAGACGTCGGACACCATTTTTATGCGTTGGAAGGTGACTCCTGTCATCCGCTTCATTAACAGTTGACACACAGGAAAAGTTTTTGTTACCCGACCCACGTGTCAAAGAAGTGGACGGCGCATCTTATGCAGGGTTTTACTATATCGGTTTGAAGAAATCCACAGGAGAGATCACTGGCTTCTACTATCATCTAGATTCTGAAAAGTATGTTCTGACCTGTTCGTTCTAATACGTCCTAATGATAGGTTTCAAAATCTGCAACTCAAATACAGACCAGAGGATGTGCCGTCGGTATTTCAGCTCCGCTGATCTGTTGTACCATAGCCTCAGACCTACAATGTCTACCGAGGATGTCGGTAATGTGATAATGGACTTCTCCCAACGGAGCACGCCCTTTTTTCCCCTTTTCAGGATACTTCACTAATTTTGCAATTTGAAAACAGGCGTGTACAGGATAAATTCTACTGCTTTCCGATGGTGATTTTACAGTTTCTAAATCGATGGAGATCTGCTTGTTTTTGTGGTCGTTTGGTTTGAAATAGCGGATTTTGTCCCAACTGTTGAGGCATTATTTGAAGTCGAATAGATTATGCGTCGTTGTGTTATGGTGAAATGGCACAGCATTATACACGAGTTGTATCGCTCGATATTTCACTTTCCTACTTTGACATTCAGGAACGGAATAATTGGAGTTACTACCACAAGGTAGTCGTCTGCTTGTCCAGAGGGGATATGGCTACGTTCGTCTGTTGTAACTAACTGGAACCCCCCGGCTCCAAAACCCTAGTTACGAAAAAAGGCGCTCACCAGAACACAACTTAATTGCGAACACGCTAGTCCAAAATTACGGAGAGCGTCGCGGTATTTACAACACATTTTTCGACCTTAAATCGAAGCTCCTCGATCGGCGTTGTGTTATTGGCTGGCATCGCCTCTAGGACACGCCTGGACACTCGAGCATCATTGGCCGTCGCTGCTTTAAGGTCCATTCAGCAGCTGGCTTTTCTGGCAAGGAGACTTGGCGACCTTCCCGAAGCGGCTTTGGTGGTTCCTAGCAAGTTTAGGATATTTGGGAGTTATTTTCAGGAATCTGACCTTCCAGAAACCACCCTCTTTTGACCTATCAGCGTAAGAATGCATGTCAAGTTGGAACAATTCCACCTGTTTTCCGGCTCGGTCGGCCCAGTGTTTAGGTTGCAACAATGGGTCTGTCGCGGGCGGTGCGAGTGGAGCACTGGCTGTTGCGGCTTGCCTTGGAAGCCCCAGGGTTTCAAGCAATAGGCTATGATCTAAAGATTGTCCTGTCGCCTATGGGATCGGTCACTCGATCGGCCGTAGGTGGTTAAAATGCCGTTTTCCTATTCATCACTCCATCCGGACGCTATAAATCACCCGACCGGTTTTTTTGAGGATGATCCAGACACTAATTTCTGTTAACAGTGTGATCGTCTCACACGGCTTCCAGGTCGGAATGTCGATTTCCCTTTGCCTGATTGAGGGCACACAAATGTTGGTAGGATAGCGTCGTGTCTCAACCGCCTTTTCGTCATAACTTCTGCTGGGAAGCGACCGCCAGGAGAGCGTGGTTCGACAAGGAAGTGCCAATAATTTCTGCGTGGTACCTTCTTCCTTTCCTTTTCTCAGGGAGCCTCTCAGCCCGACCAGTCAACTGCGGATGGAATGATCGGTAAGTAGTGTGCGTGAGGCCGAGCCTTCAAATGAAATCACCCAGCTGGTGGAATGTGAGTTGAGTACCATTTTCCGACACTGGTTTCCGGGGAGCCGGATTTTGAAAACGGATGCTGCAGTTCAGTGCTGGTTGCCATCGTCGTAGTCTCACACATAACAAAAACTTCGGGTCACTTACTGAAGGCATTAACCAATGACGATGAAGGTTTAACCGTTAATTGGTCTAACGAAATCAACATGGACGCATGACCATGGTGTTCCTTGTTGTAGCCAGGGTTTTGGTGATTCTCGGTTGGGTAACTTTTGAGCGGTTGCGCACTGGAAGCAGCTCCGACATACTTACTCCATACGTTCATCCATATCGGGCCAATGAACGTAGCTTCGAGCCAAGATCTTCATGCGCCTCACGCCCAGATACCTATTATGAAAATGAGCCAGCCTTCGACAGTGAAGCTTGCTCAGAACAACAGTCCAGTCACCGAAAAGTCATTAACAATAGACACCGAACTCCATCGTTGAAACAGTTTTCTGAATTCTGCTGCAGGTCCTTGGCCAACCGGGTGGGTGTTACCCCCATTGCACTCTAGCACGTCGCATCACGAACCATGTCAAAAGCTGCCGACTGTCTATGAAATTGAGGTGTTTTATCCTTAACATGAGAATGCCCTCCACATATATTGTCTCTGAACTCAAGTCAGTTAGTACGGCGCTTTCCTACCAATCATGTATTGCCTGAGCGAGCCACTGAATCAGCTTCTAACCAGATGTCGGTGCGATTGGTCACGCGACTGTCAGCTTGAAGAGGTGGAAAGACTCTTTCAGTCCAATCAAGTCAATGATTTGATTACTGATTGATTGTGACTAGATAGTTTATATGACACCGCAATTTCGGTTGTCACATGCGCGTTGGGTGGGGACCACAGGAGATTCCACAAAGCATCGTTCTGCGTGCATCGAAAGGCCTGTTTGAATCGATTAGGTCTGCTCAAACAAAGTGGTGTGACTTGCCGCTGGGGTTTGTTGAGTAATGACTGAATGTATTCCAAGCTTCTGCCGTTGGAATGCGTTCTCGGGCAGTACAGTTTCAGTTATCTGCTAGTAAGGGAAGACCGGTGAGCGAAGAGCTGCCATCGCCTCCAAGGCTTGGGTGAATGTCCCACACTCTTCCACTTTCCGGTGATCGAAACTGTAGCAGCTGAATCCATTGTGCCTATGGTTTATAGATGACCGCAACGTCGAGTGTAACACCCCGATATGTAATTCATTCCATCATACTTGAATCGTTGTACTTATTTTAAGTGTTCGCTGATTGATGAAACTGGATTTTGATGAAGTGCGCCTTACGAGTTTAGGCGTAGGACAATTCCCGTGAACAGAGACCACGGCGTGATTCATTCTGTTTAGGGTTGGACACACCAATCCTAACAGTAATTATTTATACACCGATTAAACTTAAGATAGTAATGCTGCGAGACGAGGTGGGTAGCGAAATGTCAATATGAACCTCCTTCCATAAAGGCCTATTACGTTGCTCACAAAGAAAATACCATAATCATACTTCCTTAGGAGAATTACTTCCCAACACCCTCCGAAGGGGCTTCGCATATTCGTTGTTGCTTGGTCCAATTATAAACAGTTTTACATGCATCATTTTTGGCCCCAACAAAATTTCGCTCCTTTGGTTCCGCTGTATGAATGGGTGATCATACTGGAGCAGCATTACTTTGAACTTCGGTTACTCTAGTTGATAACAGCCTGCACGCTGTAACTTGTGCACATGGGCGTATAACACGACATGACCCGTCCATCTGCTTGCAACGTTTCAGACCCAAATGTCCTTCTAGACATGATGTGTGCGAGCCCACTCATATCCTCCATCTCTCCAAGGATCACCATCTTGGCGGGTCCAAAAGTGTCCTTGGGTCAAGCGAGCTGGTAATAAAGGTCCGTGAAACTAGGGGTCCTTCATGTCACTTCATCGGAAACAAACAGTCGCATAAACTCCAGCATAGGTTCAACAAATTTAGGTTTCAATAGTTGTAGTGTTGCACCACTGTTGATATTGTGCTATCGGTGATGGTGAAATCAACCGCCACTAGCCTTATATAACCTTTTCATCGCACGTTGAGTTTGACTTGACGTTTTATAATTCATCGGGCTGAGTCATGTTCGGGACCGGCGGGAACATTTCTGGATGTAAGGCCTATCCTTATGCATGGGGTGACCATTGAGTGCCGCGACGCGCTTCTCGCGGTTTTAGGAAATGTGCCCGAGACTGGAGTGCTTCACATTAGATACCACTGAAATAACTCTTTCTGAACATTTTGGCTCTCTTGGTGATCAAATCTATAGGGCGAATTACTCAACCCGCTCATTTTCAATAAAACAGAAAATGCGCTGTGTGCAACGTGCCAGGAGAGTGTGAAATACTAGTGCCGCAAGGGTACTCTTTAAAACAGCGTCTATCCACGCTTTTGACCAGTTGTAGGCAATAGAAACACAAAGCTTGTGATATTCTAATAATACACACGCATTGAGTTGAACAACCATACGAAATAAGCGGTATTCGAAAAAGAGTTAAGGAGTAATACACTACTCATAAGGTTACTGAAAACTCTTCGACACCCCACGGCCGGTTTCGCCCTTCATAAACGAGAGATTCAGCTGGGTTCAAGGTGAGTCTCACGCAAGACCAAATTCGTTTGCAAATGAGTATTTCGCTAGGGTTAGGGAGACTATGCCATTGATGGACTGCTATTGAGGAGAATGTTGGTGGCTTAGGTAGCATAGATGTTCGTTGGTTTGTTTTCTAAGCAGGGAAATTTGATTGGAAACGTTTCACCACCAATCGAGGTGACATCATCAGTGCGTCGTTGGGGGCTGAGTGGAGCGCAGCGGTGGGCTAATTCCTGTGCTGTGAGCCACCGCGACGCTCCACTCTGCCCTGATGATGTCACCTCGATTGGTGAGGAAACGTTACAATCAAATTGTACAGCTCAGCGAATAAAACAGCGACCGCTGATTAACTCTTACAAACCTGATATACTGGGAGCTGACATACCACGGCTCGAGTACTCACACTCACACCAGCGTGAAATACAACAATACATCGCCTGATATCGTGGATAGGAGATTCGGTGAGCAGAACAATTTCAATTCAGACGGAACGGACTGTTTCTCAGCTCTCTCCTAAAAAGGAGGAATTCAAGGGGGGGGGGGGGGGGGGTGAAAGGCAATGGAGGTCTCGGATGGGAAGACAAGAGCATCGATTGTTGATCTGATACCTCTAGCGTATGGGTCACTTGACAACCTTTCCTATCGATTTCTTCCTTTTGTCCAATAACTTCCTGATCTTATCCATTAATGAATGCAAATGCGTGGTCAGGACCTTTGAGTTTGACTCCTCCGGCTCATACCTGTCGATTACATGGTTGTCATTCTTGCAACATTTGTCCGTCTGTCATTATGCTTCAAGAAACTCCCCTGCTTGACGCATTTCCGTGTGCTAAGACCCCACTTTTTCTAGATTGGATTTGTGTTCTTATTGACTTTGTTTCGAAACCAAGGAGGTTGGCTCATATGTTCTGATCATTGCATTGTTTTTTCATTCATGCGAATGGTTATCGTCCAGTTTGCCCATGTGATTTATTCGGTGGACAACGCAGTTCCCGGTATTCTGGTCCATCTTATCCTTCGGTCTTCAAATCCTCTACCTCAACGTAGTGGTTTGTTCGTTGGTTGCCTTTGGCTGTAGTGGCCTTGCTGTGAGTTCACATGCGAGTGTTTCTGAACACTTTCATTCGTTAGACTACGCTTAGGCGAGCTACGGCAACATATGTATTCGCCTACAATTGTTTGCTGAGCATTCGGCAGGAGTGTGGGTATGTGGTTCTTCCTGATACTTTAGTGGGGATTAAAAAGTGATCCGTATTGTTCAGATCTTAGTTTTCGTAAAATATTGCATTCATGAACTGACAGATCTGGCTGCACTCTGGGGGATAATAAAGGTCGCATTAAAACCTACTAGCAAGAAATACCAACTTGCCAGTCCATCGACTGCCTTTGCCACATCCGTCCACTTCGATAGAAATTGGAGAACACTAAAAATTATCCTAAATCGAAGTCAGGGGAACAGCTGCGGTCGTTATTCGGCCTTATGGACTACGACGCGAAATTCGTACCACGATCCACTGAGGACGTGTTCTCAGTTGTTACAAAAGAATGAGAGCCTTGAGTGGACCCCACAGCTGGAGAGCATTTTCAAGATAACAATATGATATCCAGCTGGAAACGCCTAGCAGTGCCAAAACCCAATCGAACGTTTACCGCGTCAGTCGATGTCGGCGACATTGAAACTGGGGAGATTTTGCCGAAGCCATCGGGAATGCAAGTCGACTGCTCACAATATCGGAAAAGACCTATTCCGAAGCCAAGGACTGTCCCGCAATGGTTTTGACGTTGAAAGTGGTGTAACCACCGTCAAGGTGGACCATAAAACACAGCGTGGTTGACGGCAGTCAAGAATCTTCTAGGATAACTAGCCGGATGGATAATGAGGCTTTAATAATTCAACTGTACGATGCAACATATCCATGGTCAGGAGAATAATATATCTAAGAAGCTCTCTCCTGACCTAAGCGAACTTTCAAGCGAAGCGATACCTGAAAATTCGGTTACATTGTTTAGCCAGATAGTAACAAACTATCGAACAGCTGACTGTGTCCCAAGAAGTAAACACGCATGTAAGGACCAACACGAAGCCTCGAGCGGCAACACCTGGGCTTCACGAACTCAGCATGTGGAATAGATTCTGTTTTGAAGGTGGAACGCTGATGGCCAGGATGAACGCTCAAAACGGGGTGGAGATACAAAAGATACCATACGTGCCCAACTGAGCATCGGAAATGACTTCTACAGGTGGCACTTGACCAAGTGCACATCGGTTGTGACCGTATTTAAGAGTTGCTGAGGTGGCGTGCATTTTGGCCGCGACTATTTAGGGTTGTTGAGGAGTTTATCCGTACATGTCCGCATTGCCAAGGTTACGAAGAAACCAGTCAAGTATCGCCGATGCAAGCAATCACAACTTGACGTCCGGCGCAAATATGCGGATGGATGTATTTTGTTAGCACCCGGCAAGCCCAAACGGGAAATGCTTCGTTGTTATGATAGGTCACTTTACGCGACTGGTCGATGTGGTTGTGGCTACAAATAAGGGTTCGAATGCTTCTTGAAATACGTCAGATGCGCACTCATTATTCCCAATGGGAATAAAACAGATGTACATTGCTTCTCGCCCTTTCGTCATAGATTTCGCTTACAGGACAAAAGCCCAAGTAAAAACAACCCAAATCTCCTCATACTATCAACAAAATATATGTAGCTCAGAGGGGCAAGTGAAACTTTCATCGCAGTTGTCACGCGAGGATCCAGGCGACGTGTAACCACGTGATGTAAATGCCACGATTTAAAGATGCGTGGGGCTATATCCCATCGAGGTGTGAGTTAACCAATATACGCCTTCTTTGAGACCCAACAATATGCCTTCTTGATGCCACAAGTGGCGCGGATTGGCAAAAGTAATTCTGGCCTTTGAGATACGTGCGTTGACTTCTGCAACACACTGTTAATCAGCCGCCCATGGCCGAACGGTTTGGACTTCAATAACTGGTGGGAAGTCGGGCGTTCGGATCTCCCATGAGATTTGAGATACACACTGCTGATGACTTCCAAGAGGAATGAAACAGCAGTAGATTGCTTCTTGGCACAGACTGAATTTATTTACAGGAAGAAATCTCGACTGAAAAAGTTTCCAAACCTCCACATACTGTCAACAACCTTGTTCATATTTTGGACCTCGGGGATTTTAAAGGACGCTGGAGCACTGAGGAATCCACAGAATGAGGGCGTCTCCCTATCATCAAGTCAACGGAGTAGCAGAGGTTCAACCGTACATCCAAAAATGGGGTCGGTGGTCACAATTTTAACAGGGCTGAAAGCCTAGCACAAGTACTTTTCAGTTGGTAGTTGATCAGGTGGCTGCTGATCTGTTGGCCGATTTTGGCCAATGACTTGCAGACGTTTTGTCACCATTCAAGGAGACATCATCAGTGCATTGTTGGGTGGGCCCCACCCACGAGGGAGTGTTGTATCTGCACACAAACAGATGATTTCCGCAAGCTCTAGCCTTTGACTAGACCACCGAGACGTATTGTGGCCAAAGTAGAACTGCCTGTTCATAGTCCTACTGCCATAATAAGAGGTGAAGAGAACAGCGTCCACCTCATAAGGGTAGTAAAAACGATAAAGTATGGGTAGTATCCGCTTAAATACAGCACGAAATTAAACAGTTCATCAGAATTCAAAATTAGGGGACCCTTGAAATGAAGGAGACGAAAAGATGCAAGACGAAGCACGCGAAGTCGGATTGTAAATCCCCAGAGTTTCGATTTTCAACCAGAGACGACACCAACTGTAGGCAATCAAATGGAGGAATTTATTCGCCTAAAGTAAGTAGCTTCGAAAAAATCTAATAACAAAAGGAGGCTTTCTGGGGCCGACAGAGGCGTCGTGTCTGTGAGAGAGGCAAAGGAGAAAACCCGTAATAACGAATCACTGATGTCAACAACTCAAAGGTGTTCTCTCCGAATTTAGGAGAAAATCAACGAGACTCCCGCTGTATCATTGTTGGGACGAGGACGCTGGGCATAGCGCGCTCGGGTCAACCTGTCAACTGTACGTCCAAGAGTGATAAAAATCAATTTCTGTATGGTGAACGAAAAATCTGAGTACAGCCCATTTGTCAGTACAGGGAATGGGAGAACGAGGCAAAGAATCCTTGAGCAGGTGTCACCATACATTAACCAGGTAGTCCAGCCTCCTGTCGACAGAGAAGAACAGTGGAACGGAGTTCGAATTGATCTTTCGAGAGTCTGCGAATTCTCTGAGGGAGGAAAAAGAAGTAGTCGAAAAAATTGTAACCTATCAATCTAGGCCAGAGAGTAATTTCGTGAAATGAAAGTTGTCCTGTTGCTGCATCACTCCAGAGAAATGGGAAAACCTAAAGATTCCAAGTGAACTACGGCTAATCCCCAAATCATTTACCGGAAAGTGGGATTATGGTGCTGGTGGATATTCTGTGGGTGGCATCTAGCATAGCTGTCGTAGCCGGGACCTCGATAAGGGTCGTGTATTAAAACCCTGTACGGGTACCCGACAAGCCCATTAGGCACGAAAGGCCGCACATGAACTAGCTCTTCAGGATTTGACAACACATCATCCCAAGTGATAATGTACCCACATGAATTGTTTCCTTGGAGGAGGGGGGAGATCAGGCATATTGTATCTGAACCACGAAACCACGTTGGCGTTAAAACGCCACTTCCTTAAAACCCCATCGTCTCAAGAAAAGCCCATGCCAAATGTCCACATTGCGTCATTTGACTCTGAGAACCAATCACCATTTGACGCTGCCGAACTCGGGTTGAATGAATCGAGTAATCATAGTGCAAACGCACGTAGGGTTAAAACGCCATCATGGGTCACCGATGGTATTGTCATCTACACATTTACCTCCGCTACGGTCTCCCGAATTAGCAGTGGTTGTGATTTACATGAAATATGCGGACTTAAAAAAATTTGAAGTACGTAGAGGGGCACTTCGCATTTTCCAAGAGTGCTCCAGCTGAAGACGCCATTCGATAGTTTGAGAAATTGGTTTGTAAACACAATAAATTACAACGAAGAAGTTTGAGTTGGGTCAGCGTCTGCCGGCTGAATAGCACTGCTGTTATCCGAATGAAGCGGAACTTTTTTATCGCTGGAAGGATTCATTCGAAGGAAACCTGTACAACCAATAAATGCGGTAAAAAAGATGAGGTTCACCCTACCACTCTTCACAATTCGAGCTGTCGACTGGTGTGTAAAGTAAAAAAAACAATCGAGGCATGGAAAAAACATTGACATACAACACGACCTAACCCATTACATGTGCTCACCTCCAAATAGGTATCCAGATCCAGCACACCTTTACCGAGTGCTTCGCGCAAATAATACATCGCGTCTTCGATGGCCTGTTCCTTTGCGAAGCTGGACACCAACTGTCGATAGAGCGGGTACTCAATGAAAACTGCTTCATCAACGTCCACCTCTCCTGCTGAGTCAAGGTTGGCGCATAGTTCATCAAGTTCCTTGTTCTCCCTCTCAAGCTTTTCCAGATTTTCCGAAGCCTTTTTCTGTTTATTGGGAAGGGAACAGGTGGGGGATAATACAATGGTAGAACTCAGAGAACTGCACAAAACTGTATTCAAACTTATAAACCGATAACTGCACAGGTGACGAATCGTTTATGAGAAACACAAAATATAGAGAAGCTGAATTGGTCGCAGTTCGATCCACGAACTGGTCAAACAGTCGAATCGAGTAACTTTGTCGAACCTTCCTTTGATCCTCTTCTAATCATATTTTTGCTCTACCCAAGTATCCATTCATCCCACCGGGAAGTTCGCGCTCTAATAACAACCTTTGGGTTGAAGTTGATTGTGCATATTGTCCGGACTGCGATGCGAAAATTTTGCCAGTGGATCCAGTATTTTTCCCAGACTACGACAAAAAAACTCATCACATCTTTCAGAGTGAATGTGCGAGACATTTAGTGCTCACAGTGCTCAGTATGGTGAAACTGTATAGAGTTCAACTTCCAACATATGTGTATTCTAATCAGATTGAAATGAGAGCACAAATAATAAAGATAATTGTACCTACATCTCATGCACTGCTGCGAAGATCCTTGTTAGTCTACACCAAAGGTTGGGGAAATAGGGTCGAAATCGGGTTCGAACCAAGGAACTTCCAGTCACTGAGTTCGCGCATTAAACGTTGAGCAATCTACGGCTCAGAACGAAAAATATTCATTTATGTATGCTTTTCCGTTTAATGTCCGGTTTCATAACCTCTAATCTGCATTAAAACAGTACTCCAGCAAATGCCGATTTTGGAAGTCGATAAGACAACGAAGGGTCCTCACTACAGTCTTTAGTGCCCTTATCAGTGGCACATTAGATGACTCGTGATGCTTTTCATTCTCCTTATTATTTTCAACACCGTGCGAGTACTGGGATATTATCTACGCTTCACTCATGATCGAAATTAAGTCATGTATACTGTAATGTTTTCTATCGGACAGGAAGAGGGGAGTAGAATAGATACCCCGGGAACAAGAACGTAATTAACTTATGGTCCCTCTACACGGATTACTACGGGAAAAATCTGTGCCGCAAAAATTGAGTTGTTTGACAGATAGTTAAGAAAGTAGTATGGTATGTAGCTAAGCCCACACGAAAGTGTAAAAAAAACAGAAGAAGCTCTAAGAAAAAAGCGAAACTTACCGATTCAAAAGATGGCGATTAAGGTAGGTTACACCTAGGCCCGATTATCAGTAAGAGGACCGGTGTTAGACTTTCGGTGGGGCTGAGAGTACGTTTGCAAGTACCACAAATGAGTGTGACAATATGTTCGTGTTTTAACAATGAACGTAGTGTATTTCTTAAGCGGAAAGCTTTCGGCATTTCTCAGCTCGACCCACTAATACACCTTGAACATCTACTATAAGCCACTTACAGATGGTACAATTCTAACCGTCACCGTTCCATTAACGGATGACGGGAATGGAACAGATTTGGGCATTGGAGATGACGGCAACCTTAGCCTGGTCTTACCGGTGTGCAGGCACGCCTGCCTATAGATGAAAAACGATAATTGGGCTATATTGATTACCGTTATCAATCATAGCAACATCCGCGTAGAGCATCGGATGTTTACTACCGAAGAATAAGTTTAGAATAAGGGCTCGAGATAGCTCAGTAGTTAAGGCACCAGCTTACGGACTGGAAGGTCTGTGGTTCGAAGCCAACCTCAGCATCTTGACTGCTCCTGTATAGGCTTGGGCAGCAGTATCCCGGCCCTCGTGCCTCATTCCGCTGGCATGGCAGCTAGGCACCGAAAGGGTGCTACAGCTGAACGATTTTTTGAATAAGGTTACTTTAATTGAAAACACACACCGAGAATAAGAAAATGGGAGAGGGAAGGCTTACACATATGAAAATACTCAGAAAATCTGCATAGAACACCAATGGCTTTGGCTGGCAGTGAAACCCTTTGGCCAATTACAGGGAGGGCAATGTGAGTTCCACCCTGAAAGCGAATAACCGAAATTTATCGGAGACTCGTTTATCCCTCCAGCTAAATTGTACTTCGTTTGCGGCTTGACTAGTGCCACCAAATTTTGTACGGTACAACGCTTTTCTCCGCAGCACACAGCTCGATATACTTAACATCGGATCACGCCATAGCAGCACTCTGGCCTAAATGCCTGCTTGGTGATCAACTCATTGTGAATTTGCCGCTTGGATTCTGAGATACCGATGATCAAAGGTTTGAAGACATTTCAGGTTCTTTGTCAGTGATCACCAAATGCTTTGCCTCAGCTATAGACCGAGTTAACGTGATTCCAACAACCGCTCGTACCTCCTTTCCCTCTACCAAACCCTGCCCTTGCCTGAAACCACTGTTTTCTGCGTCTACCCTTGACATATCGAACCAGCTATGTCGAGCTTTTTACGCGCGTTTCGACCACTGCTTGTGCGCACACGTTTTTCGCTAATTCAAATTGATTTGCCGTTCTCTTTGAGTATGCTGTTTCTATAGCGTTTTTACAACCTTCAAGGCTTTCTTTGGGTTTGCACCAATTCGTGCAACAATTTAGACAAAAATCCGCATAATTTGAGGTTTGTATCCCTTTCATGTACGCATTTTCGTACATGAAGTACCGCACTTTGTTGATAAATCTCAAGACTTTGGAATTCTTGGCTTGTGATTTCGCGAGTCACTCAATTGAGCTTTCTCAAATACGTCAAGTATTCTACACCGCTGCATTTTACCAACCGATGAACGATGGATATGGGTACTCCAAGTGTGGCAGACAAATAAGCGAACGTAATTCTGGACATAGTGATTTCATTACTGTCGTCAGAGCTAACAAAAAAACGCCAGACATATGCAAGGCGTTCAGAAAACCTTCAGCGCTTTTCCTTAAAACATATGGAGCGTGTTTGTAGATCGTTTTTTAACGGCACTTTGTGGACGCGAAGAAACGCCCAGTCAAATTCTCTTAAAACACGCATAATTCCTCGGTCTTTTGAAAAATGAGAACAATGCCATTTGCATGCTTCATATCGACAAGGTTACACTTTAAAGCAGTTGGAACACCGAGGTTTTGGAGCCCTTCCGTTGTCGACCTCACCTTATCAACTACAAAAGCGAACAAATATAGGAAGCGGATACCCTTGACGAGCAACACTGATTGTAGAAAGCCGTAAGGGTCGTCAAACGCTCACAAACATGTAGATAGCATGCGTTTGTATTCACACTGCGACATAATTTGCTGCAGTGGCGGGCACAAAAGAGTGGAGCGGTCAGTTGACTCAAAGGCGCCCTTGAGACCATAAAATATCAGTATCGTAAGACACCCACGTATCTGTCGACGTTCGACCGATTTGTAGTTATGGAGGAGTAGAAAGATGTAGCCTAATTGCTCGTGTATGCGAGCGCCTCAAACCAGCAGTATCACCCGATTGGGCGATGCCTGTCAGCATGCTGTATGCTGCCACGCCATTACCTAATCTCCTCTAAATCGCTTCCAGGCCGTGCACGGTTGACCGATCTGACGGCAATGTGGAAAAGAATTATGGAAGGACATGAGTAGGCAATATGTTTTGAGGGTGGACGGCACTTTATGGTTGTTCAGGCTGAATAAGAGACAATTCCCCACCTTGATCCCTATGACTTGAGAGTCTGATCTATACAGAAGTGGACCCTACAGAAGTAGGGTCTTGCTCTTGGATGTTGACCTGAGTCAATGACCTAGTTATGATAGGGCTAGCATAATTCGGTGGCGCAGGGAGTAACTTATGTCTGATTCCTGATGCGGGCGCGCAAAGCAAATCCGTTTGGAGCTAACTAAAGCCAACCATAGTGGATGACTCGTCGATGGTCACAGTCAAACAGTAGATCGACCAGTTCTACGCCGTGCTTCCTCGTAACAAGGAAGTTTCATATTCCTACGAATAGGAAAACGTTGACTATTTACAGGATATGACTTACTGCCTTCACCTTCTTATGGTATCATGGATTTACATCCAAATATATACACCCAAGTATACGATTACCTGTAGCAAGGAGGTCGTCGCGCTTATCGGGCAACTCACGCTCGGACTAGAGGAGCGCAGCTATCGAGATCATGGTACCACTAAAGCCCCGGAGTCCCGTCAGGTGGGAGCTTCGTTTGAGAATTTGGGTGCAACATATACGACGATCATCAAAACATTGGTTGTTCAGTCACTCCTGACGCCCATAATCTTGCCAAGTGAGAGTCGAGGAAGAAACGACTGAAGTTGAATTCGCGTTCACATCACTCTCGTATGAACAATCCCCCTAGTGAGTTCACACCAAAGAGGCGACGCAGTGGACTCGAGCTTCGCTCTTATTAGAACTCATCAGTTGTGCAATGGGTTTGAACTCCGGACATATAACATGCGAGGCGAGCGTGTTACCACTACTCCACCAGCGCACGCTGGACGCAACTGGATTATCACGTCTGAACCGGCTATTGTGTTCGCGTTTGAGCGATGTGATTAGTTTGTCCGACGCATCGAACGACTACCAGCAACCGTCCTGGTTGTGTCGATAGGTTGGCCCGCCAGGGGCGCCTGAAAACTGGAAAATTTTGATTAGTTGGTGGTGGTTGTGGTTGCGTCCAAATCAATCTCGTATGGAGAGTCCTCCACCTGTGCTGGTGCAATTATTCTAGTAAATCCACACGCCAAAGGCGTTGGGTACACTAATAACATCGCTCAAGCGTGAACACAATAGCCTGTTCAGACGTGACAATTCAGTTGCGTCCAGCGGTGACATACTCGTCTTCTAGGTCAGATGTCCGGAGTCCAAACTCCGACATGGCCAAGGACATTTACTGCTGATGCGCTCTAATAAGAGTGAAACTCGAGTACAGTGCATCCCCTCCTTAATGTGGACTCGCTAGAATAATTGCGCCCGGACAGGAGGAGGACTGTCCGTACGGATGATGTGAACACGAATTCTGCAAATCCCGCAACCACCTGCGACCAACTAGTGAGCTGCACGGCTTTCGTTACACAGAGGACGAACAAGCGGGAAATTCATCAAGACATTACCCAGTCGCTAAACGGATTTCTTAACTAATGGCAAATTTTTCCATAGTCACCGAAAAGTCCAAGGTATGTGAAAAAGACCGCGATCGAAGCGGAATGTAAAACTGATACTGGATCGGAACATAAGATAAAAAAGGGGCGAGCAGACCCAAAGAATGAGTGGTACGTTGCGCCAGGATGCGACTAAATAATAAAAAGACAGCCCTGGAGGCCACCCTTAAAGGAAAACACTTTTGGTCGATGTTTCCAGACAGCTTCACCAGCGCAGAGATGCGAACATTTAAACAGGCTCACCTGCTCCTCCTTCATTTGTTCAATCATTCTCCGTAGCTTCTGACGTCCATCATTTAATTCTGATTGCGTTTGGCCTATAGCCTTCAGTTCGTCGTTGTACTGATAAATCAACTCCTGTTGCTCCCGGCGGATCTTGTCTGCCACTGCAGATCTGATAGAGGGTAGCAGCTGATCCTCCGTTAACGACCCGGTGGCTAAGTGATCAAAAAATAAAGTACTGTAGTCTTACGGTAGTGAACTGATCCTCAGTGCCGATATATCCCTGATCAAGGTCTTACAATTAATTTCAAATTGTATATAACCTGATTCGATAATTATGTGGTAGCGTTGTGATATACATACAGCGAGCATCATTCTTATCAAGTCAGTAGTCAGTCCGTATAGCTCAACAACAACCAAAGTCACGCTTTGAGAAACTCGTCCGAAACTTCGAGGCACACTGAGATAGTCCGTAGAAAAGACAGACAAATGCTCAGGTGATCTTTTCATTCTGGCACTACACGACTCTTGACAGAGGTCAATCAAACAGTTAATCACATCGGTGTAAGTAACCTCAAGGCAGAGAATATCGCATTGACTGCTCAACGAAGCCAAAATACAGTCTTGCATAACAATAAATGGTTCCGGATTTCTCAGCCAGATCCGACTGGCCAATTCACAAACCAACTGACTTTAGGAGCGTGAAGCTGCCCATCGGAGTTAACATCACTAACCGGTAAATTGTATAGAAAAATAGTTGCTCTGCTTTTCTGCGCTGTGGTTTGCTTATTCATACAGAAAATCGTCCAACTGCGCTTCTTTGACGATATGATATTTCCCGAGAGATGTAAACAGCTGTTAGGAGAATATGACTGCCTTTTTTTATAGTGAGGAAATCGAGTCGTGCATAAGCCAGCACAGACCTCCTAAGGGTTACGTTTTGTCTTTGCAAACATACGCTCATTGAATGAACAAGTAGTTTGTACCAAAATAAAGCAGATAACCTGGGTAGTGGGTAATTAAATTCCCAGAAAATGGACTGGGATTTTTTCCAGTTTCTGAACAGTCCTCCAGATCTGAGGGATAGAGGATGCAACAGAGGCTCAAACGGAGAGAAGCAATCCTCTGCTGGACATACAGACAAACACGGTCTGCACAGTCAAGTTTATTGCGTACCTAAGCCCTGTCTCATTGAAAAGCTTTAGTTAAATCAGTAGACAAGGTTGGACAGTAGTTAGGTCCTAGTATTCTACGCTGTTACAATTGACGATGATGCCTCAATCCAAGAACAGATGGCTAGCAGAAGGGTAGAAAATCTAAAAAGGTATGCGGAACTTGACACATTTCGTCATTCGTGAGCTCATTCGTAATCAGAACACAAGAGAGGGCTTTTCTTCTGCTGGCTGGTTTAGCTGCAATCAATTAATTTAGGCGTCCAAAAATTAGTTCGAGTATCGTAGATAACATACTGTGCAGAATTCTAACCGAGGCGACTAGCAAGTCCCCTAATAGGTTTGACTGTATTGTAAGCCCAACCTGAGCCATATTAGGCACCAGACCGCAACAGTCCAACGGTATGGAGACATGGAACAAAAGTGGTACACCATCAACAGTATAAAGCAATGGAACGGACAACGATAACAACGGTAAATAAACAAACATCCTCTGAATCAGCCTCTTGATCTTGAACGAATGGCAAATAAGTAAAAAAGACAAATAAATAAGTGGCGTTTTCGGTGCATGGCTACCGTGCAACTCGATGGATGGACGGAGGCTAAGATACTGTCAGGTAACGGAATCCTAGACAGTGCCAATCAAAATGCCAGTCTGACTGGAACCACAGAAGCTCCAGTCGGTAGTTTCGCACCATAACCACTGAGCTATCTTGAGTTTTTGGACAAAGAGTAACGAGGAAAAACAAACAAAACACGATAAAACTTTACTGTGGTAGGCGGGCGTCTGCGTCGGATAACAAAGAGTTTCGGGAGTTCGAAAAGGCGCCGCAGGAAAGGCTGTAATGTGAAATAGAGACCTTGGTGAGACGGAGAGAAAAAGGGCTACGCCCAAGCGAATCATTGTAAATGAAACCCCTAAAAAGTAAGCAGTTTAAACGAAACCATCCAGTGAAACGAAGTCAACCATATGGCGTCAACCGTCGGTCTTGCAACGGGGTGGTGTGCATGTGCCGAGCGCAAATATGGTCAATATAAGCTTCTAAACAAGTAAGGAGATTTCAAAGTTCCTTCACTTTTAGACAGGAATATATGCAGTTGAGCATACAAAGTGCAAGTGGTTATGAAGGTCATCCGTTTTTCGTGATTACTTTAGCCTAATCCAACTTGGAACATCCCAGTCTTCAACAAACACACCAGCCGTGGTTGATCACTGGTGTTATGGTCGATTTCGAATCGATAACGAAACATGTTGAATGCTAAACGGGTGTGAAACGCTCCAAGGACCAATGAAAATTATATGCAGAATCGGTAAAGTTCGGGGAGAGACTTTCCCCGCCATTCAGTACTGTAACCTAGCATTTCAGCAAACTTCGCGTTAAATTCTGCAAACGTCGTGCTCACAGGTTCCCCCGTACACTCACGATTCCTGCCTTCACTCCATACGCAGTGATCACCATCAAGGACAGCGGCATCAGTGTTGACGCTGATGCGTCACTACCGTAGTATCGCAGAGCAGTTCCGGCTGAATGCAAGCCACGCGGTTCTAGGAAGGTATAAGTCGGTAGAAGTTTGGTGACCAAGTATCACGGAAAGAAATAATGGTCCAGTTAACCAGGCAGTGCAAACCAAGAAGTCACCATTCATATATATCAATGATCCGACTTGTTGTCCACAGGAGGACTGAAAAAGGTTAATGCTAAGTGTTCCGATGCGGAAATCGACAAAGATTTCCTCGTCTAGCACAACCAAACGACATTCAGCTCTTGATATCCCAGACAATAAAAGACTCTGCAGTGTGGCAGGCCAATGGTGAACTAAGCCATTTATATGGACCACACAGATCGTGATGCCTGTTGTCGCCGAACACCACAAAGTGGAATCTGATCAGATGAATGTGCATTCAAGTTAGCCAAGGGGTTTTCATCACCATCGTGTTTTGTGAAAGCGGAAGACCTCGATACACAAGCTGAACGTATCTAACCCTCTAATACAAAGTCAATGATCTCTCCAGTTTTGAAGTACTTGTCATCCGGTTATGTGCGATCCTAGGGAACATTTGCTTTGCTTCGGTGTACAGCGTTTGCGATATTTCAGTTCTGCTTATCAGCTATAAACCACGATCCAAGAATACATTAATTCCAGCTGATACAGTTCTGATCGCCGAAAAACGGGAGAGCGGGGCAAATAAAACCGAGCATTGGAGGCGAGGATATAATCCATTTGTTCGTGCAGAATTGGTCTAGTTGTTCGAAACGATGGGAAATTGGGCAGCGACGTATTGAAGGCGATAGCTTTGATGCAGAAGCGCCACTGACTACGCTACTGGGTGTCGTTAATCATTGATGAGTTGAGTACCTGGGTCCCGTTCAAGAGCCGAAAGTTGTCAACACGAATGAGTTAAGTGGTTAGTGATTTCATACTTCGTTGCCAAGTCAGATTGTCCTTCTCTTAGTCGCTTCCACTATGCACAGGGCTAAGCGAAAAAAACTCCGCGAGGTAGACGGTCTGCTGGCATGCGGAGTGCAAGTCCTAACCAGCATAACCCATGAAACGTGAGTAATTCACATATTGCAGGAGAGTTCCTCCTTCCTAGGACTAACTGACGTACCTCAATATTACTAATCCGATGTTTCAACCAGTGCTTTGGAGATACCGAAGGTCAAACAATGACAACTTTCGTATGTTCCATGCGTACAGAGGCCACGTTTCTGATCCATAAAGCACTAAGGATCGTACTGCCGCCATGTAAACTCTGCTCTTGACAGATGATCTGACACCATGTCGGTGCCATAGGTGTCGGAGGTTGGCAAAAGCTGCCGTGGCCTTCCCGATTCGAGAGGTTATCTCGCCTACAGCCAGTCCACCGGAACTTATACAACTGCACAAGCAAGCAAATTTATTTACCACGTCGATTGGCTGGTCTGCAAGCATCATCATCATCATCATCATCGACAGCATGACATCAGTGTTCAACACCGATGCTTCACTGCCGTACAACCATGATTTATTTGAAAGCCTTATTGTGAAGGAAAGAATAAAGGTGGATGGGGAAGGGACTTAGTGCTAGCTTACTACAATCATTCCGAGGTGCCTACGCCTCCAGTCAATCATTCAGGCAATCTGGATAGAAACTGACAACAAGATCGCCACTGACATCGGTTGGCAGCCATATCTTGCAGCGTCTCCAACCAGGCACAGTGAGGATCACGCGGTCCCCAACCTGGAAGGCGAGCAGCACCGACAGCACCCAAGCGTTTCGTAATTTCCTTCATACCCCTCTGCCAGGTTAAGGGTTGGCCACCTCTCTGCTTCCGCCACTCTGAATTGGGCATGGAAAACAGCACTCTCTTCGGCAAACGATGATTAGGCATACGCAACACGTGTCCCAACCAACGCAGCTTCTGGTGCTGGACACACTCTTCAATGGAAGTACCCGTTGCACAACCAAAAACTCGCTTTCTAACTGCCTCGTTACGGATTCGCCGACACCAACCCACACGAGCTATGGTTCTGAGACAACGATTGTCAAACACCTGAAGACGTCTCAGTTCCGCTGCTCGAAGAGGCCAGGTCTCACAGCCATACAACAAAACAGCCCGCACTGTAGCTTGATACACACGTCCCTTGAGTTTCAGGGATACACCACTTTGACGCCATAGGTGCCTCAAATTAGCAAACGCGACCCGTGCCTTGCAGATTCGTGCATTGACCTCGTCTGTCACACTACCATCAGAACTAATACAACTACCCAGGTACGTAAAACGCTCCACAACTTCCAGTGCCTCTCCCTGGATTGTAAGTGGCGTGTTCAGTGACTTCTGCAAGCATGAGGTTTGGATTTGATCTCCACCAGTCTTGGCCATTTTACACTTGGCAGCTGCGAAGCGCGTACCAAGCTGCGCAGTAGAATTACTTAGGTTAGTGAAACTGACTTGCATCATTGAATGAACTGAACTATGGAAGGCGATATCGTCCGCAAACTCAACGTCCCTGAGCATTCATTCCGGGAGCATTTCGACCCCCGAGGGTTGAGAACCACGCGGGGAAGTTTCAAGCAGCAAGTTAGTGACAAAGTTGAACGGGAATGGTGGGAGAAGGTAGTCTCGCCTTACACCATCGAATATGGTGAACTAAGACGACAGCTTCCCGTACATTGGCACGCGCCCACTGAAGTTGGCGTGCATTGCCCTCATAGGAGATGAAAACATATTGGGGACATCTTTGACCGCCAGCTATCGCCATCATTACGGAGGATCCACAGAGTTAAAAACAGCTTCCAGATCAAGAAAAACCATCACTGTTGGAAGTTTGAAAGAATGGCGCAGTTTGAAAACCTGGTTCCAGGTAACGACGTGGCCGATGTATCCTCGGCTGGGGCGAAACCCAACTTGATTCTCATGGCAATCGGTCGAACTGCACAAAATGATGACAGAGAGCGCCTTGGATGCCATGATGGTTTTCATCGCAAACCTTCTGTAGTAGGGTCGTCAGACTGTTCCCCAGGGCTTCACTACCTTCTTTGAAAAGTGCAGCGTTCAGATAATCCGGGCCGGGTGCTTTGCCGCGTTTAAAGAATAAGATCTCGTCTCGGAATTTTGTTGCAGATGGCGGCTTGGTGTTGGTATTCCATTCATGATCGTTGGGTTTTCCCACATGTGTTGTAAGAAGTGAGCTGAACTGTTATCTGAAGTGTTCAGCCCACCGATCAAGATGACGATTCTGAGAATGAATTTTCGTTTCATTATTTTCGCAAATTGTTTCGCAGACAAGTTTTCATTTCGCCAGTCGATTAAATCAGGTGAAGCGGGGTGGGGCTGTTGTCTCCGGCGAAAGCCCAAGGTCTACCGGTCTCGGCGAAATCTAGTGTTTGGTTGTTGGTCTGTTCGCCGAGCTTGACAGTTGGATTACAAAAGTTTCATGACCAACTGAGGTGACATCGGCAGTGCGGGCTTGAGTCGGTAAATGGATTTCAAACAGTATCTAATAACTCCAAAGTGACTGGTTGGTCCCGAGGTGGTCTTCGCGTAATTTGGTTGATCAGCTAGGAATCTGACCTCATTCCCTTGTATCCAAGTGATTCGTCGGGCGCCTTCAGTTCTGCCCCTCCGTTGCGATTGGTCCGTTCCTTTCTTGCTTTGTTGTCTGATTTCGTTCCAATTGATTGGTTAATTGAATAGCCTTCTGTTTTTGGTAGCTTTCTTTGACCCGATTGGTCCATTATTTGTCGTCAGCTCGTTTGATTTCCCATGTGGTTCAGTCCCATGACTGTGTAGTTCTTTTGTTCGCAGCGACTGACAGACTGGATCGATATCGACGCGCCTAGTGATAGATTTTTGCGTGGATTACCACGCCTCGGCAACCTCTCGCTCCCGTTTTGTTTTTGCGTGAGCAAGTATTTGAACATTATCCCCGCCCGGGCTTAGTTAGCGACCGATCGACACATTCATGTGATCAAGGTGCGTGCGAATACATAGTAACATCATCATACCAATTTACATGTGATGGTTACTACTCGTGCTCGTTTAGCTTATTAAAAACTTCTCCGTGCGAAGATGAACCAAATAATTTAGATGGGGCTACAGTCGGGTCGCGAAGAGCTCAGTCACATGGTTATATGCTTCATTTAGAACTGCACAATGTTTTTAATATTAGAGTTGCATTCGTTTAGGTTACGGAGAGCACTGCTAAGTGCGGTTCAGAGAAACACCCGAGGGGCGAATCCTCGAGATAAATGGAAAGCTGTACACAGACTACTAAAACCTCGAAGAATGCCCTCGTGTAGGCATGACAAGAAAGTTTGTAGCAGTGTGCTGAGTCCCGCGTTTGGAGTCACGGTGTCATAGAACCATTCCAACTAATGCAAAATATATTCAAAGCCGCCAGAGACTAATCTTCCTCAAACTCACGCTCCTAATCACCCAAAAACACGACAAACTACAAGGTTCGGGGAGTGGTTAGCGGAGCAGCTGAAGCTGCGCGTGATTCGATGGTGCTACCAACTAGGTGGGCGGTAGAAACGGAGGGATGACGTTCAAAGGAATATTCTCATTCGGAAGGGGACCAGTTAGTCGCGGAACCGATTTAGTTGAAAAATGAGTGAATTGGCAGATACTGCGCACAGAAGTGTCAGGCATGTCCGAAAATAAAGGCGAAGGAATAGCTGTATGACTAGAAAAGATATCAGTTAGTTCCAGCACGAGGGATCAAAAATGGAACCATGTTTGTGCATGCGTCGACCGACTGCTTCATAAAGGGGACTCAAAATAAGCTGACACCAAACGAATCAGCCCAAATCGACGAATTGCAGTAACTTTAATCGGCGGCTCGCTTTGTGAACACATAAGTGACATATGATGTTTCGACAGAAACAGGATGAAATGGTCTGGAAAACAGTATCCCTTCAAACTGGTCTTACGGTCCCTTTAGATGACGGAACGGCTCACGGGTTGTGGAGGCTGGAAGGCAACCATGTGGTTCCAGGATCTAAAGCACGGGCGATTTAGTTTTTTCGGATGAACTGGCCAATTAAGCGCTTGGGGCATGTGCACAGAGTTTTGCGGGACCTTAGTATGACTATAGTCGTTGGCATCGCCAAGTGTGAAAAAATTTAACTACACGAGAGCGAATAAAGTGTGGGGCTTTCGGTCCTCCGGAGGGGATATTACAGCCCGAGAACTAGTTGGATAAGGATCCGCCTCTGACAACTTCTGGTCTGAATATTTGCGGTTCAGTGTAGGTACCAGCACATATCTAAGTCGTTTGGGTTAGGTGTCTCAGGAACTATATTGCGATCACTTTAATCACATCCATGCAAAGGTACTCCAGTTTTTCTTTTGGGATTTAGTAAGCAGTCTGGCCAGTTGGCTTATTCAGACATTCGCTGATCTATTGGCGAATTCATAGCATTCATCATGATAGCAATTTGTCAAGGATTGCGCATCTTGGGGACGAAACTTCTGTTCAAGTCAGGTACAAATTTGGTTCACCTAAGTTAGAACGTACGTACGGTACGTACAGTGACCGCTGAAAATCCAAAAATGGCAAGGTCGATTGAAAAAATAAAGAGCCCAGACAAACCTTCTGTCTTTTGTGGATCGTACGGATTGCCATGCGGAGGATTGGGAAGGTTAGGAGTAGGTCCGACGGAGTCTGGGAAGGGGGAGTTGTAGTTGGGCATCTGTGGCATAGGCATGGTACACATATTGGCCGAAGTGGGCATTTGCCAGCCGGACCCGATTTCTATGCGACCGGGAGCAGGTTGTGGATAGAAGCCAACTAAACAGATGGTTTAGGCAGAGAAGAAGCTACCAATGAAGCAGACAAGCTGCATATAAGCAACAAATTATGGGGGAAATGGTAAATGAACTGCAACATACAGAGGGCTTCGCGGCTCAAGATGAAACTGCAACTCACACTTCTCGACAAGGTTCTTACAAAAGAAATGAAGTGTCCCTTATTTGGGGACACCTGCATCAATATTAGTGATATAGCCAGCTAGCCGGTTTGTGGTCCTGAATCTCTGATAACCTTCGCTGTCCATTCCAACATTTAGTCCCTTTGTTCCCTAATTCATCCGAAAGATGAAATAGCAAGGAATATTGTGAAAATCGACCGGATATTGTTTTTCTTTTCTGGCGTTCAGAGTAGACTGTTATGTCTTTATAGGCTGCCTTTTATACGGCAGCGAAGCACCAGTATTTAAGCATTGATGGTGTGCTGTCGATGATGACGACCATGACAGCCTAGGCATTCTGCAGGTAGATAGTCTCTCACTACAGTAAGGAGAGGGGAAAACCAATGTTCAGTGCTTATGGAAATTCAGTTAAGAGAATGAAAAACAAACATGCCTGCTATAGTTTGACAGTTTAGAGCGCTTACATGCTTAAACATTCAGTCAAGCAAGCCCGATAGTAACAAGCACAGGAAATTCAGTTACCATCCGTTGACATCCTTATCTTACAGCCTTTCTGGTCCAACACAAGTATTTAGATTGGCCATCACGCAGTACTAGTATTTCGTCGAATGAGGACCAACATAAGAATGAAAATTTTGGCAGTTCAGTACTTCTGCACTGGAAGGAAGGATGAAAACTAGGGCTTGCTATACGGGAATTGTCCGCGGAATCAGCTAAAAACATGTGTTGTAGTTAAAAGACAAGGAAACGTAAAATACGACCAACTGGTTCTAGTTAGAGATTGATGTCTGGAGCGTGTGGATTCGACTCCAGATAGAGTAAGAATTTTTCAATCTGACCAACTGTGACTTCAGTGGTGACTCTGGATTGGGTTGCAGTTCTCTAAGAAACTGGAAGAATGTATCTTAAATTGGAGAGCGGAGAGGTAAAGGAAACTTGTCATCTATAGTTCGGATCTGTGATGATGGGGTCTCTGTTTGTCCTTTCTAGGGAGGGTATTCCAACATTAAGGTTCATCCTTCGCTACGAAATCACTTCTCTGTAGTGAAAAAACCGGTTTCTGTTATCGTGTGTTATTGAATGTACTTGAGGCAAGGGAAGTTATTCGTGGTCTTCTGTAATTTTCTCTATAAAAGGTGACTGTATCGTTCGTTCGCGTCCTTTACAAAGCTAGCAAGAGTGTGAAATGAATAAGGAGGGTAGACAGCTGTGTGCTTCACGGCATATGAATACCAACAAAGTTTCACTAAATAGCAACCCGAGAAGAATCCTCTATCTGTGTTACGTAACTATTTCGTAAATCACAAGTCAAAAACGTCGCGCAGATTGGGCCATAAAACATTTTAAAACTATGTTGAAAAGAAAAAAGGACGAACCTTGAGGATAACTTGAAGGATAGGGAGCTGCAGATATAGGTTGTGAGGGTGCAGGTAGTCTGGAAAACACAGGTGGTCTCTCGCCGAAGGTAACCTGTAGCACGGCCAGTAGACCAACCAAATCTGATCCAGGCTGAAAGGAAATAGCAAACATGGGAGGAATATGTAGGCGCGTTCAGGGTAAAGTCTCTAGAAGTATAGTGTAGCCAAAATCGGCGTTCTGTTGTCACGGGATAAATTGTAAGAAAAGGAGTTTACAACAAGTTTATCGAGGGAGTGAATGGTCCGCGTCCATGCGGGAGAATGCATCGCCCTGGAATCAACACACAGTAAAATAAACCGCAACCCGAAGAAGTGCAGAGGCGTGATTATCGATGTAGTTAGTGGGACGCCGGGTCGTGATAATCCTAATAACCCATGAAGGGTTTACCATTAAAAAGAATGCCGGTGGGCTATGGACGGCCGTTGGTTTGTTCGCTGAACTGGTTATTAACAGCATCGTTCAAAAAGTAGGCAGATTCGGAAAAGTGGGCCTACATTCGTGTGGAGAATGAGAAAATATTCGCAAGAACACTCAGTACTGACGCCCGTCGCCCACAAACAGTGCGCTGGAATGCGTAAAGACGAGCGATGTTTCAGGATAGTGACAACGACTCAACAGTCCTACATAAGAGAATTATCCAAGTGTGTTTCGAAACAATATGGCGATCTGGATAAGCTAGCAATTTGACCCCATCAGCAAAGAGGCCGCTGCAACTACGAATCCCTCTGCCGTACTTCCAATACAAGCGCATTCAGTTTGTCATCCCAAATAAGCTACTGAAGCAACACGCGTGCGGCCCAGCAGTTTGGTAGATAACCTGCTTTTCAATTAGACACTTTATCCAAACACAGTGCGGTCAATCTCGATTGGTCAAACCTCAGTGAGCCCAATAAAACGAAAGCACTACAACTGCTGACCACACGAATCACCCAAATGGCAGTTCTCGATGTTAACTAGCTCGATTCGCTCAATAAACCGACCAACTAGTGAACAGGTTGGTACCCGGTGAAACTACAACTCGATTTCATTGTTGCGTCGAACAGCTGACACATTCGTGATAGGATAAATGTTGAATGGTGGTTGACAAGCTAGGCATCGACACCAGCGTTAGACGTGTGCCTCTACTAAAAAAAACGCCGACGCCAACCATGTGAGCAGATAGTTTGGTTGAGGAAGCCCACTTCGCCTACTTATCCAGCCCTTCAGGTTATGGAAATTCCTGCCTAGGACGTCAAATATGAAACATGAGATAGTCCAAACTGGAATCAGAATAGGACCCATGGCCTCAGATAGCTTGGCCTTTGTTATAAACAAAACGGCGTGGACAACGACGACAGTGAACATGAAAACGAAACATCTTGACCAGTGTTTCCACAGACGGACCTATGGAAGAGTGGCTTCATTTCAGTGTCAAGCTATCAAAGAATAACAATCTTAGTGAATCGACAACCGTAGAAATTTTCAAAGATGGCTAGGCGAGATAAGAAGCAATATCACAGACTTACGATATCACGCAAAATAGTTTTACTGAAGCAATTCAACGTAAACCAAGAATAGATTAACTGAGTCCTATGGAGATGAGTCTGTTTCACTGTAGCTCCAACAACTACTACCTCTGATGGATCCGAGTGATTCGGAACGGCCCCTCCACAACGGCTTACATCAGAATGGGTCACTTAAACAGGCCGCCCTTGCATCAAGAGATTTACGCATACGAACAGGATTTTGTCCTACAGTACGGGAATTCACCGCTCACATGGTGCGCAACCAAATTTACTTTAAAAACGGAATGCTGACCAGTTTTGAGATCTGCTGTTTTTCCGGAACCCCGAAAATGACATGTACATAAACTTGCCCCCACCGTAACAAGCGAACATACCATGGTGAAAGTCGGGTTACGCACCGGGAACCCCAGGTAATCGGTTGGAACACACATTTTATCACTTATCAACCAATTTTGAAAACATGCGACCAGATGCAGCAGAAGCTGGACACTTGATGAGTGGATAGAAACAGCCCCTAATGGCAAAAATGGCTACTTTCACCCGTGGGGCTACTTAAATAGACTCAGAAGACACAAGATGGGGTTTTGAATCACCTCTTTCATTTGAGATGACGCTGGATAGCGCGCTACCAGGAGCAAGGCTATCGACACGAAACATACAGACGACGTGAACTGTAATGGCCACAAAATCCACCATATCTCCAAGCTGGATATAGGTCAAACATCCTATGAGTGGCGATCTTTCTCTCTTGAGGAGGATGACCACAGAGAATACAGAGTTGGCTTTACTGCCTCCTACTCATCAAAGTCTACCAGCCCAACCCGGTGATAGCTGATAGAGGCTCGAAAAGCGCCTGCTGGTCAGAATATGGCATATGCCAGTCACTTACATTACAAAAACCGACTCCGGTTCCAGCACCCCGATGACTGCACATTATCATGTGTTGCAGGTTACTGAGGGGTTCCCACGCCTGGACAGCATGGGCCGGAGACAGCTCTCAAGCCGACAAATCCTGCTCCCAAAGACCGTCGCTTCAAACTAAAAAATACGGGTTGCTCAGGCAGATGGTACACTGCCAACAATGTCACAAGGTCATTACAGTGCGGCCAACACCCGTGGAAAGATAAGCCGGCTCAACCTGTGTAAGATTACCGGTCTGTGCAAGCAGCGGTCGGCTGCAAGATATGTTCATACTTCTGTTCCCGGCAACGAATCGTGTAAACTGGTTGAATTTGTAAACATTCAAAATATAGTTTGATTGTGACGAGCAAGATACTAGCTGGCCTGCAGAGCGGAGGCAACAGAACAATTCTTAAACCATTCTTAAATAATGATACTTCTTAAGTGTTGTCAGCTCAGTAACGCCTGGAAGGGGGCCGAGGTGCATTCGTATACCTCAGAAGCCGCTGGAGATTCTGCGTTCGTCGTCTATAGATCAACTGTTGGTCGGAAACCAATGGTTGGCCGGCTGATTTGTTGCTAAAGGTGTTCGACCCAACGGCCAAGGCACCACTTTTTGTCGGATACGGTCCAGCCATTCGTGCTACTGACAGTTTCATTGACGGAAGTGTTCAGGGGACCACCGCACGGATAAGCTGGAACACTCTACCCCACACATGACGTTCAGTCCAGATAATTACCTCCACTCGACGTCTGACACACTGGAATACGTCTCCGAGATTCAACTGAAGTCTTACCGGAAATTCAACGCCGCGGAACACACAGCGATCATTATTTGCAGGGTACTTCTCACACATGGTCAAGCGAACTGCACAGAGGCAACTGCTGAAAAGTGTCCAGGTGCCCGGTAGATTATGACAACACAAAATCCGGAAAAACCAGCCGCAGTGTTTCCTGAACCACCAGAGACGCACAACTGGAGGTCAGTTCAACAACGATATTTGCCTTTGATTCTCCTTTCAGATAGCACACATCGAATGGGAAAAAAATCGCTCGGCTGTAACACCCTTATGGTGCCTAACTGCCACGCCACCCGAAGAAAGCATGAGGTCTGGGATACTGCCAGGTTGCCCAAGCCTAGATAGGGAGCGCGTCCAACGTGCAGCTTCTTTCAGAGCATGAACTCGTGAGGTGGACGGTATGGAATGAAGACAGGTTCCAGTGTCTACCGCTGCTGAGTGGGCGACTGATGCTAACGGTGATAGTGGACAAACAGAGCTGTCGATTCCTAAGGACGACCATGTAGACGGATCATTATCAAAAGACTGATGTATGAATAAACTAATTTGTGGAATAGAAAGAGAGGAGCAATTTTGAAACGGGAAACTTCGGGTGGATTACGACGGATGGGATGATCTTCAAATCAATTTGCCAATACGGTATTGCAGCTTGACATGGGCCGATAAATTGGGTCACGCACGAGGTGCCTCAGCAGTTAACATGCGAACTTACTAACCGGAAGGTCCATGACTCGCATCCAGCCACTGCATCTCGACTGCTTCTACCTAGGCTTGGGTACTCTGGCAGGATCTCAACCCTTATGCAGCCTTCGGGTGGCATGACATCTATGCACTGCAAGGATGTTACAACTGAACGATACAATGTATCTGTCAATCTTTCAATACATGGAGTCATGCTGGTCGTTTTCGTATAAACGCATGCAGAAAATTATAGCACCTGTTTCACGTCGAACGACTGACAACTGCTAGCTTATCTACCTACTGCAATGACCAACCGATAAACAGCAGACGGGCAATGGATGCGCTGAGCTATAAACCATACCCTAAACCCACAGACGAACTTCATGCTGTTGAAAAAGGTGACCATCTTACAGAAAGTAGAGCGGGCCATCACGATCCTGGCAAACACTTTGTCGGCAATTTTGGAAGTTGCGAAACTGCGTTACACTGAGTCCTCAGTGCTCTGGACATACTGACTGTAGATGGACGTGTTACTCCACTACTCCATATCTATAGGATGACAACATTTCGATTTTCAAACCCTAGGATTATCTCATACCAGATTGGTCAATGGTTAGAAGTCTGACCAACAATATCCCGGTCCTCTAGGTTGGGGGTTGGAACATGTGTGGTGACTTGTAGTTAGGCTTTTGAGCCAAAGGCTTTGGTCAAGGACCCTAATCGTCCTCCTGTCTAGGTCTGGGAACCCTGGAAGTATCCCAACCCAGATACAACCCTGACAATTACAACTAATTATACTCACATACCACGTCGGCCATCGCGTGGTGTCATCAGCTGGGTCGCCTTACCTGCTACATACAGAAAGGCGGGTAAGCGAAAACAAGCTACTAGTGACGCCTTTCTTCTTCTTTCACACACTTTCCCCCATCCCATTAATAAATCTCTCCATGTAGGCCCAATCGTTAGGAATGACGATCAACCTTGGCCGCAACATCTGCGCGTCAACAGTGGCCGATAGCCTCAGGCATCTCGAATTCCATATTCTAGTCTCGAAGCCCAGTCTGTCTGGCGGCTTTCAACGTTCGCACCCAGAATCAATCAAGATAACAAGCTAGTCTTGTTCTCACACTGGATTCGCTTGGCACTGATGTGTGCTGTGTATCAGGAACAAGAGTTTAAGATACAAGCACAACGGTTGAGCTAATTACTCCATCACTTTTCACTTGGCTCCGGCTGCAGAGCTCTGGCGATCTACAGGCCGCTGCGGAAGGATCTGCAGGGGTTGGCATCGTCCTAATTCTCTGGGTAGAACCCTAGCTTAACTGGATACCCGTTGATAGTTGCCTCTGTGCGGTTCGTCTGGCAACGCCCGTGAAGCAGTCTCACAAGGGGGAAGTTGATGTTTGTCTGCTTAGGCTCCAACCAACTGTAGCCATGGTACCATCAAGGACAACTTTTATGACACGTTGAATGCCCTGTTACGCCGGGTTGAAGGCTCAGATGCCTTTATGGTTGCCGGAGATATGAATACACAAGTGGGTAGGCTCAGCGCACTTGGGTAGGTGACTCAGATTGGACTCGGTACATACGGACAACGGCGAACAGGCAATAAGGCCTGTGTGCAAAAAAGGCCCGTAGAGAATATGGTAATTACAGAGCGACCAGAGGGACTCGTCGCAAAGAGATTCTTGGAGTCACTTGTCCTCGATCGCCTTATGGTAACCCGTGAAGCATTGAATCGGGAACAGCAAGCGGGATCTAGGCTTTTTAGGTGTTGCGTTGACCAAATCTTCACACTCCACCGGGTGCTAGAACAACACCATACGTATAAACGACCCAAAATTTTAGTATTCCTGGAATCCAAAGCGAACTCGGCTCAGTTAACCGGTCTGTTCTCTTTAACACGCCTGCTCAGCAAGGGATTTTCCGGGAGTTTGTGAACAAATAAGGTCTTTGTATTCTCAGACTCCCAGGTACAAGAGTATAAAGACAGCTCCCAAAAGTTTCCGTACAAAGAGCAGTTTCCGAAAATACACTCATCATTTGAATCAGTGATGGGCGAGATGAAGAGACCAACGCTGGAGGATCCTCAAAACCCTGGTGTTCAAACAGCTGCTGACGAAAGCCTTGGCACTCTGGAATATGCAGACATCGTACTCAGGTGTTTTTGGATGAACTGACCAAAGACATCTCTTCCTTTGGCATGCGCTTTGTACCCACAAAGTGTAAGGTCACTGAACAACCCACTCAATCAAAGAAAGGCACTCGAGGTTGCGGAGCGCTCTAGATACCTTGAAAATTGTGTTAGTTTCAATCGTAGTGTGACAGATGAAGTTAACGCAAGAATCCCTAAGGCTCGGGTCGCCGTTGCAAATTAGAGACATCTATGGCATCAGAGTGGCATATCCTTGGATTTCAAGGGAAGTATCATCTTACATTATGGGCCGTTTTGTTGTACGGTTGAGACTTGGCCTGTTCGAGCAGCGGAACTGAGACGTCTTCGGGTCTTCAGCAACCGTTGTCGGAAAAAAATAGCGTAGGCCTGTGCCGGTGAATCCGCAACGGGACAATTAGAAAACGACCCCTCGAGGAATCGGATGCCCAATTCAGAGTGGTGCAAACAGAGTAGTGGTTTACCTTTAACCTGGCAGACGGAGATGAAAGAAATTACGAAAAGTCTGTGTATTGTCGGTGCGACTCGTCTTCCAGGATGGAGTCGACGTAACCCCCCGTTATGCACGGTCGGATAGGCTGCAAGATATGGCCTCCAATCGACGTCAATGTTTTTTGTTTTCAGTTTCTATCCGGATTGTCTGAATGAGTGTCTCAAGGCGTATGCACCTCTGAGTGATCGTCGCTAAAAAGAGGCCTGACCTGTCCAGCATTCAACAAGTCGTGCGATAGATATTACACGAGTTCTCAACGCCGTGGTTTCAGCGAACTATGGAGTTTCCTCTGTAACGGTGCGCAACATTTCAGTGACATCTAAGCCAATGAGGGGGGAGGGGAGGGAGGTTTAGGGACGATTCCAAGTTCACAGTTCTATCGAAGGATTACATACATTGTCAGGGATTCGTGTACTCGAGAAAGTGACAAAAACGTGAGATTTTTAGGCTCAAATTGGCTGGAGCCTTCAAGCTCTCCTCAAAGAACTGGTTACTTATTTCAGGAAGACCAAGGTAGGCGATGACATCCATTCTATTCAAACTGGATCCACTGACAAGGCGATTACGAATGATGCTTCGGGGAACTTTACCTACCAATACTCCTCAACTTTCGCTACAGGATGTTGGCGAAAACAATTGCTGTCGCGTCACTCTAGGCCTATCAGCATTTTCGACGTGAATGGCAGAGACGTGCTTACACTGCTCTTGAAACTCAACCTACCTGATCCGGTCACACCTCTCTACGGACTCCACTTCATTTTCGGCCTCCCACATCGTTTGCCCACAGATGAACATCATCATTACCATCATCATCATCGTCACTCTGCAGCAACACCAGTGTTGCACTGATGCTCCACTGTCGTACAACCACATAGTTTACCCAATTATATTTAAAGCCCTATAGTGGAAAAAAGAGAAGAGATGGGGTGGGGGAGGGGACTTGATGATGGTCTATCACAAGTATTCTGAGGTGCCTACACTCCCAGGCGCTCAATCCGACAACCTGAGAAGAAACTGGCAGCACGAACGCCACTGACATCGATCAGCCGCCATTTCATGCAATGCCTCCAGCCAAATGCGGAAGGGGTCACGTCGACATTATTATGGAAGGCGGGGCGAGATGGCTCAGTGGTTAGAGCGCGAATTTACTGACCAGAAGGTCCGTGGTTCGAACCCGACCTCTACCTCTCGACTTCCCCTGTCTAGGCTTGGGCAACCTGGCAGTATCCCAGCCCTCGTGCTTCCTTCGGGTGGCATAGCAGTTAGGTACCGAAAGGGTGCCACAGCCGAATGATTTTTTTTATGGAAGGCGTAACGAATCAACAACACTCAAACTCTTTTTAGTCTCTTTCACACCCTCCTGCCAAGTCATACGTTATCCACCTCGCGGTTTACACCATTCTGAAGGAGGGACGGAGAACAACACTAGTTTCGGTAGATGGTGTTTTGAAATGCGTAGCATATGGCCGGGCCACCGCAGTTGGTGGCGCTGGATGTTTTCCGCGATTGAAGTACCTGCTGCACAACCAAATACTCGTTTTCCAATTACCCCGTTCCGAATTCGTTGACGCCGTCAGACACTAGCAACCACTCTGAGGCACCGTTGGTCGAAAACCTGAGGACGCTTCATATCGTCTATCCTCAGGGGCCAATTATCGCAACCATACAAAAATACAGCCCTTATTGTGACCCTTGAGACCCAGCGATATGCCTTTTTGACGCCAATTGGCAAACGTGATCCGAGCCTTTGAGATTCTTGTACTGACTTCATCAGACACGTTTCTGTCAGAGCTAATACAACTGCCGAGGTATGTAAAGTTCTCCACAACCTCCAGTGATTCTCCTTGAATTGTAAAGGGTATGTTCAGACAGTGTTCGTTCTGAAGCAGCACTTTGAACTTTGAAGGTGCTAGTAGGCACATGCCGACGAAGGTCAGTCTATTCAACACGGCTTGGGTTTCGCTTTGGTCTTCAAAGATGAGGGCGATTTCGTCCGCATACTACGAATCGACGAGGTTATCACCAGCAACCACCGGGGTTCTGAAGACCTTCCAGCGTCTGCCCCATTATTTCATCAATGACGAAGTTGAAAAAGAATGGGAAGAGTTGACATCCTGGTCGGACACCACTTTTTGTAGGGGAGTTCTTGGAGAGCTCACCATACACTCTCAACCGCCCAGAAGTATGTGAATATAGGGATCGGATTATGTTTACAAACTTCTGGGGCATACCATGTTGAGCAAGTGTAGTTAGCAGCACTGACCGATCGACAGAATCGAATGCACCATTGAAGTCGTCTGTACATATGGCGTTGCTCTAACACCTGACGGACTGTTAAGATGTGGTCAACGCAGCCTCTACCTGGGCGAAACCCCGCTTGATTTTCACGAGTCAAGGGTTCGCGTGCCACCGTAAGACGTCAAAGAATCAGTGACGCCAGAAGTCTTGTCACAACAGGAGTCAAACTAACACCTCTGTGGTTACTACATTCACTGCGAGTACCCTTTTTGAAAATGGGCACTACTATCGATTCACCCCAGTTGTCTGAGACGGTCTCTTTCTCCCAGATAGACCCAAATAGGCTAGACAGGCACTGGCTGAGAAGTCCACCGCCATCCTTGAAAAGAGCAGGTGGAAGGTCGTCAGGACCAGCAGCACGATGACGCTTGAGTAGGGAACTACTTCTGAGGCTGAAGGCGGCTCAATATTCACCGTCCATCTTTCTGATGAAAGTCAGGATTCCGGATTGGAGGTAGCAGGTGGCCAACTGAATTGCTGTTCGAAGTATTGTGCCCACCGGTATAAACGTTCTGCTTTGCTGGACATCAGAGAGCCATTTTGGTTCCTGATAATTTTGCTAACAAGAGGATTCCGAGGAGCAGTCGAAAGAATAAAGTGGAACAACTTGCGGACGTTTCCAGCATTTTGTGCATCATCCATTTCTTTGGCTTTTCGGGTCCTCCGAGCTTCTCGGTCTGCACGGACACTCAGTTTCACCCGGTGTCGGATGATGCGTCGGGTGGAGTTGTGGGTGTGGCCAGGGCTAATCTGTTGCCGGGCCTCCAGCAAAAACACCGTCCTATTCAATGTTTAGACGAGGTTGGCTGCAAACGGAAGTTCCGGCTCTGAGTAGTGCTGCGGATATCTCTTCCCAGTGGCCGTTTACATCCAGCATCGGACCATCCGGCGTTCGAGGAGCCGGTTCTGATAGTTTCGTTTGACTCCTGGATCCACTAGCTTCTCAATAGCTAAGCGAGGTGTGCGCGTCTTGCGTAGACCTGAAAAGCGTAGTGAAAGGCAGCAGCGCACAAGTGCATGGTCGGAGTCCATGCTGGTGTTCCAGAAGGAGCGGAAGGCAGTGATCGACCCTCGCCACCGATAAATGACGGCGACGTGGTCTATTTGGATTCGGGGCTGGTTCGTTGGTAGGCACCATGTTGCCAAGCGATTTCCACTGTTCTGGAAATTGGTACTACAAAGGAACAGTCTGTGATCGGTGCACATCTGAAGGTGGCGATTTCCGTTGTCGGTGAGTCTCGTGTTCAATCCAAGACGAACACCCAATCGGGCCTAAGCAGTGCTTAGTCTACCTATCTGAACGTTCATGTCACCAGCAAACACGACGATATCTGAGCTTTCAATGCGGTGTAAAAAAGCACCTAGATCGTCATAGAAACTGTCTTTGGCAGATTCAGAGTTATAGTCCGTTGGGGCGTGAGCAGACACAATAAACAGAGTGAGATGGACCTCACTTTCTATAGATTCTCTCACAGAAGTTGCCAAACGAAACCACGCAAAGGCGACTTTCAACGGATATCCCATCAAGTAGAGACGCTTCCACTCAGTCGCTCCAATACAATTCCCACCCCACCATATCCAGTTGCAGCGGCCTCTGCATCACCAGAGGTGCGCAGCATGAGCCTGGAAAAGAGCGAGGGGACGGTCAGTTCAGAGACATTACTTGCGTCCTGTATCCTTGTTTCTGACAGACAGCATACATCAACGCACAGGGAATCCAGCGTAAGAGCATGAGCAATCTGTTGTCCTGCTTGCTTCAGTGTGCGAACATTGAAGGCGGCTAAGTAGACAGGCTTTCGTGGTTTGGAAGCAGACTTCCACGTGTTTATGGTTGTTAGTAAAGTGGGACGTACAGAAGCTGCAGCTGAATGTGATGCACGGCGAGCAAAACGGTCAATCCTGGGATTTGCGGAGAGAGCATTCAAATTTGGGTGGGGTAGGGTAGAAAGGGGAAAACGTGGAGGTGTAAGAAGGAAGGCGTCAGCAATAGCATGTCTTCGGTTACCGCCCTGCTGTATGCAGCAAGCAAGGCGACCCGGCTGATGCACCACGCGCCGGCCATTGTGGCATGAGTTTATTTGTATGTGTGCCATTCATGGTTGTACGTGGGTTTGGATACTACCAGGACGCCCACATATAGACAGGAGTACGGTTAGGGTCCTCCGCGTTAAACTTCGGCGCTCATACTAAGGCTTTCGACCATTCCCTTCTGGAATTTACGTTGTGGTGTGTAACTTGCGTGTCTGGATCCATAAATTCCTGGTGTTCCACCATTTCTGCACTGGGACCTGAACTGTCCAGCATCTTTCAGAGGAACTCAATATTGAATGTCCGTTGTACGTTGATGTCAAGGGGTGGACGAAAGTTTCTTCGCCAGAAGACGCAGCTCGATTACAATTTACTTTTGGCAGGTTGTTCGAATATTCTGAAGAGTAGAAGCTACCAGCTAGGCTATATAAGTCTACGGCACTGTCTGCTGGCCATCAGGAACCTCTCGGTTCTGATTACATTGGTTGTGCTCCATTTGAGAGAATGACGTGAGTGTCACGGTCTCCTCTGACTCCTGAATCAACCCGACGTTTGAAAGCAGTGAGTACAGTCCGAGACATTCTGGTCAATAAGATCTTCCTCAAACTCCTGCTTGCTCCCGGTTACTGTTTGTTGCGGACACTGTAGCACGTGTAAACTACTATTTTTCTTCCTCAATACCATCTCCTTTCTCCCTGTCAACATTGGTCACATTTTTGCAAAGTTTGCTTTAAGGAAGTACGACTTGCCCCCCGCTTCCTGGACTCAACGGGACTGTGCGCCCTTTGTTGTGACTGATGTGAACAAAAATTTTAGCTGTAAACACTGGACTTATAAATTCACACCTGTGGATTAATATTGCGCCTACGGGAGGTAGAAATACCAGGGAAATAGAGCCTTCTCTTCGTGGCGTGGTGGTTCAACGGAATAGACCTTCGGGAATTCCTCTTGTGAACTGAGTCAAGATTTCCTTAGATTGTTTTCTTTGTGATGTTATATCTGAATTACATTATTAGTTTGTTCTGTACAATAAAGACTTTCTCTCTTAACCACTACAACGCAACCACTGCTGGAATACGATCTCCATGCAACCTCCCGCTAACTAGACAGAAAATCCACTGCTAGAAAAACTGCACGGCTGAGGTTTGAAAACTGCCTCAACTCCGAGGTCTATTCTGTGAAAATGACCTAAAACCGCAGAATCTAACTCTGGAGTAAACACGCCACCGGTGTGTGTGTGTGTGGGGGGAGGTCTGATCTATCCCCGGGGGATTCTGACACGCATATAAAATGAGTTACGATGCTTCCCTACTTAAATGAGTAGGTCACTAGTGAGGGGCACAACTTGAAGCTTTTCAGGCCGGTGAGGCAAATGGTGATTCCTTCTGTTGTATTACTTACCCGCGCAACGAAACACTGGAACGGCCTGTCCAACGAGGTTACTGATGCCCTATCTGAGGTGTAGCATACTTCGTACAACGCACTTTGGACAGAATGCAATCTTGTATATTATTTAACTGTCTCGTGTTGTCTTGACACTCATTTGCCGTTTCCACATTTTTTTCAATTTCTTCATATATAGCGTACGATTGTTGTTTTGACCAAACTGTCGCGCTTAGTTCGAGCTCGGCACCGGTATGCAAACTGGTTCCCTAATAGCTTCATTTTTATTTCCAGTAGGAAGAATCGTGATTAATAACTGGGCCGTACTTCCGGACACTATAAAGGTCCTGATAGACTCGTACGTCTGCTAAAGAATCAGCAACACTTGTCCAGAATATCGCGGACGCGTTTTGCCGAGACCATGCGGAGCCAATATTCCCTAACCGTTTACAGGCACCTGACATTAAATCACAACTTGTGTGGAAGAAAAAGGTGTTGAAGAAAGATCGCTCACTTGTTCTGACTTATGAATGACTGACTGAGCGGAGCCGGACCCAATGTCTCTGCATTAGCTCGAAACACTAATCATCCGTTTTATACACATCCAAATGGGATGCAATTCAAAACCCCATGCTTTATATGACTTTCGAACCCTAATATGTAGTTAACTGTGTAACGCTTTCAGCCGGCTGGTTTTGGAACTTGATGGTTCCTGTGATAAGCTCACGAGTCTGACAGGCTCAAAAGTGGGATAAGTTAACAGAAAAAACAGCCCCACTCACGTGCTTCCATTCGGATATATAAGGGAGACATACGAGTCCATTTGTATCTACAAAGTTATTTGCCTTGATCTGCATGGTGGGTGTTGGCCGGACGTAAACTATGGGAGCCTTGTGTGGGTGGTTATCATACAGGAAAATGGCCACAGGGATGTTGTATGTTGAACTTTTGTACAAGACAGGAATAGTGCCGTTGAGGCAAAAGAGCGCCTTGGAAGTCCCGTCATTAAACGCTGAAGGTGCAATTAGATGTAACCAGGGACTCACTGAATTCCTCCTTCTTAAGCCTGAGGTCTGCGTAAGAGATAATGACACTTTCTACTTCCCTCTGAAGCGCTTCCTGGAATACAAGCTCCAATAAAACATCTAATGTTCACTTCACAAACTTTTGCGGAATTTTCACTTAGAAAACGCCTACACGCCTCCAAGTTCGACGTCATGACGTTGAACTGGAGACAAAATCCACTGTGGAAAGCAGAGCAGAAAAAATTCGAAAGGGCGGTAACGCAATTTGGCGTAAATCACCGGTTTCAGTTCAACTCACGGGCTTACGGGCAACAAGGTCTAGACCTTGCTTGTGAGTATCCCTGCCTTGAGTTCCTACGACCGAGGTACTGTCGCTGTCGGAAAGTTCCAGGTTCCAGCAGATTGAAGATTGTGAGCAACCTGCCTCATAACAAGGGACAAAATAGGAAATTGTACTGCCTAACCGTCTGATACTCTCGATGGTAGCCAGTCCACAGTGGGAGTGACAGGGTGCGTCGTCAGCATGGACAGCGCTAAGCATAATGAGTAAGCATATGTGTAGAGCTTCCACTCGCCTACCGCACTGAATTCGTTTTCCGAGATCTGTTGAACAAAATAGACCTGCTCCTCTCGTTGGGGCCAGATAAGGCCTATTCTAGGATCCTGGAGGAAACATCGCTTACATTGGCATAGCATTGCTGCTGGGTGTTTCATCAGTCGCTCGACAAAGGCTACCTCCTCTCAGCCTGGAAGGAAGTGATTGTCATGCCTATCTACAAATATGGTGACCGCTTATCACTCGGCAGCTAGTCATAATAAACTCACTAGCATATCGTGAAAGGCGACGGAGCGCATTCTGAAGCCGGCCATCGTAATTCACCTCACTACCAACAGTTTGATATCTCAAACGCAACAGGGTTTCCTCCCAAACCGTTCTTGCGTGATGAATATGCTCGGATTTATGGGCACCTTAACCCAAGCCAAGGACGCAGGACTAATATCGAATGCCATGTTTGTCGACTTCTCAAAAGCATTAGATTGCGTCTCACGCTCCGTCGCTCCACAAACTCAAATTCTATGGGGCTCAAGGAGACGTGTCTCTCAGATGGAGCATTCCGAGTGAAAGTAGGCTTAATGTGCTCTTCTTCGGCACACGTCTCCACTGAAGCTCCTCAAGGCTTCGTTTTAAGGCCACTCCGCTTTCCAAGCTACATCAACAGCCCCTCGGATGCGCTTTCAAGTCCATGTCCACTTTTTTCGGACGACCTGCGGTTCCAACGCCGGCGCCCTCCAATCGGATGCCCACCCCGCAAACAAGTGGTCACTGGACTGGCACCTTCCCCTGGATGAAGAAAAGTGCGTCCATATATCGATCGGAGGAGACTAAGCGCCTATGTCGTGCGCGATGAAAACGGACAGGAAGGCATTACGAGGATTGATAGCGAGAATGATTCAGGTATCTGGCTCCCTTTCAAAACGTCCTTAGCACTCCACTGGAAAAATCAGCTCAAAAGGAAATCGCCTTTTTACGAATGATTTGGCGCACCTTCCCCCTATCATTTGCATAGACTTCCAGAAACTCCATGGGTCTACGCTAGACCGCCTCTTGAACATACCAGTCAACTTATCTACTCAGGACGCAAGGAGAACTTAACCCTCATTGGGCGTTTCCAACGGGCTACTACGAAGAAGCCACTACTACGGGCCACTACTACTACTGCGAGGAAGAAGGGTACTTCCCCTCCGATGGGACCTAGTATTTACTTATCCTTGTCCGAACAAGGTTTGTCCGACAGCTTTTTCACCGTTGATCCAACAAATACACGGCAAGCATACGAGACGAAGATTTCCAAGCTCAGGGCACAAGCTTTTATTGGGCAACAGTTTTTCTCATTTCGGGTAATTGGTGCGTAGAATGACTTTCCCCCAGCGGCTGTTCACGCCGCAACTGCAACCCAGTGTAAAGCAATTTCAGATGCTTTTTTATGTGAGTCCTCGCGCTTACAAGCCTTCTGCTGCACTCTGAGTACTTAAAAAGCGGTGATACTCCGTTTATTCGCTGGAGCCTTTTGGGTGAACGGAAGCTGCTGAATGACAATAACAAACCCGACCTAGGAAGCATGGACGAAAGCCTAGATCCTGTGTATCGATCCGTGTAGCGGTGAACAGGTTCAGCGCCTGGGAACATAGGCTATCTCAAGCCTTTGCAATATCCCATTCTCAGCCCAACTAAAACGACTGGGTCTGTTCCCATTTGTTAACAGAATACATAGGGTCGAGCTGACATGGATGACAACACCAGGAGACCTAGACCATTGAGTTGAGCCCTCCTTAGGTAAGGGATGGCATCCTCAGAGATGGGCAATATGAGATCCATGTTGTACAAGGCGGAAACAGTCCACAACTGAGCGAACGGTTTCATTTCAGTGCCACGCATGACATACGTGGTTACAGGGGTTGTGACCTACTGAGCACGTCATGTCAACCGTAACCCACTGCAAGAGTCGAACAACCCACCGCTTGCAATACGGGTATGCGTGTCAAACGTTCGAGAATGAAAGTGAACCTCAACCGTGGTACGAGCGTATACTTGTCGGACGACTGTGGAGAAAATGGATGTCTGGAACATGGGACGAAATGCAAACGGATAATGGGCCAAAAATGTACATTTAAAATGAACGTGGATTTCGGTTTCGACGTCAGAGCATATCACATTATCGCGAAATTGGTCAGGGATGGCTGAATAAAGCGTACGCTACATCACCTTCTTCCTGAAGGCCGTACGAGTTGGAGCAGCCTTCAAAAGGACCTGATGGTGAAGCAAAAAACGTGATGTACGCCGTGTACAAAAATTCTCTGAGGTTGGGGTGACGTCCAAGAGAGGCACTGACTTGCGAGCGGGTGCTATACAGGTCCTAGCTACGGGGAAGCTGGGTCGAATTATTAGTCCTTTTCACCTGTTTACACCGGAGAGCCAGACCAGCAACGTAAGGGTCACCCAACTTGGAAACGGTGCATAAATGGAGGAGCGAGTTCCCAACATACGCAGTCACTAGGTGTATAGTCACCACGGGGCCGTCTCCCCCAACTTCTTGAATGTCTGTTTGGGGGCACCAACACAGGCAAAAGAAAAGCGAGCATCCAGGCAGGCCAAAAATAGACCACCATGTTGGCGATCCAAGGTTGACGACGTCCGTCCGGGTTGTTCTGGGTGCATGAAGTGACAAACAAAGCGGCCCAGGATGTGAAAAGCACTAAGAATGCATCTTTACAGTGCGTAAGTGCCATCACGACCAACTAAGTTTGATGAATAAAACCACAAACCTGGGAGGCCGCAAAAGCTCTACATTAATACGTGCAACTCAAAACATACGGGGGCCAGTATTTACCCTGTAAATCATTGGGGACAGTAAAGGCAACGCCCAGAATGGTGCTCTTTGGGGGGCTAAAAACCGGTAGAAGCGTCCCGGAGGGCAAGGTCGTTTGGCGCACAGCAGCAGTCACCAGAACAGACGTCGAAAGTGTTGGGTTTGACTTCGAACTTGAGGCTGACCTAGCTTAGACGCAGAGGTACCTAGTCCCTCAAGGCCGGCTCGCCTGGGGCGACCGATACCGGAAGTCACACGTAGCCTCTCTCTTCGCTTTGCATCACCCTAAAGGGTCCCTCACATGGACGTTCCAGAGGATTCCGGGTTTGATCGATGCACGGAAAGACGTGAGTTTTTTTATCTCTATACCTTGGGAGCCAGAAGCGTTGCCACTTAACAAGCCGGGGCCCGTAGGGTGGAAACGACGTAACCTGGTAGCAGGGTGCCTGGTAAACAAACCATCGTAGAGGCAATTGCTAGGGCAAAAGAGACGCAATTTCTAGGGTTTACTAGGGCTGGCCGTGAGAAATTTCAGCATCGGAAACTTGTGGGTATGGTTTGCTGGATACAGGTGTGGTGCGCACTAAGTCCATGCGGATATGTGCCAGGCGGGAGCTCACCTTCGGAAAGCGACCAGATGGAAGTGAAACGAGACGGTTAATTCTGGCTACCGGCGTGCCGAACATGAACGGGTTCACTCACATGTTCTTTTATGCATGCCAGATCAGGCATACTGAGTTGAGGTAAGCTTGGCTGTGGCTCGAAGTTCAGGATGAGTGCTACCATGGCGCACGTTGAAAAATTGCCGTCTGAAGAAAAACAATACTGTGGCTTTAGTATGTCTAGTAGTGTGTCTAGTCACAAACAATCACGTCACTAGAATTGGGTAGCTGTTTGTCAACTATGCTAGATGAAGAAACACATGTGGTGGGAAAAACCGGGCCCGAGCTGGCACCAGAATTAATCTCACCCGAGACGACGGCTGACACTTGTGTCGGGCATCCATCTGGAGGTGTGCAACAGTCGAGGTGCCGAGGCTATCAATGAGAGTGGCTTACACAGCGGTTTCGAAACTTAAAGATCAGTGAACATCACAGACAGTAGATCTCTCGGGGCATGGCTAAAATGTAGGACGGCCAAATAGATCGCTAACAGTTTACGTCCGAATATGCTTTGGGGCGTATTGACTTGTATTAAGCTCTGAAATGGAAGGCAAGAAGTATCGAAATGCTTGCGTATCATTTATTTGAAACGACTTCAACGGCTGCACCGGAAGCATCTAGGACAGTACCAGGTGGTGCGTTGGTGCTGAAATTAAGGGACCTTGTGGCCAAAACTTGCGCCTCCCTAACTTCTTCAAATGCACGCTATGCCTTGGGTGGAAGCTCATCCGCACCGCTCATTATAACTCTAAGGAAATCCGTAAGCGGGCAAACAGAAGTGGAAGAATGGGAAATAAGTCAGCAATAATATCTTACCATTTAGTAGGAGACAACAGTGATCACAGTACAGGGAAGAGGGAAATCGCAAACAGCTTGACCCTAATGGACTTGAGTCATATTGAGCAGCACCGTGTCCAGGGCAATTGACGGTTATCCGCCCGAATTTGTACGTGTTCATGCTGACGTCAGCTGGTGGTGTGCTAAACGTTCAAAAAGGGATACGAGGTGGGCTCCCTGTTCCTCTCCTCAGGCGTTGTTCACAAGGTCCGAGGCAACGGTGATATCGATTCAGTAATGCCGAAAGGTTTCCGTCCCACTTAGACGACCAAACTACAGTCTCATGGACTAAATAGTTTGGTGATAATTGTCCCTGAAATGTCCTCAGGGGCCATCGGGATCTGGCACTAGGCAACTGCCAGGTTGGACCTAGGTTGAAGAACACACGGGTGTCCCTCAGGCTGGCCATGATATCCCAAACGTGTGGTATGGGATGGAGACGGTAGCCTTCACGCTAAATTTACTTAGTTGCCTTGGATTTGGACGCTAACAATGTATACCAGTTATTCTTTGACCACACCGGTACGCTTGGTAGCGTCGACTGTGGCGGTCGCCGATTATTTGACTTAGAAGAGGAGGGAACGGAGCCTGGCCAATCTAGCTTTCCACACCGCTGCAGCACACAGGTGTGGGTCAATGCCTTGTGTTCTACTGCCGAAGAACAGCTGTGCGAGCTTTCTCCTTTTCTCCGTAGCTATTCCATTCATTGCAACTTCACTGCAAATGCGTTGATGGTGCTTGGCTGCATATGTCTTATGCCTAGAGCACATCTAGCGCCACGGCCCGCAGTGAACGAGATTGCTGCCTCATCAGAAAATCGCTTCTCTACACTTATTGGCCGAGGTGCTAGAATGTTATCTTTACCATTAACTCCGATTAGCGATACGACAAATTAACAAATGAGCATCAGACGTTCACCATTTTTAATGCCTGCGTCCCCAGACAGAATGCCATGGCACAACTGCAGCTCCCTTATAACCGAACGGTCTATGGTGGAGAACGGCGCCTAGATTTTCATGACTTGGGACAGAGGACTATCTTGGTTTCCCTCAACCATAGTACGTTTACCACTGTATTATTTCGCAATGAGTCAACTTTTTTCCTGGGGACTTTGGGAAGATTACCTCGTTGTTAGGTCTCCAAAACACCTTTGTAGATACAACCTTGGTTAAAGTCATAGTAAGCAGGTATTTTGAGGCCCGTTTACGATTTCGTCAACGACTGCTTTAAAATATTTAGCATCTTGCCTAAAAGTCGTTTACTAAGGCCACGATCACCTTGTGCGCAACTGAATGTGAACGTATGTCAACCGAAGCACCCACTTTCCACGTACCTGCAGTATTTTGTTTGCTTCGTTTCCAAGTTGACCCCATTACCCTTCACAATGGACTGGCGTCCGACCTACGTAGTTGAGGCGCCAATCAACGGGTTTTAGGTCAAATTTCTGTGACGTTTGCCGATTCATTTTTCCCTTTGTCATGTGGTGCCCTTGTGAGTCAGTGCTTCAAAGTCAATTGAAGGCGCATAAGCTTGGTGTGATTTGACTTGACCCAAACATCGCTGGCTGTATAGCCCCGTGGTTATGGTTGATTATTCCGTTAACGCGATATTCGTCTTACCAACGGACGGGTTGTCATTTTAGTTTAGGCGAGAGATCTTCTAGACCCCGATATCTCCAGAAAAACTCCAAGATACTCGTCGGAAAGTCTTATTGCTATCCCGGAGGCACTAAAAAATTACCTCAGAGGATTTGCGCTTCGGAAAAACCAGGTTGGGCCCAGTTGAACTTAACCTGTTGTTTTTACCTACCGGATTTTGGGAAGTTCTCATGAAATGCTGCTGGACCTCTTCACTAGCAAACGTACCCCCTGGAGGGGTGGAGCCTCTGAAATCACAACGTTTTAACGAATAACTTGTAAGGATATACAAGAATTCCAGGAATGCGCGGTCTGTTTTGCATCTGATACTTACTAAGACACACAAGCGACTCGAACCAGGCTATAAATATTGCATGTTAAGAATTCAAATATTTCACAATTCATCCACATTTCTTGATGCTAGCCTGCTCTGCTCGTATGTAAGGAGGTAATGGTGTAACGGAGAATAATAGTGATGAAGCATGCGATTAATCTTTTGTTCGGTACCCATGCTCCTCCCCCGAATCTGATAGAAGGTAAAGGTTACTTGAAAATTATGGGGTCGCTTTGCAGTGTTCATTTATAACTGTTTAATAGTCAAAAGCATACAAAAAACTTCCAGAAGACGCCTGGAAATGTTCACTTTTCAAAAAATCTGTGCAGACGAGATGTTTACTTCCGTGTCTAATAGCTTGTAACCGCTTGTTTTTCGTTTGCTAATAAATGCTTTCACAGCGAAGGAGTTTCTTCCTTCCATTTGGCGTAATCGCCGGGATACGGGTTTAGGTCCCCTGACCACCACCCTTGGGGGATAAGTATTTGCGGACTTTCCTGAACGATTTACGGGAGGCTGCGGAAATGCCTGGACTGGAGACCAATCGGGCTAAGTTGGCGGCCCTTGATGCGACGAGAAGAGGTCCCGAGAAGATGGACTGGGCAGCAGCAAGGGAAGCTCTTGCAGCAGAGTTTGAAACACTGACCGACCTCAAGGAATCAATGAGGCGATTCAAGGCAGCCGGGATGTGACCGGATGGTGTTCTTCGCCAGTCTGTAGCAGTGGTTGGATCGTGTCTTGCCGGGACTGGGACGAGTGTCGCGTCAGTACTTGTTGTCCAGCCAGTTCGTTGAAGGCGTGTGACCGGTGCTCGGTGCCTGCATGAGGCTGGCGGGAGCAACCAGCCAGTTGAGTGTAATGGAGCTGGGGCATCTGGCACGGGAATCAGTCAATGCGCCACCGGCCACGTTGCAGTAGCAGGAGAAGCGGGAGGAATTACCAGTTGAGGGCTTACAGGCTCAAGTGGACCGACTGAACAAACAGCTCGCCGCCATGAAAACGGAATCGTGGAGGCACGTTTGAACGAGCCCATGCTACAACTGCGGCATAACTGTCCATTGGAAGAATCAGGGTTAGCGCACCCGGCAACCTGTCAATAATAACGGTTTGGCTTACTCTTCGTTCCCGGATGGGTTGTGATCAGTACCTTGAAACAGGCTGCGATAAAGCCCGCTGAGTTAAACGGGAAGGGGACACTGTGCTTAATCGTTAGAGAAGAGAGGGTGCCATTGAGACAGAGCGGGAAAGAAGCTGAAAGCAAACCGTGCGCGCCAGCAGTGAGGGCACTGTGTGGATACCAGCTGAAGAATGATGGATTGTCAATGCATTCAATGCGCCTATGCAATGGGTCCCTGGTCCTCGAGTTTCTGATCATCCCAGACACAAAGCGGGCAAGTTTGAGAGCAAATTTCTTCAAGAGTGCAGAATCCGTGGTCGGATTAAGCGGGGCGAGCTGATGACAAAGTATGGCCCAGTCAGGCTTGAAGGTTACCCAAACACTGCCGTGAGCGAACTGTGTCACGAAAGCTTCCACCTTTTTGTGTGCCGTCAGTACAGTCTGTGATTGTGTAGTACTCTGAATTGTTTACAGGCGATGAAGATCAGTTTGGTTTCGGCCAGTGGATCGAACACAAATCCCCCCTCACGTCCGAACGCCTTCAACATTGAGGCCATCGTAAGCTACCGCTCCATCTACGTGAGGACATCCTAAAATAAGCTCAAGAGATGTTGGAAAATGACACAATCTAGGAAGTCAACAGTGCGCATTACTCCTCGGCTGTGCTTGTGAAGGAGGCGAACGAAAAATACCGATTTTACGTGGATTTCTGGCGTCTGAATGAACTGACTGCAAATAGGGTTACATCTGCCTTTTCGGTCGCGGAGGTTTTCGATTCGCTCCAGCAATCCGATATTTCACTGTGTTCGATTGCGTTCCGTATACTGGCAACTGGCTTTCACGTCATAATACCGGAAGACTGCGTTCACGGTTGGAGACACACAATATCAGTTGATACTGAGGCCGTTTGGTTTTTCGGGGACACCATTCACCTCTCATTTAAATGATGCTTATTTTAACGAAGGATTAATATAATGGTGCTGGGTACGGGGACGATACTGTTGCGTATAGCGATTAGGACCCAGAAAACGCTATATATATATATTGAAGCGTATTCAAAAAGATGACCTTTGGACAAATGAAGCCAAGACGGAGCTCGCTCGAATTTCGGTGACACTGCTCGGGCATAAAGTGGATCACTGAGAGGTTAGCCCACCGCCGGAAAAACTGGCAAATTCCAGGACTGCGCGGTCCTTAATTCAAAGAAGTCCTTACGGTAGTCCTTACAGACGAGCAGTATAATGCAATCGGTTTGTCAAGGATTCCAACACAATTGCCGCTCCACTGTACGACATGCCGCGGGAAAAGTGGAGGCCCAAACGGACAAAGGCAGTGCATGTGCCCTTCGAAAATTTCAAAGCACGAATGCTGGATCAACAACAGACCCTCAAACTGCCCGGGGTCGGGGAGATGTTTGCTAATGCAGCGGACTCTAGTGCCCAGGCATCGGTACAGTCCTAAAGCAGAGGCGTGAGTTGATCTGATATGCTAGTCGTGTCCAGACCAACGCTGAGCGGAAGTAGTCATCCACAGCAAACTAATGTTTGACGATTGTCTGGGCCCTGGATACGTGGAGGTCATACTTGCTGGGATTAAGGTTTCACTTGAGACTGATCACGAACCCCTTGAGTGAGTCTGGTCCGCTTGAGATTCTCACGGAAATCTCGCGCTCTGGGCAATCTAGTTACAAGAGTACGGCTTCATGATCCGGCACGTCCCGGGGAAATAGAACCACTTGGCCAATCAGCTGGTAAGCACAGAGGCTGAAAATGAGACTCCAAAGATCATAACCGGCGCCAATAGCCCCGTCGTCTAACTGGATCTTGGAAGGTTGATGCAACCACGATAGCAGGATCATGTACTGCGGAAGCTTGCAGTCACCTTGTTGGACGGAAGGGTTATTGAGAACGCGGAGGGAGAAAGAGAATTGAAGGCGTTCTAGGAGCACCTAGATAGACTGAGCGTGAGTGAAGCTGGCATAATATTCTTGAACGCCATCGATTAGAACTTCTTACTGCCGTGATACCTCGCGTCTTGAGAAGGAAGCCGGCCTTCGAATGCCACAAGATGGCATACACAGGGTGCACCAATACGTACAACTTAAATTGGTAGGGGACCCACTGACCAGGGGTGAGAAGTGGGTAATGGATTATGTGCTGGCCTGTAAGCGGCGCCAGTTGATGAAAGGGGGTAAGACCGGGAAAACCCACCCCATGTAACCTGGACCTCTATCCGAGATGGGAGAGTTTTTGTTCTTTGAAGTCATGGGCCTCAGTCCGGTGAATTCCGGTGAATTCCGGTGGAAGTCATTGTGTCGTAATAATAACAACACCTGTCGTGGTGGGCAGAGACAGCAGCCGTACCAAATCAGCGGGCGACAAAGATCGGTGGAGAGGTAATGCACCACATCGTGGCCAACCACTGAGTACTAAAGATGATCCTAATGGACCAGAGGCCTTGGTGTGAGAGCGAAGGGCAAAGGAGCTGTTTGCAGGAACTGGGTGCCAGGCGGCTAAGGACCCCCTACCAGACGCAAACAAACAGCCTAACCAAGCATAATAACTCAACGGTGAAAGAGTGGCTGGCTGCAAAAGAAGGTAAGTGGAAAGTGAAATTGCCGATGGTGTCCAGAAAATTTCAAAAAGAGGCCTAAGAATGTTCAGTTTAAAAAACTTTGTGCGGGTGTGACGATTACCTTGGTGTTTAACAGCTTGTAACCTCTTGTTCTGTGTTTGCTAATAAATAACATTGCAGCGAGGGCCTTTACTCATTTGACTGGCAGTTTTGACCCTGTCCTTAATCCGGCCCATCATTTTGCGGGCTTCGGCGACAGTTTGCAGCCTGTTCTGTATTGCGTGGGAGAGAAGATTCCATATATGGGCCATTACGTATATTAATAACAATAAAAATAATATAATTTGCTGCTTTTTTCATACCGCCTACAAAAATATGAGCAGCCTGAAACGCATGTCAGGTCTTTTACGTACTTAGGGAATGTAAATGCTTCAGGCGAATTGCAAATTGAATTTAGCCGGGGAATGGAGAATGCTGAATAACATTGTACACTGTCATTGCTGCTGGTTGATGAAGTGTCGCAGTATGCCTAAATAATGGAAGGCTATATCTCAAGTTACTCTGAAAAGCATTTAGAGTTGAGGTTAAAGTTGACGGTTGAGTGTACCCCCTGCTGTGGGTCGTTGGAATGCAAGCCAGCCTCCATGATTACAGCAGCTTTGATCGATCCAAGGGCCAAAATAAGCGTCCGTGCGAGAGAGCCAGCAGGTATTTTTCTCCGCTGAACCATTCTACAGGCTCAATAACCTTATTTACAGCTCTGATTACGCAAAACACGTCAGCCATCTGAAAAGCTCGTATTTTTTCCCCAGCACTAGTGAAACTCTCAATCTTAATCACGATTAAGACCTTGTAAAAGTGTTTCTGTTGCGCTTGGCATCTTCTGTCACGTGTGTAGTAGTTCCCTTGGCTTGATTATGGGTTCGTCCGTGGACAAGTTCTTGGCCACACCTGTTTACCGGTGGTTAAACAAGATTTGTTCGTAACCTTCGGCATCCATCCCTACACATACTGTCGACACAGGTGTTGGATAGCTCAAGTAACCTTTCCTGTTCCTTGACGCTCAAGACAATACCTGAACCCTTGAAAACGACACCATCGTTTTAGGCTTTATTCTTCGGCCGCGTTTACCTGGCTGTTCCTGCTTGGCATCGCAGTGAGCGACCATAAGCTCCGTTTCACGGAAGCAATTTTTGATTGTCAGATGTCAGCAGGTTGCTTCTAGATGTATGTCTGATTTGCCGAGATTAGGAGCTCGTCTCGCGGCTCCTGCACTCCTAGAAGCTTTCGCTGGTTCTAGGCTACGCATCTTGCTAACTCTGTACGGGGATGTGTCATTCATGTAGATTATGGCGTGACCGCTTCTGCTCCAGGGAGTGGTCACCTCTGGTTTCCTCACGTCATTTGGTTTGGAAACACGGGATAATGCAAAATAGCACCGCAATTAGATTAACGGGATACAAAACCAGTACAGATGTGTAATTTCCTTGGTTAATTAATACGTCGGCATTCAGCACTTTTGTTGTGGCCTATTCTGAAACGCCGCGGTGAGGGAGAAAATTATCCGACATCCAATATTCGGGCTGTTTCAAGAAACGGCCTTTTGCTTTAGGTGAGTAGTGTTCAATTTCGTAGCGCTACGTTTCCCTATGAAAGTTTCTGACCTCCATCTGCGCACATATCATAATTATGCTGAACAAGCCTGTATGGGTTAGACTGTGAAAAAGCAGCGAGTGCATTTCACGCAAGTACCAAGTTTGACCATCTTTCGGGCATCACGCTGAGCTTTCAGAACCCACCTGATTGGCGAATCACTCAAAGCAGTAAAAAGAATTCATTTTGACTAGAAATCCAATGCATTCACTCAAACTTCACGCAGTCATTCGTTGAATTCCAAGGAAGAACGGTTGCGGGTATCAGTCGCAAGGCTGCTAAGCCTTTAGCTGCCGGGCGGTAGTCGGTCACCGGTTTTGTAGATTGGCGTGACAATCGCTCCCTTCCAAGCGGAGGGAAGGTGGCCTTCATTGAGCGCCTGACGAAACACCAGGTAGAAATGATTTGCCAGTGTGAACGGCGTCTCCTTCAGGATACTTGGATGGACTTCGCCGGGCCCCAACTCACAGAACGGGTTGATCTTGTGCAAGAGTTGACGAACGTCCTCCTCCGTGAAGAACTAGTTGGTTGGAGGCCGTTCATAGTCACGCCTTGACAGGACTGGATGTGACGAGGACGCTGGGGCGGAATATAGACTTGCATTGTGTTTTCTGTAGACCTCAGATACCACTACTGAGTCACTCGTGGGTTCCTCGTTTCTATCCCTCAAAGGGGACGCAGTTGTCTTATTTCTGTGGTGGTCTCATGTATTCAGACAGAACATTTTTGTTTTCCCTGGTGACGTCTAGAATGGTGACTTGTTTTCGTGTGTTCCATTGGCGGATTTCCGATTTACAGCGGTCACGAAGGGACTGGACTTTACCGTGGTATGACGGTTTGAGCACCTCAGCCACCCATTGAGCTATACTGGGGGTGTCCCCGTGACACTCACCGAGCCTCTCATACCAAGTTGGCCAATGTTTAGAGGTCTGACGAACATAGTCTTCTGGCTCTTCGGATTAAGGATTGGAACATGTGGCGGTGATCCTGTAGTAACGTTATTTTCCTTAGCTTAGTTCTCGGTCTGTGCCTCCCAAGCTAGTGTTCACGTCAAAACAACCACCAAAGATGCACAAGGTATATTACAGCCCAAAACGAAGTCAAGAATATTTGTACAGCGCTTCATATATATAGTGTAAGCGGCGACAACTTTCGTGAAATTCTGACGCCTTCTGGATGCGCCATTGTCAACCGGCCCTCGGCCAATACTGCGTCATGATTGCCTGTTGGGTCCGGATTTTCGACCAACCACATCTCGGCTTGATACCGGGTTGGCAAGTGTCCCGAAATTTTGGCCAATCTTGCGCGGGGTAGGCTTATCAGCCGTAGCAGCATCTGACTGCGAGTGGTAAAGCGGGATCCGTGTGGAATTCCGCCTAAAAGATCCAGAGGCTGGTGCGGCGGGAAGTGCAGTGGTTGGTATCGTCCTAAGTCACCGCGAGTAACTATCCTTGCTTGACTGGATACTTGTTGATAGTTGCCTCTGTGCGGTTCGTCTGGAAAGTCCGTGAAGGAGTCTCACAAGCGGGAAGCTGATCGCTGTCAGTTTGTCGTATCCGCTAACGCATCAACTGACTGTAGATCCAACGCCGTCAAAGACAGGTTTTACGACGCCCTGAATGTCCTGCTGCGGTGAGCTAAAAGCTCAGATATCGTGGTGGTTGCCGGAGATCTGAATGCACAAGTGGGCAGGCTTAGCGTATCTGAGACTCAATTAGGAGGTCGACATGGATTGGACTCGGTACGTACGGACAATGGTGAACGACTGCTCCAGCTGTGTGCTGATCGCAGGCTGTTTTTATGCAGTA